>CAXDID010001222.1:89163-568149 GCA_963988835.1 Hexamita inflata
GCGCAAGACTTCGTAAAATTAAAAATAACTTCTATTTTTAGAGTCAAACTATTATATACTATCATATATACTAATCACACTACCCATGAAAATTTACTACAAATTAGAATCAATGATGAAAAATTAGTATTTATGTAACTTCCGTAAATGTTGAGTAAAAATGTAACGATAAAGTATACATTAGAGTATACAATAGTTATTCGTGTCACGTGTTGCTTTTAAACAGTTAGTAGATATATTTACTTCATATTTTATGCACAATACAGGTTTGTGCGTTCATTAATATAGCAAAGTATATTTCTTTGTCATTCTAAATAATCAAAAAATTATCTAATCTGCTTTAGTAAAAGAAACACATAATTGGAGTACATTCAGGTCACCCACCACCACAATACTGATGTTAGATAACTTCAATAGTTAATTTTATCTGTGATCATTACACTACAGAACAACAATTATATGACACGAAATTGCTAAAATAGCAAAAGACTGAAATTAAGTAATGACAGAAATATATAATATATATCCCATTCACTTAACTTTCGTTTATATTTGCGTTGTTTGAGTTCTAAACACGTATCTTCATTAATTGGTAGCACATCATCGTAATTTTTTAACTGCAGATTTAGGTTCAGTGTATGAGTTAGACTTTCGTCAACCACTGTATAAACATTTTCTCATATTTGCGAAGCTACCACAATATAGAAGCGATATATTCTAACTTTATAAAACTGAAATGATAACATAAATATGGTTAGTTATTGACATTGATCGTCAACTAATTCTGTGTATGAGTTCGAATAACTACTTAATCTTTAAACGCCCACAGAGGTATTTCAAAATATTAAAATAAAATGTAGAGGCAAACAAATATAGTTTATGAACTAGTGAGAGGTTCTATATAATTCATTTTTTAATTTCACTCCATATCCAGCCAACCCAGATACGAAAAACAGAGGATGTATTATATAGTAGCTCAGATCATCCACAGGTATAAAACATCTTTAACGTTTATATAGATAGGACAAATTAATAATTTCTTCTCTCTGCTATATTTCAAGAATTCCTGAAAATTTCAAAATATTAATATTATATTTATTTTAGTAATAGTAATTAATACTAGATATAAATATAACTAAACATTGTCATTGTATGTAAACATTAGTCCTCACTCAGCTTAGTCTTCACATCATTATATCTATATTCGTTTAGGGAGTTGAATAGTTTCCCTTAGTTGTTGTTGAATTTGTTGTTGTTTTGATCGAAATAGTTGCCTTGTTGTTTCAGGGTTTTTGTAAAACTTTCGTTAGCTTTTAAACTACGTCTGCTTGGTTCCAAGAGTGTTTCTTCCAGTTTTTCTTGTAATCATCGTTGTTTTTGTTTTGTTGTTTGCGATCGAAGCAGTTGTTCATCTCACATTATTTGATGTAGATGTACGGATTTTGATCAGTTGTTGCTCGTTATTTGGCAGAGCTGTTTTGATTCTGTTATCCAGTGAATGAGTTTCCTTTTTGTTTTTGGTTACCACTAAGAATTTTGTTAAATGATTTGATGAGTTCTTTAATTTAGTTCTTCTTGTTTTGGTTTTGTTGGGAGCCTTTTGGTTTACTTTTTTCCGTGTTGCTCTTGTTGTTTTGCTTGTTGTGTTCGGTTTGTTTTTGTGATCTAAACGATTGGTTGTTTTGTTTGACCGGCTTCTTCATTGAGTTTGAGCATGATTAGATCAGTGATTGAAGCGCCTCGGATGCTTCCGAAAAATATTGTACCAAAACTAAATTTATGGTGTTGTATTAGAGTTGAAATGGGATTAAAACAAATTAAATAATAGTTTGATGTTAATAATTGATTGTAAAATTTATGGAGCTTTAAATCAATTATATAATTTTTCATAGTGTAAAATAGGCATTTTATATCTCAACTTCTATTGAAGAGGAATGGGAAATATTAAATAATTCCATCATTTAGAACATTTGTATTAATATAATTAAAATTAAGAGTAGATTATAGAAAATCAAAACGTCCGAAAACGCCCGATGGGCTTTTAAAGATTAATACGAACTTAAAAAATGTGAAACTAATTATTTCTTACTCGAGAGAACATAATTGATATATTTAGTAATTGATAACCAGATGATATAATATACATATAAATTGGTGAAGTCAGCTCGTGTGCTGTAAGAAATATAATAAATATTTTATACAGTAAAACATATTACGGTTAGTTAAATATTATTACGATTTAAGGCGAAGCGCAAGACTTCGTAAAATTAAAAATAACTTCTATTTTTAGAGTCAAACTATTATATACTATCATATATACTAATCACACTACCCATGAAAATTTACTACAAATTAGAATCAATGATGAAAAATTAGTATTTATGTAACTTCCGTAAATGTTGAGTAAAAATGTAACGATAAAGTATACATTAGAGTATACAATAGTTATTCGTGTCACGTGTTGCTTTTAAACAGTTAGTAGATATATTTACTTCATATTTTATGCACAATACAGGTTTGTGCGTTCATTAATATAGCAAAGTATATTTCTTTGTCATTCTAAATAATCAAAAAATTATCTAATCTGCTTTAGTAAAAGAAACACATAATTGGAGTACATTCAGGTCACCCACCACCACAATACTGATGTTAGATAACTTCAATAGTTAATTTTATCTGTGATCATTACACTACAGAACAACAATTATATGACACGAAATTGCTAAAATAGCAAAAGACTGAAATTAAGTAATGACAGAAATATATAATATATATCCCATTCACTTAACTTTCGTTTATATTTGCGTTGTTTGAGTTCTAAACACGTATCTTCATTAATTGGTAGCACATCATCGTAATCTTTTAACTGCAGATTTAGGTTCAGTGTATGAGTTAGACTTTCGTCAACCACTGTATAAACATTTTCTCATATTTGCGAAGCTACCACAATATAGAAGCGATATATTCTAACTTTATAAAACTGAAATGATAACATAAATATGGTTAGTTATTGACATTGATCGTCAACTAATTCTGTGTATGAGTTCGAATAACTACTTAATCTTTAAACGCCCACAGAGGTATTTCAAAATATTAAAATAAAATGTAGAGGCAAACAAATATAGTTTATGAACTAGTGAGAGGTTCTATATAATTCATTTTTTAATTTCACTCCATATCCAGCCAACCCAGATACGAAAAACAGAGGATGTATTATATAGTAGCTCAGATCATCCACAGGTATAAAACATCTTTAACGTTTATATAGATAGGACAAATTAATAATTTCTTCTCTCTGCTATATTTCAAGAATTCCTGAAAATTTCAAAATATTAATATTATATTTATTTTAGTAATAGTAATTAATACTAGATATAAATATAACTAAACATTGTCATTGTATGTAAACATTAGTCCTCACTCAAAGCTTAGTCTTCGCATCATTATATCTATATTCGTTTTAAGGAGTTGAATGATTTCATAGTTTGTTTAATTTAAATTTATTTGTTGTTGTTTCGATCGAAGTAGTTGCCTTGTTGTTTCAGGGTTTTTTGTAAAACTTACGTTAGCTTTTAGACTACGTCTGCTTGCTTTCTTCCAGTTTTTCTTGTAAGCATCATTGTTTTTGTTTTGTTGTTTGCGATCGAAGCAGTTGTTCATCTCACATTATTTGATGTAGATGTATGGATTTTGATCAGTTGTTGCCCGTTATTTGTAGAGCTGTTTCAGTTACATTATCCAGTGGATAGTTTTTCTTTTTTGTTTTGGATTTGCCACTAAAATTTTTTGTTAAATGATTTGATAGGTTCTTTAATTTAGTTCTTCTTGTTTTGGTTTGTTGGGAGCCTTTTGGTTTTACTTTTTTTCCGTGTTGCTCTTGTTGTTTGCTTGTTGTGTTCGGTTTGTTTGTGATCTAAACGATTGGTTGTTTTGTTTGACCGGCTTCTTCATTGAGTTTGAGCATGATTAGATCAGTGATTGAAGCGCCTCGGATGCTTCCGAAAAATATTGTACCAAAACTAAATTTATGGTGTTGTATTAGAGTTGAAATGGGATTAAAACAAATTAAATAATAGTTTGATGTTAATAATTGATTGTAAAATTTATGGAGCTTTAAATCAATTATATAATTTTTCATAGTGTAAAATAGGCATTTTATATCTCAACTTCTATTGAAGAGGAATGGGAAATATTAAATAATTCCATCATTTAGAACATTTGTATTAATATAATTAAAATTAAGAGTAGATTATAGAAAATCAAAACGTCCGAAAACGCCCGATGGGCTTTTAAAGATTAATACGAACTTAAAAAATGTGAAACTAATTATTTCTTACTCGAGAGAACATAATTGATATATTTAGTAATTGATAACCAGATGATATAATATACATATAAATTGGTGAAGTCAGCTCGTGTGCTGTAAGAAATATAATAAATATTTTATACAGTAAAACATATTACGGTTAGTTAAATATTATTACGATTTAAGGCGAAGCGCAAGACTTCGTAAAATTAAAAATAACTTCTATTTTTAGAGTCAAACTATTATATACTATCATATATACTAATCACACTACCCATGAAAATTTACTACAAATTAGAATCAATGATGAAAAATTAGTATTTATGTAACTTCCGTAAATGTTGAGTAAAAATGTAACGATAAAGTATACATTAGAGTATACAATAGTTATTCGTGTCACGTGTTGCTTTTAAACAGTTAGTAGATATATTTACTTCATATTTTATGCACAATACAGGTTTGTGCGTTCATTAATATAGCAAAGTATATTTCTTTGTCATTCTAAATAATCAAAAAATTATCTAATCTGCTTTAGTAAAAGAAACACATAATTGGAGTACATTCAGGTCACCCACCACCACAATACTGATGTTAGATAACTTCAATAGTTAATTTTATCTGTGATCATTACACTACAGAACAACAATTATATGACACGAAATTGCTAAAATAGCAAAAGACTGAAATTAAGTAATGACAGAAATATATAATATATATCCCATTCACTTAACTTTCGTTTATATTTGCGTTGTTTGAGTTCTAAACACGTATCTTCATTAATTGGTAGCACATCATCGTAATCTTTTAACTGCAGATTTAGGTTCAGTGTATGAGTTAGACTTTCGTCAACCACTGTATAAACATTTTCTCATATTTGCGAAGCTACCACAATATAGAAGCGATATATTCTAACTTTATAAAACTGAAATGATAACATAAATATGGTTAGTTATTGACATTGATCGTCAACTAATTCTGTGTATGAGTTCGAATAACTACTTAATCTTTAAACGCCCACAGAGGTATTTCAAAATATTAAAATAAAATGTAGAGGCAAACAAATATAGTTTATGAACTAGTGAGAGGTTCTATATAATTCATTTTTTAATTTCACTCCATATCCAGCCAACCCAGATACGAAAAACAGAGGATGTATTATATAGTAGCTCAGATCATCCACAGGTATAAAACATCTTTAACGTTTATATAGATAGGACAAATTAATAATTTCTTCTCTCTGCTATATTTCAAGAATTCCTGAAAATTTCAAAATATTAATATTATATTTATTTTAGTAATAGTAATTAATACTAGATATAAATATAACTAAACATTGTCATTGTATGTAAACATTAGTCCTCACTCAGCATCCGAAATCCTCATTTCCACACGCGTAACTGAGAGCTATCTTAGCTCATAACATGTGCCTCTACACACATGCTACAATTTACCATCATTCGATGACCGAATATTTTCCTTTACTTTACTAATCAACTCTAGCGATTCAATTTTTCTCTTCAATTTGCTTCTTCAAATGTTTGCTTATACTTTTAATCTATCAATTTTTCGATACACGATCCTAATTATCATGGCCCCTCACGGAACCGGTTCAGATAGCAATTATTGCGTCAATATGACAAGCTGCCTAGCTCCTCATATGAATTTTTGGTTGAAGTTACCTTACTTATAACCTCCAAACGACTTGTTTCCACCTTAGTTATGTTTGCTGAAGTTGGTCTAGCCTATTGGTATTTTGACATACATGAATGAGTCATCGTTGCGCTTAGATTTCACATCATTATATCTATATTCGTTTAGGGAGTTGAATAGTTTCCCTTAGTTGTTGTTGAATTTGTTGTTGTTTTGATCGAAATAGTTGCCTTGTTGTTTCAGGGTTTTTGTAAAACTTTCGTTAGCTTTTAAACTACGTCTGCTTGGTTCCAAGAGTGTTTCTTCCAGTTTTTCTTGTAATCATCGTTGTTTTTGTTTTGTTGTTTGCGATCGAAGCAGTTGTTCATCTCACATTATTTGATGTAGATGTACGGATTTTGATCAGTTGTTGCTCGTTATTTGGCAGAGCTGTTTTGATTCTGTTATCCAGTGAATGAGTTTCCTTTTTGTTTTTGGTTACCACTAAGAATTTTGTTAAATGATTTGATGAGTTCTTTAATTTAGTTCTTCTTGTTTTGGTTTTGTTGGGAGCCTTTTGGTTTACTTTTTTCCGTGTTGCTCTTGTTGTTTTGCTTGTTGTGTTCGGTTTGTTTTTGTGATCTAAACGATTGGTTGTTTTGTTTGACCGGCTTCTTCATTGAGTTTGAGCATGATTAGATCAGTGATTGAAGCGCCTCGGATGCTTCCGAAAAATATTGTACCAAAACTAAATTTATGGTGTTGTATTAGAGTTGAAATGGGATTAAAACAAATTAAATAATAGTTTGATGTTAATAATTGATTGTAAAATTTATGGAGCTTTAAATCAATTATATAATTTTTCATAGTGTAAAATAGGCATTTTATATCTCAACTTCTATTGAAGAGGAATGGGAAATATTAAATAATTCCATCATTTAGAACATTTGTATTAATATAATTAAAATTAAGAGTAGATTATAGAAAATCAAAACGTCCGAAAACGCCCGATGGGCTTTTAAAGATTAATACGAACTTAAAAAATGTGAAACTAATTATTTCTTACTCGAGAGAACATAATTGATATATTTAGTAATTGATAACCAGATGATATAATATACATATAAATTGGTGAAGTCAGCTCGTGTGCTGTAAGAAATATAATAAATATTTTATACAGTAAAACATATTACGGTTAGTTAAATATTATTACGATTTAAGGCGAAGCGCAAGACTTCGTAAAATTAAAAATAACTTCTATTTTTAGAGTCAAACTATTATATACTATCATATATACTAATCACACTACCCATGAAAATTTACTACAAATTAGAATCAATGATGAAAAATTAGTATTTATGTAACTTCCGTAAATGTTGAGTAAAAATGTAACGATAAAGTATACATTAGAGTATACAATAGTTATTCGTGTCACGTGTTGCTTTTAAACAGTTAGTAGATATATTTACTTCATATTTTATGCACAATACAGGTTTGTGCGTTCATTAATATAGCAAAGTATATTTCTTTGTCATTCTAAATAATCAAAAAATTATCTAATCTGCTTTAGTAAAAGAAACACATAATTGGAGTACATTCAGGTCACCCACCACCACAATACTGATGTTAGATAACTTCAATAGTTAATTTTATCTGTGATCATTACACTACAGAACAACAATTATATGACACGAAATTGCTAAAATAGCAAAAGACTGAAATTAAGTAATGACAGAAATATATAATATATATCCCATTCACTTAACTTTCGTTTATATTTGCGTTGTTTGAGTTCTAAACACGTATCTTCATTAATTGGTAGCACATCATCGTAATCTTTTAACTGCAGATTTAGGTTCAGTGTATGAGTTAGACTTTCGTCAACCACTGTATAAACATTTTCTCATATTTGCGAAGCTACCACAATATAGAAGCGATATATTCTAACTTTATAAAACTGAAATGATAACATAAATATGGTTAGTTATTGACATTGATCGTCAACTAATTCTGTGTATGAGTTCGAATAACTACTTAATCTTTAAACGCCCACAGAGGTATTTCAAAATATTAAAATAAAATGTAGAGGCAAACAAATATAGTTTATGAACTAGTGAGAGGTTCTATATAATTCATTTTTTAATTTCACTCCATATCCAGCCAACCCAGATACGAAAAACAGAGGATGTATTATATAGTAGCTCAGATCATCCACAGGTATAAAACATCTTTAACGTTTATATAGATAGGACAAATTAATAATTTCTTCTCTCTGCTATATTTCAAGAATTCCTGAAAATTTCAAAATATTAATATTATATTTATTTTAGTAATAGTAATTAATACTAGATATAAATATAACTAAACATTGTCATTGTATGTAAACATTAGTCCTCACTCAGCTTAGTCTTCACATCATTATATCTATATTCGTTTAGGGAGTTGAATAGTTTCCCTTAGTTGTTGTTGAATTTGTTGTTGTTTTGATCGAAATAGTTGCCTTGTTGTTTCAGGGTTTTTGTAAAACTTTCGTTAGCTTTTAAACTACGTCTGCTTGGTTCCAAGAGTGTTTCTTCCAGTTTTTCTTGTAATCATCGTTGTTTTTGTTTTGTTGTTTGCGATCGAAGCAGTTGTTCATCTCACATTATTTGATGTAGATGTACGGATTTTGATCAGTTGTTGCTCGTTATTTGGCAGAGCTGTTTTGATTCTGTTATCCAGTGAATGAGTTTTCTTTTTGTTTTTGGTTACCACTAAGAATTTTGTTAAATGATTTGATGAGTTCTTTAATTTAGTTCTTCTTGTTTTGGTTTTGTTGGGAGCCTTTTGGTTTACTTTTTTCCGTGTTGCTCTTGTTGTTTTGCTTGTTGTGTTCGGTTTGTTTTTGTGATCTAAACGATTGGTTGTTTTGTTTGACCGGCTTCTTCATTGAGTTTGAGCATGATTAGATCAGTGATTGAAGCGCCTCGGATGCTTCCGAAAAATATTGTACCAAAACTAAATTTATGGTGTTGTATTAGAGTTGAAATGGGATTAAAACAAATTAAATAATAGTTTGATGTTAATAATTGATTGTAAAATTTATGGAGCTTTAAATCAATTATATAATTTTTCATAGTGTAAAATAGGCATTTTATATCTCAACTTCTAATTCCACGATATTATCACGATACATATAAATTGGATTAGAATCACTAAGTTCTGGTAGACTATATGCGGAAAACATGCTATCTAGATTCTAAAGAGTTAATTGTCGAAATTCAATTTCATAATGGCTCAGGTATATACATAATGGCTCGGAAATTTTTCTGAAAATCCTGAAGACTGTCTTAACTGGGAACCAAATTAGATTATATCAAATCGTATTTAGAAGGTTATTAAATCAAATTATATATTTTGTTCTTTTTGATGTGAAAAATATTTTATATTAAAATATATATCCCACTCACTTAACTTTCATTTATACTTGCATGGTCTACGTTTCAAGTGAGTTTTATATTAAAATAATATTTATATAATAAAATAGCACATATTAAAATATTATAACCACACACATTTACATGAAATTAAGAATAGTATTATATATATTTTATTAATTCAACTTTTAACTATATTATATACAATAGAACTCTTGAGGATGCTGTACATAGTCCGGACTAGGCGCATTGACGGGACTGTCGGCACGAAGTGAAAAGTGATTTTTGTTATTATTTCTTGTATATATAAGGGCTGATCCAATTACGTTATGAATTTCACTTTAATATATTATTAATATTACCCTTTATTGATTCAAGTTTACAAATTTACTTTACAAAATAATTATTGAGCATATGGTTTAAATTACAAGGGAGTATCAAGAATTTAACTTTTTGTTTGTATAGACATTATATATTGTTGCAATAATATGTACAATCTAAATGATCACAGTAGTTTGATAAAACTCAAAGATCCGAAGATGTAGTGGAATAATTAATGTTCAGTACATCAAACATGTTTTGCTGAATAATATTTACACATTTGATTTATTTTAACAAAAGATAAGCAGATCTCACTTATTATCTACAAAATATTTACAAATATTAAAAACTATCTATATCTCACCAACATTAAGATATACTGTTAAAACCACATCTATTTAAAGATATTATTCTCACCAACATTCATTTAAGTTACAATATGATGACGACCAATAGAAATGAAATTTAAATTTCTAAAATTATTACATCCTGATAATGAATAATGTAAATATAAATTAGAATATATAGCACTCTTATAGTCGTCGAAATATAAGCTAACACAACATGACAAATAGATGTAAAACATGATCTGAAATCGTTTTCAGAAAAATGACATAGATTTCTTCAAAATCTCAACATTGGATGTTATTTTATTAGAAAATTATAATTCGAATTTAACGATACACAAAGCCGCCATTATTACAAGTCTCAGAACTGCAGCTTTTGTTTAAATTCGCAATAATACATGTTTTTGATCAAATACTTTATATAATATAATTCTACTGAATGAAAATTAATTTTACGGTGTTCTTATTCAGAATTAAGATCTTTTAAATTCGAAATTTTTTAGTTATAAATTAAAATTGTATAAAATGTTTAAATATGAACTAAATAATTATATTCAATGCAGATACTTTGAAATATTTTAATGAATCAAACTATTTCTTTAGATATCTTGTTGAAGTAAGGAGACTTTGAGTTATAATCATCAAAAAGATTCACAAGTATATTATCTGATAATTAGCAGCTTGAAAGCTACACTATAAAACCAGATTATTATTATCTTCTGAATTTCTTAAATAATAGTAAATTCATTATTTATTAACAAATTTAATTTTGCTATCGCAAATTAAAATAAATATTCGTTGGCTCTATTGTAATGCGTGACTAAATTATGAATCTAAAATCAATCCAACGTATAATACTCAAAGTGGCTTCTAACTTTGAAAAGTCAATGAGAGGTGGGTTCACAACTCGTATGTAAAATATTATATTCAATGAAAATCAGTAATATCATATCAGATGACAAAAGTCAGAAATTGACTTTTCCTTGCCGACAGTCCCGTCAATGCGCCTAGTCCGGACTATGTACAGCATCCTCTAGAGTTCTAATAAAAACATTAAAAATAAAAACTGGGAGATTCCCAGCAAGAAATAGACGTATCAGACCTGGGTTGACACATCAAATATCATTCAATATCAACGAAATTGACATATTTCAAGCTTTATATGTCGTCTATGCGTATCAAACATCAACCTTGTGCTATTTATCTCATCTACGATGAAATTCTGGACATGTCAATAGGAAAGCTTGCCTCCTATTGATCAGAGAATGGTTGTGGATACTGATCGCGGTGAGTACCTTGGTGCAATTACGATTTAATCTGTGGGAAGTCAGTCAGTTACTCAATGATACACAACATTAGCAACAACACATTGATAGTGCTCCAAGATGGTGTTTCATGGTCGAATAGCTGTAGGTATACGGTTTCGGTTTTCAGAAAACTATTCAGTTGTTAGACATGACATTAGAACGAAGCATCAGCGTTACCGAGGTGTGGTAATTTCATTTCATGCAAGAAATGATTTGAATGTTCTTATTATCCATTTAGCCTTAATCATGCAATTTTTCAGCGCTCTAGCATCGCTTGTTATTTCATTCTTATAAAATTTGACCAAAAATGAACCAGATATGGTCAAATTTAGTCCAGATTTGCCAAAAAAATCAAGAAAACTGGGGAATTCCCAGCAGCTATTTATAGTTGCTGGGAGTATACCAAAACCTCCCAGTTGTGCTCCGAGTCACTTTTGCTGGGAAATGTTAAGCCTTAATTTTTACCCTAGTTTTGGCTGAAAATGCCAAAAAGTGCTCTAGAAAGCGAGTAAGGCTACCTTAAGTGGGAGCGGTCGAGGGCTACCTTAGCCGGGATTTTACAGTACAAAGTAATCAAAATCTCTTGAATTGTTTTGCTATTCTATTTAAACTGCCAATAAATTCTTAACAAATTGAGTTTGAATAACTTTATATTGCAGCTAATACAATATGTTTGACTAGTTTTGAATGTTATTTATATTGTTAAAAATTCTTAACGATATTGAGTAATATAAGATTTAATTCTTCGCTATTTAAATCAATAATAGAACTATTTTATGGGTCCAAGAAAAACGAGTTTAATAGTTAATTCAATTAGTGTTAAGAAGCTATCTAAACTATTCATTATCTAATATGTTAAGAAGCTATCTAAACTATTCATTATCTAATATGAGGAGTGAAATAATATAACTTGCTTCTTATTTATATATTAACAACTTTGTTTATTTTTGAGTTAGTGAATCAAACGAAGTAAAGAAAAGGAGGTTACTATGAATTACAAGATTTCATATTTAGTTATTATATTCCTGTAAGATTAAGGTAAGACTTCGTTGGTTTACTTACTAATATTTTGAATATGAACAGTATTTTGTTACTATTTAACATACAAATAATACACAAGAATAAAATCTAATAACTCAACAATCAATATTATGTATCATTCACATCCCAGGTATGTCTTCGTTCGCCACCATGAGCGCGTTCAGCGTACTCCCTTCTTTCTGCATCACTGGGTACACTAAGCACTTGTTCTTCAGCACCTTGTCCTTTCCAGCCATAAATCCGTCAATTAGTAGCATTGCAGTTGTGAGCATCAGGTTGAAGAACATCTCCTCTTTCTCGGCGTTGAATGTTCTGAACAGGCCAAAAAGCTCGCCCGTTTTCTGTGAGATGAGCGCCTGAACGTAAATGTACTCCACTTGAGTCCAGTTCTTCCTTAAAAACTGTTTATTCGACCCGTTTACCTCCGTGTTGTGGTCGTGTGTAACTTGAACGTCCTCCAAATACGTATTTATGAGCTCAATGGCTTTTAGCATCTGGGCGCCGAACTCCTTAAATAAGAGCTTTTCTGCCTTGAGAGATTTGATTAGAGTAATTCTGATTTGGTCCAGCTCGGATATTGGAGTGAACACGTCTATTTTGAAGCTTTTGGTAGAGTTATTATTCGGTGAAGAAAGGTTGTTACTTTTGAGATCGGATATTTCGCGCTCGTACTTTGAGATTTACTGTTTGAAGTCGGAGATTTGCTGCTCAAGAGTGAGAATGTGGCCGGAAGACTTCTCGAGCATCTTCTCGAAATTCTGGTTGTCCGCGCGCAAAGCGAGGATTTCGTTATCTTTTTGCTTCAACTGGGCTTGAAGGTCAGAAGAAGGCTTTGCTTCTGGTTAGGCCTTAGTAGCTGGAATATCGTCCAGGTCGAAGCTAAGCTGCATGGCTGGAGCAGGTGCGGACTTTAAGTTAAGTTATTCTACTTGCTGTTCCAGGCGCTGAATTTCTGCCTTAAGTTTCTTGTTGGACTCTTCTAGCAGCTATTTTTCTTTCTACAGGGCGTCTGCTTTGTTCTGTGCTTCTTTCAGTTATTGTGCTGAAGCATCATTTGTTTGCTTTGCAGCTGGTTTACTAACTGGGATGTCTTCAAGGTCGAAACTGAATTGCATTGCAGGCTGCGTAATGGACTTAAGCTGTAGGTCGAGTTGTTCTGATTTAAGCTGGAGGTCTTCTTTGAGTTTGTTGTTTGATGTTTCTAGAGCTTTCTTTTCTTTCTCAAGCGTATTATATTTATTGGTTAAAGCTTCGAGCTGGGAGGTTAGTTGTTCAACTTGCTGGTTCTTTGGTTCAGTTTTGTTCGCTGGTGGTATGTCGTCAAGATTGAAGCTAAGTTGTATGCTTTGTTGCTTGTCTTTAAGCGCAGTTGCTTCTTTTAACTGTTACTCTGATTTCTATTTTTCATTGGCTAGTTCTTGTATTCTCGCCTTCTACTATTCAGTTTAACTTTTGAGTTATTGCATTTACTCCTTCTGCTGATCTATTTAGCTGTTAAGTTGCTCAATTTATTCTTTTTATTTATCTACTTAGCTTTCTAGCTTGTCTATGTTTTCAGAAAGTTATTTATTTTATCTTTTCGCTATTTACAACTGTTCATCATTTTAATTGTTACTTTGAAATTTTGATTGTTATTTTAGTTCGATATTCAATTCGTTTATTTTGGTTTGCAATTGTTCGTTTACAGTTCTTCGTTCAATTAGTACTTCGTTCAATTAGTTTTCGCTTTACTGAATCTTGTTTTATAGATTTAATATTAATGTTTCGTCCGAGCGCTTATTCGCTTAAAGTTCTGCGATTTGCATTGACAGTTCGATCGTTTTACTTTAGTTACCGCTAACGGATGCTTCTTTGATTTGCTTAGATAAAGCAAGGTTCTTGGTCTGCTCGGCTTATAACTGGCTGTGGAGGCGCTGCATGTCGATGTTGTCCTGTCGTTTGGAGGCCATCAGCTATTCGATCAGCTTTTGCTCTTCGGGGTCCTCTTTGGGCTCCAGCTTCATCTACGAGTTGCTCAGATTTTCCTTGCTCAGACTCTCCTTCAGAATAACTTGTTGAGATTACAATAAGCTCTGCAGCTGCTGCTTATCTCGATCGAACTTAACTTGGTTTTGCACGATTTCGGCTTTGAACTCAGATATTTGCTTCTCAGTAGAGGAGAGACGAGCTTTTAAAGTGGTGTTAGATTTCTTCAGCTCTTCTATGTACTGCTGTTGTTCGCTTTCTAATCTCTGCAGTCTTTCGTTTGCGGATAGGGTCTCATTCAGTTTTGGGTTGTTGCTCTGCTCGAAGACTATTTTTTGAGTGTACAGTTCAAGTTGCTCTTTCTCTTTTTGGATGGACTGAATTTCTCTTTACTGACTCTAAACTTGCTCAAAGTACTGGTGGAGCTAGTTTTGCAGTGATATGGTTTGGTTGAATAATTGTTGGTTGTTGGTTTCTTGTATTTTGATGGACTGGCTGAATATGTCCTGTTCGTTTGTCTGAACTTTTATTTGTTGTTTCAGTTTGTTTACAGTTGTTGTCAATTATTCTTTGTCCTGGTCAATGAACGTGAACAGCTCGTTTTTGTCGAAGCTGTTTTTGGTTTGCAAAAGCAAGTTGACCGATTTCTGATATTCTTATAGTTTTCTTTTGAGATCGGCGATCTACAAGTTCAGAGTCTAGTTTGTTGTTAATTGCTGTTAGTAGTCTTGATAGCACATTTTATATAGGATCTGTGAATTTTTCTATTCTTCTGCATATTTTATATCTAGTTGCTTTAGTTATCGTTCTAATTTGGCATCAGAACATGGATTTGAGGTCTTTTCATTGGTTTCTTTATTGTTAATTTACTAGTTTTGACTTTAATTGGACTATGAATCTTCTATCAACTTTCTAAGCAACTATAATTATATTTCTAGGCGTTATTTGTCAAATTGCTGTTCATCCGATTCAATTTACTTCTAGATTTCAGAAAATATTGATTTTATAACTATACTGTCTACATTCTTTGAGAAAAATGATAGCAACTTCTTAGTTTTTATCAACTTTTTAGAAATAGTCGATTAATCATACAATTGGTCAATATACTGTATATCGTTTGAGGCCAATAAATTTTCGTACTAGTTTTACGCTATTTATGATACAATTCTATTAGTACCATACAGGTTCAAAGAGTCTGAAAGTTACATTTATTAATAATTTGAATGCAACATTTTACTTTTGAAGTGAATTTTGTATATTCGCAGCATTTTAACAATATAATACTTGCTTAAAACAATATTCAAACACACTTATTCATTCATAATTTTCGCCGAATTCCGCTTATTTAGCTTCTTAAATGCCTACTCATTCAAATTTAATCTTACATATACTAATTATGTCTATTTTAAATTTTATTCCGCACCAATGGAAGAGACTGCGATTTAGCGCCTTCATTCTCAGCTGATCTTGACCATCCGTTCAAGTTTCACTCATTTGGAATAAAAAATAAATGAACGTCCTGTATATGTCATGTTCGAGGAGTCCCTTGGATGCGATCCGATGATTGATCATTTAACGCCCAGAAATTTATTACCAATTTATAAACCATTCTTGGACGTTATTCAGATTGAACTTGGTTCGTAGGTGTTCCCTGTTATTGCTTAGTGGATGGCGAATGAGTTCGGTCCAATTACATCCGAGGGAGTTTAGATTAATTTCAATTTAATGTAAAAGAACCGAGTTTTAAGCGAAGAATTAGCCGATACTAAGAAGTCATTGACTAAAGTTATGAAAATGAATGAAGAAAATACTCGTAAAATGAAGTTATTACTTCAGATTGAAGGCGAAACCGAAATAACAGGTAAAAACGTCGGTGAGGTTTTCAAAAGCGATCATAAAGAAGTTAAAGTAGAAGTTGACGTTGAAAAAATTGAAGAACACAACTCAGTTCTGCAAAGGCAACTGTACAAACAAGCTGACGTGATCGCGAGCTTGCAAAGCCAAATATTCAGTTACGAAGATGAAAAATAAACCGTTGTTGTTCCAGTCGTAACATAGCTTGATAAAGCAGTTCAGTGCGATGAACTGATTGTTGAAGAATCAGACGACGATAACACCACTGAGGAACTCACCATGCAACTGAAAAACTTATCTCAAACGAACATGGAGCTGTAAAAATTCTAAAGCGCATTCGAACCAACTCTTAAAAATTTGAGGCAGAAACTGGCTGAGGCCGAGAAGAAGAGCACCAAGTGCATTTTAGAGAAGAAACAGCTCGCGTTTTTACTTGATAACACGCGCACTCTCAACTAATAAAATGAGCTTGCAATATAAAATTTGAACTAGCGAATCACGACAATATACGAAGCAGCAGATTCAATGAGTGGTTTGGAAACACTATATCTAGAGCTAAATCCACAGAAACCTAAGAAAAAGCTAGAAATAAACAAATCTGAAGCAAAAATAACATTAGACACGAAATCTGAGCCCGAAGCAAAAAATTACATTTACAACGAAAAAGGACAAACAATAAATCTGGACTCAAACACAAGGTACTTTAAACTAACGGGAGAGACCTTAAAATACGCCGATAGAGCGACTCAGGAGGAAATAAAATGCAATTTGAACGGAATATTCGTTCGGGTGCACGAGGACGGGAGCAGTTCCTGGTTTGACAAAACGGGATAACTATTCAAATAGTTAATAACTGGATAAATCGTTCAAGTTGATTAATTCAACCGTTTATGTATAAACGGACGTTACTACACTCATAAGGGGGACGAGTACTTTTTTGATGCTTTTGACAATATTTTTGTGATAGTTAAGGGTAAAAAGGTGCCACTAGAAAGTAATTATTAATAAATGGCTGAATATTAACAGCCAGAGGTTATGGAGTACATCGCGAGCTAGTGCGCTCAATAAGCTGATCTTCCACTGTATCCGAACACAATTGACAAAACTTCTACAATTTACACAAAATCCGGCCCGTTTTCATTGCACGGTATGTACTGCACGCGCTCCTTAACATGCACACTTGTTAACAACGTAATCCAATTCACTGACAAACACTAAAATACCTGGTACGTTGATCTAGTTCTAAAGCATTACTACACACTCCAAAACAACGTCAAAATAATTCCAGCCTCAATCACTGAAGTACAACAACTTATATCTCCCCAAAAATCAATTCAAATTTAAACAAATACATTAGAATTAAACTTAACTCAAACGTTCTCCACCTCCTTGGAACCTATAATTAACCAAATTGAAAAACAATATTCGATTAAAGGACATTCCGAAAAGAGCGCTCAAACGGAAGAACTGAAACCGAACACAAATGGAAGAATGAACCTGAGGGACTGCAAGAGCCAAGTCATCGCGTACAAACCGTACTACACGAAGAAGGACTTCTGAAATTTCATGTAATCAAAAAAGCAAATAAATAAAGGTCTAATTATGAGATGCACTGTATATGTTAGTGAATTGATTAGTAAAAATGAACAGTAAAAATATATTATATATGGTTTTAAACTCTAAAATAGAATGGGATTATTTTGTTGAAATTCAAAATTTTGGATTATTTTTGCTAATATTAGACCATCTGCAGATTTGAAATAGATGTGCATGTTCGTGTCTATGTGCACTTTATTTTAACTCAGATTAAAAAAAGACTCAGATCTTTTAAAGGATCTGAATCCACCATACATCTGCATCCATTTGAGATCTGCGTTCTTCCCATAGACACGTTGGATAGGGTCCTGTGATAACTATGATATTATTTAAGATATTATATTAATATATTTATAATATTATATTCACACCACTCTTTTGAGTCATAATAATCAAATTGAGGCAAATCGTTATTAAATGAAAGAGTTTCGATAATATTTACTGTTTATAGATTAATTGAGGTTATAATATATAAATTGTGAGAAAATTAGTGGAACTGTCAAGATCTACTAGAATTTACAAATTATAAAAAGCTATATTTCAGAATCGGTTTCAACTTTGATTATTAAAGTGAATAATTCTTCTTTTTAATATTTAAAGTAAGCTAAGATAAATTCTTTTACATAATAATAACAATAATGATTAATTCGTGCGCAAAATCTAATTATAGATCTAGTGTTGAGGTAGTTGTTAACTGTTTTACAAATAAAATATTTATCGAAAATTAAACATTAACTGCAGAATATCTTCACTCCATACATGAATCTCGTGTTTTAAGAGTTGTTACTGTGATCGAAACTTGAGTATAAAACTTATCAAAAATATGCAAGATATGTGCAAAATCATATATTAAGTTTAAGTTTGAATTAAAATCTATGTTTACTGAATTCTAAAATCCCAAAAGAGAATTGTAAAACAATAGTATTCTAAAAACAAATTCTATATAAAATATGTGCATAATACCTATCATTCGATCTATGTTGAACATCGAGTCCATCACTACATTGAGTCTACCATTAAAATGCAAAATTTGCTATTTTAAAAGCGTATCGTATAAAGAAAGCTTTTATTAGCAAAACAGGCGATTAATTCATGATAAATGAAAATTACTGAATTTATTTTGTATACATATGTTATTTCTTATTTGATACGTTATTTCTGCCCAGATTTAGGATAGGAGTGGGAAAAATTACATTTAGTATGCATTTTTAGTAGTATGCACATCCCAAAAAGAACGCAGATCTTCACATACATGCACATGTTTTTGAGATCTATGATCAGTAAAAACATGCGCATGTTTATAAACATGCGCATGTTTTTGACGATATGCAGATGGTCTATTAGATATTAAACTAAATTAAGATATATAAAGCTGCTAGAATAACAATAAATTATTATAAATTTATTAAATATGAGTACAAGTGTGTAAATTTCATTGCAATGTTATTAATAAAAATAACTTCATTAAATAACTATATCAACAACAAAATCAACAACTTCACAGAATAATTTATGATTTTACCACTCCAACGATGGGTTGTACAAGTTCCACTACTATTAAATAGTCAGAATTGCAAATTTAGCCAAAGGACGTGAATGTGATAGACCATCAAAGATTTCACGTGCCTGATAAATAAATGGTGCATACAGCATTCAGGGGTCTAGATAAGAACTAAAGTGGTAAATTAGACTAGGACGAGGTAATTTATCTGTTTAAATTGCTTGGAAAATAGCTTGAAAAGGAAGAATTGCAATACGTGTTAACTCTTGCTGATTAGGACATTGACGCTTGCTTAGACGAAAACGAGTTTTTCCATTTGATGTACATTCTAACTAACTCTGGATTCGACGAAAGGGAGAAGATTGTTTTCCTCATGACAGACATCAACTGCTCAGGAACAATTGATTGCAAAGAACTTGGTTCATTATTGAAGAAACTTGAAATAAACGCTACCACGGAAAAGATACAGGAACTTGTCTCTTCAACAGCTGATAAAATTGACGGGACAATGAGTTACAATATGTTTATGGCGTTACTTACAAAGTTAGCAGAGTGAAATAGTTTTTCTTAGTTTAAGTGTCTACTTCTGTCATATTAATATTGATAAGCTAATGTACAGGATACAGCCAATTCATTTTCTTTGATTGATTAAATTTTGTTTAAGATTTATTTAAGATTGTTTAAAATTTGTTATCAATCTTAAGCTGCTACTTATTATTGTACGTGTTAACTGAGTTATAAATATCTTTTCCACATCAATAATGCAACCTTGTGCGAGTTTACCGCAACTGTTAAGAACTTCGTCTAGGTAAGCAACCAATAGTCCGCGTAGTGCTCTAACTAGCTATTAATCCGAGTCTGATTTGTCAGATTGCAGTCATTAGTCCGAGCCGTGCTGTTTTCCGACCGTATTTGTAAAGTAAGTGCGTTTCAGTTAAAATCTAGATGTGCCTTTAAACGGCCCTTCATCAATTATCGAGAGGCCAGTTGACGACTCAAAGTAGCAGAAGAAGAACGCGTACTCCCTGCACCCGAAAACGGCAAGCACCTTAAAGAGGCAGTAAACAGCTGACGTGACGGACATGGTGAGCTTCAGCCAGAATCACACCTTAATTCAGCGCGTTCTGGACAGTTACGACCGAACTTAATTTTCATTGGACAAGTAGAAACAATAATTATACCACCAAAAATAAATCGCGCAGAAAATAAAGAACGATCACATTCTGAACAAACTGAAGTTCAAGGGGGACAGAGCGATAAAAACGTGGACGGAGGTCAACGGGCAGAAATTACAGTGAATTTTGTTTGATTTAGAAATTGACGTTGTAGAAATTGAATCTTACTAGCTACTGTATAATAATTGTTGAAATACATAATTTCTCAATTTAACAAAATTTGTGTCTAATATGTTAACGGAATTTGAATAATAAATATAATTATACAATTAATTACCTATATACTGGAAATTATACTAGATACATTCCTGTACTTTATAAATATGTGTAACAATTATGATGAGCTAAGGTCGAATACAATCAAAACAACGTATCAAATCAAAGTATTCATAATCAATATAATTATATAATTATTTTGAATTGATGAGCTCATAATAAACTATACGCAAGTAATCTTCAAGATTAATTGTAACCATACCGTTGAATTTTCAATGAATACACAAAGATAAATATTAAATGAATGTATATTTTTGAGTTTGACAGTTTTCTAAAATACTTTTAATAATTTTTAAATTTAGACTCAATTTATAGCAAAATTTATTTTTCACACCACAGATGGGATGTACATAAACTATTGTGTAAGATTCATAAATGTAGCTTGAAGCAAAATAAGTTAAAATTGACAACAACACATTTTTAGTTCCAGATAAATAAGCCACAATGACAGCGTTTAGAGCACTAGATACAAATAAAAGCGGAAAACTAGATCCCAATGAAATTTTGGAATTATTTAAAACACTAGGAAGACCATTGGAAAAAGAAGAATTTAACAAAGTTCTCACTTTAGCAGATTAGGACATTGATGCCTGCTTAGACGAAAACGAGTTTTATCATCTTATGTACATTCTTTCAAATTCAGACTTCAACGATAAAGAAAAAATTGTTTTCCTAATGACAGACATCAACTGTTCTGGAACAATTGATTCAAAAGAGCTGAGTTTGTTGTTAAAAAAGCTAGAAATTACAGCTTCCTAGGAAAAAATCGAGGAGTTAGTAACATCTATTGCAGATAACGCGGATGGCACATTAAGTTATAATATGTTTATGGCGCTACTTGCCAAATTAGCTGAATGATTATATTGCGATTAATATCACATTCTATACATAAAGACTTTTAGTCTATATTTATGGTATTACGCATAATTATTTTAATCTTCCACTTCAGTAATGGGCGGAAAAACCTCTCAATTAGAGTAAAGCATTGCATCCAAGGACCAATTAGTTAAAATACCTGTATTTGAGTTTAAGAAACCTGATAACAAGGCGTGCGCGCGAGCTTTCGAGGATGTAATTCCAGTGAACGACTACATTTCAATAGATCAGGCGATAATCGCGCTGAAAGCTCTGCATATCACCACAGACGCGTCTTCCATTCAGACCATTCTCTCTTTTTGGGGTTTGCCCGACGACGTTCCTCTTACGTTAGTGCAGTTCACTCATTTGGCCTATATATTCATGAACGCGGGCATATCCGAGCGCGAGAAAGTCGTTTTCCTGGTCATGGACACGAATTTCTCGGCCACGATGGACTCTTCCGAGTTCAACGTCCTCCTGACCAAGCTTGGAATCATCGTTGACCGCGTTCAGCTCTAATCTCTAGTGTCCGAAATCGCTGACAAGAACGACCACACCACAATGAGCTACGAGCGCTTCTGCGAGATCCTCAAGAGAATCCTCTCTCCAATTACCCCGAAACTTAAACGAGTCACCACCTTCAAGAAACCGAATAGAGAGGAAGTGAATTAAATGTTCAAAAAATTCGACGTGGACGGAAACGGGAAACTGGACCCGAACGAAGTACTCGCCATGTTCAACATGCTCGGACGACCTTTGACTAAAGAGGAGCTCGTGCGCGTGCTTGCACTCACTGACCAAGACACGGACGCGAATCTGAACCTGGACGAATTCTACCACCTAATGTACATCATTATCAACGCAGACATAAAGGAGAAAGAAAAAGTCATTTTCCTCATGACTGACACCGACTGCGGAGGAACAGTTGACAAAACTGAACTGCACGAACTACTTGACAAACTGCAAATTGACGCACCACAAGCAACACTCGATCTACTGGTTAAAGAAATCGCAGACGAAGAAGACGGAACACTCAGCTACGACATGTTCATGACCCTGCTGAAAAAACTACAAGAGTGAATACGGTAATTGATATAATATATAATATATTTGATATAATATATTATAGTAAACCAAGATTCACTTGATTTGCTTACTTTTCTTTTTGTTCGTTGTATTTGCTGTTTAAATAATAGAATATTAAAAAATAAATTGAAAATCAGTCAAATAGTGACATCTAAAGCCATATCAAGTTTTTCTTCGGCGTCTTTAATTTAATTTTTGCGTTTGAATAATTATGGTTTAATAAAGTAAATTAAGATAATTACCAAGACTAGTACACCAAATAATATTCCGATACTAATACCTATTATAGCGCCAGTGCTAAGTCCAGAATGCTATTTCTCCTCTTCTTCTTGTTCTTCTTCCTCTTTTTATTCTTACAAATATTAATCTTATCTCCTAACGCAATCAAAGTCGTATTAACTATTTTAGGTTGAATACGCTCTATAATAGCCATATTTACATCCAAATTACACACATCTTCCTTATATCATTCTGGATATTACATAAGTAGCACCTGAACCACATATTTCACCAAATACTTCTAACGTACTTATATTTTCTGTAGCTTTTTACGCTACTGGCATGACTGTTTAAAGTCCAGTTAGTCCCGACCAGTCATTAAAACTAGGATATATATTGATAACTTGATTTACTTTTATTGACTTGTATTCGAGCTTTTATGGATTTAAAATTCTTGAATCAAAGTCATAAATAATGTTATGCGCAAATCTCAAAAATCCTCTATGAGGTATCCAATTAGTTGTTAAAATTTCTATTTCATCGTTACTAAGTTTAGGATAATTCTGTTTTTTAAGATTATAAACAGTAAATTCATAATCATCTGAATCTTTTACAATACCACCAGCAGCTGATCCCACATCAAAAACATCTATTGAATCATAAGCTCCTCCAAAACCAATTGCATATACATTCTTCATTTGTAATAAATGTTTTGCAAAACAAGCGCATGTTGAAACACATAATTAATCAGTAAGCAGCACTACATTGCTTGGATTTAACTTCGATACATGACTGTAAATCCATTTTGAATACGTTTAAAAATATGATTCTTAATCGTTGTCGAAACCAAAATATTGTGAATATAGATCATCAATTGTTGGAATGTACCATTCCATTGAAACAGTAGAATTAAATGAAGTTACGTTGGATAAAGTCTTTCCTGATATCCATTCAGTTCTATGTAAATTTTCAAACTCCGATCCAGACTATAATAATAATTCAGCTAATTTGGACTTTCTCATATTATAACGGCCATAAATTGGATATTCAGTGTGGAACAAACCAACAGCTAACAGATGACTCAATAAAACCATACCTCCACCGTTACCTAAAACTGAGATATATAATTTACGTTATTTATCCAAATCGTCAATTTTTCTAAGTAGTTCGACAGTATCTTCAAGTCCTTTTAACATATTTGTGGGACTAAATGATTTAATAGACAATACATAATCAAATGATTTTTTAATTGAATCTTAATTATATTTGTAAAGACTAAAATATCCTGGTGATTCTAGTACAAGTTCAAAATCAATATTACTATTTATTGTATTTGAAGAGAATAACGGTTGCTCAAAAGATTTGAATTTGGTAGTATCTAATTTGCTCTATGTTTTCATTTTATAAGGGTTTTTCTTGGAAGATATTTCATTATTATACATTTTAATAGCTGCCTATGAAGAAATTAGTGGTGTACTAATTTTTACAACAAGATTTACAGTTATTATTTTACCAGAATCAAATATAAATTCTAGTACTTAATCTTGAACATCTGGTAGTGTGAAAACATCTAATCTTTTGACATAAAAAGAACTAAAAAGCTAAGAATTTAACCTACCATGCGCAGATTTTGAGTTATAGTCGTATTTGTTAGAAAACGAGGTTAAGAATTAGATTGTTTCTTAATTATTTATCCTTATAATTTTATCATTTGGATTAATTTCAAGTTTTCCGTACATTAGTTCATATTAAATTTGTAAATTATGAAAGAACGTGCTAGTTATAGGGTAATCCTTTGCGTAAAATTATCCATTACTATTTTCAAGAAGGAATGGAAAATACAACTTAAAATTATTAAAGAAGTTTGGTTATACAAATAGTGTGTGTGGATCTTTCAACTTTAGAAATAGATTGGCTAAATCGTTGAAATAACTTCTGGCTTGAATCGGAGTTTCGACATCAAATTTAGATTCATATTATGATCTTATTGACTTTAGTTCAGCATCTATATCAACAGTTAAATGAGCGTACTCAACCGGTGGATTAGCTACTTCATCTTTGAAGGCATAAAGTTCTATAAGGTTTTCGACTGATTTTTAGTTTTGTACAAATACCTCACGTCTCAAAAGTGGTGCGTTCATGCACTCGAGTGCAGCATTAATTGTATATACTAAGTTGATATCATCCATTTTGCATAAATCAACGCAAAGAACTAACACAAACATCTTTCTCTTGAATGTATTTTCTTCTGAGTTAAAATATAGTGCGCATAGACACGTAAGTGAACGGTACGTATATTTCATTACCTACCGCGGCTGCTTCGTGCAAGCCGATCTATACGGAAATCCTGCGTCGTATCATCTGCGTTTCTAAGGAAGCAAAAGAGCGGTTACCACTTTCCAATCCTGAAGGCTCGTTGATGGCATACCCTCAGTCATACGGATCCTTGATGGCGGCTCAGCACTTTGAATCGGGGGATTTTACCTTCCGCAACCGATTTAGCCGAGCCGCATCTCAGGAAGTTGCACCATCATAGATCACACTAAACTAAGCTGGTATTCCAACAATGCCACTTCAGCTCTTACGTCTGAAGCCGAACCTAATCGTTTACTTGTTAGTTTGTAAGAGCTCATATCATCAAATTGTATGTTTTATGCATTCTTATTTTTATGTAAATATTTAAATTTTATGTAATTAACGAATTTAAACATGCCATTAGTTGGAAAATATTGATGAATGCTAAACATTTGATTGAAAAATTGGATTTGTTTAATAAACAGAACAATTTAAACATATTTAAACACTCAAACTAATAATACACAATAATCGCATATGTTTTGCTTTTACATGCATTATTAAATGTTATGCATGCGCCACTGGCTAAAAATTTAGTTAAACAACTAAAAGTTGCATTTGTGATGAATCTGCTGGTTATGTTGGCTCTAACGGAAATTGTTAAAACTGTTGGTCATAAAATTCTATCGTAGATTAAGGAACCTGCTTGAGTTGTGGAACTGGTTTAATTGTCCAAAATAATATTTGTGTTTGCAACGAAGCTGGATACGTTGGAGTAGCTCCTTCATGTAGTAATTGTTGGTCTTAAGAATAAATTGTTGTTTCTGGGCAGTGCTAAGGATGTGGAACAAAGTTTTATTAGAATTAGTGCATTTGCGATAATAATTTGGGTTTCGCTGGAAATTCTGCTTCCTGTACAGATTGCTGGAATATTAATTATATATAAAATTAAATTAAGTTAGTATTTATTGTCATGTAATTTAAATCAATATCACTATCGTGTTTAATTCACTAAATTTGTTATTCATTTCTATTAATCTCCTATTATGAATTAATCGAAATATGGTAATTCTTGTATAAATTTTAAATCATTAACTTTATTGCATGCTTAAAGAGAGCTTATATTAGTGATATGATTTGTTGAAATGTCTAAATACTCAAGCTGCATCAATGACTTAAGAACTGATACATCATACAACTTGCATTTATTTAACATTAATTTAGTTATTTAAGGTAAATATTGCAATCCTGTTATGTCAATCGATTCGTTCATATTAAGTTGCAGTTCTTTTAGACTATTCATATTTTTTAGCTCGTTAGTATCTTTGAGTTCGTTGCATTCAGAAAATAATAATTTTAAATTGATTAAGTTTTGTATTCCAGTTATGTTAATACCAGTGTTATCTGAAATATCCAATTCTTCCAAATGAACTAAATTCTTTACAATATTAAGATTTTTCAGGCTGCAGAATCTAATATAAAGTTATTTAAGCTTATTTAAACGATTTAATGGTTCTAAATCGACTCCTTTATTATAAGAAAGGTCCAAATATTCGATGTTAGTTAGTTTACCCAGTTTATTTATGTTCGTGAGTTAGTTTTATTTAAGGGTTAGAGAAGTGAGCTGACCGAATTATTGGATAACTTAAATATCAAATTTGGTGTTTGAAGACAAATCCAATGTCTTAATATTCGTTAACTAACTTAGAAAATCATAATTTTAAACCTTTATTTGTTAAGCTGTTAGTTTTGTTAATTATGTTTAATTCTCAAGATTATAGTATAATTGATTATACGAGACGTTAAGCTCTTCTATGTTGGTTAAGGGTTTCAATAAGTTTTAAATTTTTGCATCACAGCCTGAAATGTTTAATTTGTCAAGATTAAACAATAAATGAACAGTTTTAATATTGATCTTATCATTTCCAGCTATATTCAGATCTTGTAAGCTTGTTTGTTGGGCTAAGACTGATATGTCCTTAATATAATTGAATTCCAAATTTAATTTTTTGAGTTTCGCTGATTTCAAGAACTAAATGTCCTTAAAATGGTTGTAAGACAAATTAAGATCCTTTAGATTTTTGAACCTGCTTACATCACTAAGGTAACTCAACCTATTTCCAGACAAATTTAGAACTTGAAGATTTTCGAGCTCAAGTTAATCAATTTCCTTAAGACCACATTCTTTAATAGTTAATTCTGTAATTTAATCGCATATCAGATTTGGTTTTAAAATATTTGAACAATTTATTATGGAAAGTTTAGAAATATCACATTTTTATATGAATTCTATACTGTCAAGCTACTAGTTGTTAATTATATCCAAAGATTAATTTTAAATTCTGTTTTGAAGCCTTTCAATAATTTTGAATTCATTATCAGCTTATTTTTAGTTAGATATTTATTACATCTAGATTGGAGTGGAATTGTTTAAACAGTATTCATATATAAACAATATTTTGCAAATTAGTAAATTCTTGCAATATTATGAACAAGTAACACAAATGCAATATCTCAAGTTATAATAGAATGCAAATGAAAATATAGAGTCCTTTATGTACAAGAGTAAAGAACGCGTTAAAATGAAAATATCCTTTTTTTAATGTTTCTTGTGATTAAAGTAATTGATTATTGAGTGGATGTTTTTGAGATGTACCAAAAGAGTGAGCCGATATATAGAATGCAAAACATTGCTTTTAATCATTGTCATATAATACGATAATAATGTAATCGCATTTTCTGTTAGTTCATGAATGAATGCATATATATGGATATTAATGGAGAGGAAATATGGCAATGGGGTCGTTTTAGGTCCGGAGTGGAAACTACCTACTCACCTACCTACCCCGTAGTGTAAGTTACCTACCTACCCTAGATTAATCAAATAAATATTAATATATTGATATATAGTAACTATTATTCATATTTAATCTATTGAACCCACTTCAATTTGTATGTTACTAATGTTGTTATAATTTTAAATTAACTGTAAATAACAAAAGAGTCTCTGTAATATCTAATTTAATAGAAGAATAAACACCATTATATAAAATTATTTGAACTTATATGACCAAATGATTGAATATCAACAAAGTAGCTAGAGAAATTCAATATATTATAACAACATTATGGTTTTCCAGCGGAGATATATAATTTAGTGAAGAATGATCACAAGAAATTGTTCTTATAAATAATTATCTAATCACAATTATCTAAGCACAACATACATGACATTAACAAAAATGAAGTGGTTATATATAATATTTAATGTATTTATGTTTATAATTTTTCAAATAAATAACCTCAAAGTTTCATTCCTTCAATTAAAATAAAAACTTCACTTGAACCCGTAAGTGTCAAAATTGTGAACTGCTTTCCGGATTTTGATCCCGTTCACGTCCTCCAGCTGCTGAACCAGATGATTGAAGTGGAACTGACGTTCAACCAGAAACTCCTATTGCTTCGTTTTGATCACCGGGGTCTTGAACGCGTGCCACTCCTCGGTCTTCGTTTATTTAGTTTGAGCACTTCTTGGCCGTTGTTTAAATTTAAGTAAATCGTCCTCAACATCAACATGGTGAGTAGTTGAGTTCTAATTTGGTATATTTACTTTGGTAGATTGAACGGAGGCTTTGAGAGGCTCGTGCTTAAGCTGTTTAAATGCTAATGAATACGGGTTGGGCTTGCGAATCACGTCGTTCGTTATTATTTTTGAATGAAATTGAGGTTTGTCGTCGGTATAGCATGGTGGAGGCTTGGTGAAACAAGAGGAATACAATCCGTCTCTGTCACGCGGAATCGCAACCGGAAACATCGGGATAAAAAGTTTATCGTTCACTTTTTACGTTGCACTCTAAACTCGCCTCATTGTGGAGTGAAATTATTAAATATTAAATTATAAATCGTATAAATAGTTATATTGTTAAACAACATTTAATTCAATTAGCGAAATGTACAATGAATGATTAAGTATCTTTACTCTTATAAATGAGTCTTTAAACATATTAATCGACTTATAGTAATTATTTCTTTTGTATATCGCCTTGCAATAATACAATAGTACTATTCTATTTATATTATTTTATAACTAATGATTAAATATATAGCTCAAGTACTAACATATAGTACTAACATATAATATACAAAATTTTAAGATTACTTCGAATCATTATGCAATGATTTGTATATATCACAGTATTCTAATATCTAGTATATAATCACATAACATATATAGCAACACTTCAAACCATGAAGTAATTTAGATTTTGGACTATTGACGAAATCACATTGATGATAGAGCTTACAAATTAGTACAACGGATCTGTAATCCGTTGGAATAAGATTTCTTAACAATTCAAAACACGATCCTCACAATAATGCAAGTCATATTTCAATAACCGCATGAAACAGTTCACGCTTCAAAAAGTAATATAAGAGAAAAATATTGGAGCCCAAGCTTTGTATTACTTGGTATCCGAGAAGGATAATAATATATCAAAGCATATTTGTTTACTGAGTATATTTAACCAATGTCAGACACACATTCAAAATATTGATAAAAAATTCTTCTTTGACTTGAACATTCTGAAACTTATTCGGAGCGTTATTTTGGCGTACATAGATAATAATATAGATACATTCGCATTTAAAAACAAGAGTATTTTATTAAGTGAAAATATATTGAATCCTGATCAAATAATTCAAATTGTTAATTTTATGAATAGTTTCGACTACAGTGAACTTCTCAAAAAAATTACAAAACTTATATTTAATCCACACAAAACTGAGTGATAACAATTTTTTATTTTTAAATCACAATATTTTTGTATATGTATTATGAATATTCAAATAGAGGCGTAACTGGTTTGTTTATTTTAGTATTTTATGATAAGTTTATCATGAACATTAAATTCAATTTCTAGATCCGTACCGAATTTATTTTAAATTGCTTTTAAAATGGAAAATGTTAAATAGCTTTTATTTACACAATAAATAAATCACTTTTTGAGGCGCCAGTTTTACTAGTTATTTTATGAAGGATCTGGTTCATTTTTGGGAGTATTTATTATCTATTACTGTACTGGTTACTTTTATAGATACTTTGGATCAATGACAAATTTTGATTTTAGCTGGCACTTCATTATATAAAGTGGTAATATAAATTGATATAAGTTTTAATTTGTTCTAATAAAGTGTTGTTTTGTTTTATTTAATAAGTGGTAATATACTGAAGAATGCTTAAGTTTTCCATGTAATGTCATTAATTCTTTTATTTTGTAAAATCTAATTCGCGGTTTAATAATACAGAATCTTAATAATTAAGATACTTAATAGTTAGTAACTTTAATAACTAATTTTTAAAGTTATATAATACATGATTAAAATTAACTTTTGAATACTCCCGATTTAATATGAATCTAGTTTTTATACTGTTTATATTTCATTTTTTGAATGATTTAAAACACTGATCGTAATTGATACCTAGAATGTAGTGTATAATTCAGTATATAACTCAAATTTTCTACTTTATTTCACTAATATATTAAATTTATATTATATAATATTATATAATAGGTAAATAAAGATGTTTGATGGTAAATACTACATAACCTCATTCAGAAGGGGGTAGCATTTTCGCTTGTAAGGGAGTAGGTCAACTCGCTTACAAGGGGGTTGGACATGAAGTTACTACATTACCTTGCTTGTAAGGGAGGTGCTATTTCGCTTATAAGGGTGTAGGTCAACTCACTTATAAGGGAGTTCCCTCATGCAAAACTCCCTTATAAGCAAGTGACAAATACCATAGTTTTTAACCTTGTTTTTTAACCACAAATCATTCAAATTCGACAATTCCACAAGATACATTTTGGATACATTTTTGCTTATAAGGGAGTTGAAATCGGTAACTCCCTTATAAGCAAATAGGCTACTCCCTTACAAGCAAGGTTATGTAGTACCCCCTTATAAGCGAGTGGCAAATTTCATGTGTTTTAACCCCGTTTTTTTGATTGTAAACCCTTCAAATTCAACAATATTTTAGATACATTTTGGATACATTTCACTTATAAGGGAATCCCCTGATATCTTAACAAAGTGTTCATATAAACTAAAACTATCTTACTCTTTTCAAAAACATACTACATTACCTCGAATGCAGACCACCACCCCTGTTCACTTACAGACCCCAAAAGTGCTCAGTTACAGACCCTTTTGATTTTTATTAATAAAAGGGTTTATAACTGAATTGTATTTAGGGTCTGTAACTGAAATGCTTTGAAATTTTATTGATTAAATAGTATTGATTTTAACGTGTTTTAAGCCAAATATAAGCGATGAAACATAACAATATTTCATATATAATACTATTTAAGACATTATATACATAAAAATAGCAAAAATTCAAAAATTTGTTGATATTTTAAGAATATTTTAAGAAAAGGGGTCTGTAACTGAAATGGAAAACCAAATCTAATGCAAGATATAAACCAAAATCAACCAAATTTGCTCTCAGTTATAGACCCTCTGCCTATTTTTTGAAAAAGCCCAAAGGGTCTGTAAGTGAATAGGGGTGGTGGTCTGTATTCGAGGTAATGTAGTACTTTTTTCGCAAAATCCCAAAAATGACGATTTCACACAACAGTTTCTAGGCTCATACAAGTACTGTAACATTTTATTGTATTAGCAATGTTTAAATTGATATATTTAATTTGTAATTGTTGTTATGATATTTATTTTTACCATATGCTATCTTTACACATAATATATTATTTTAAGATTACTATAAATCAAAGTACAATGATTATGATATATTAAATTATTTTTCCACCTTAGTATTCTACGCTTATTTATAAAAATATACACCTCATTTATGAAGCAATCGAGATTTTGGACTATTGATGAAATAACTAAAATAATAGAGTTAACGAATCAATATAGTGGATCTGTTATTAGATGGGATAAAATTTCTTCTCAGTTTATGTCAAGAACGACTCAGTAATGCAAGTCATTTTTTAGTAACAGAGTGAAGCCTTACACGCTTCAAAAATTAGTATTGGACACTGATATTGGAATACGCGCATTATGTTACTTGGTCTCAGAAAAGGACGATAATTTGGCGAAGCACCTTTGTTTACTAAATGTATTTAACCAAAGTTAAGAACATATCCGAAATATTGACAAAAAGTTTTTCTTCGACGTGAACATTCTCAAGCTAATCCGGAGTGTTATTATGACCTATATATAAAATGAATATATTTTAGCTCGTAATGAGAGCGTCATACTAGGTAGAACTCAACTAAATTATGATTAAATTTGTCAAATCGTAAATTTCATGAATAGTTTCAATTACGAGGAACTGCTCCAAAAAGTTATGAAACTTATTCCATTCAAAACTAAGTGAAATAATATAGTATAATTGATTATACTGTGGTGTCCGAGCCAACTTTGATTTTAACAAATGTTTATGTAATAATTGCGCTTGAAAATTAAATCACTGTATTTATGCTAATTATAACATATTCAATTAATTCTGCGGTTCATTTCTTTTTCACTTCATCCTTCAAATGACGAAGCACACACGAAGCCGACGGATCACAATACAAGAGCGTCGCATAATGATGAGAATGTGAGAAACAGAATCACAAACTGTTGCAACCAAGAAATACATTGCTTGTTGCCTTCAATGTAGTCTCCAAACTGTTTATTCCATTTTTAAGCACTTTGAAGTTACAGGCAAGCTAGAAGCTTCTCATGCCGATAATAGTGTCAGAAAATTTGACTAAGCTGAGATTTTCGCGTTGTTAAATATCGCCAGAGCCATAGATTCGAAACTCGACGAATCATAGCTGAAAAATACTAAGCCCTTCGTGGAATTTCCATGTCTCTAACAACGGTATCTCGTCTCCTGGCCAAATTCAGTTTAAGCTTCTATGTTGCTAAGATAAAGCCAAAACTTACCGAAAAGCATAAATTGGAAAGTTTGAACTTTGCTCGAATGAACCTGAAACAACCAATTGAATATTGGAGAACTTTTTAGTATACCGATGAGTATCGCTCAAAATGCTATGCAAATCGAGCGAGTAGAGTGCTCAGAACACCTAAAGACGAGTGGAATCCGGAGTATTTTCTCGAAGTGTAAAATATGGACTGTTTTCGTGCATGATCTATAGTACGATTAGCTATAGATATAAGGGTCCATTATGGTTTATGCCGTGCGGTACGACCATGAATTCAATTGTCAATTCTTAAGTTCTCAGACAAGTTACACTTCCATCACTTAATAGCATAACTTGAAGTTGCAACAAGATAACGCCCCGACACATTTAGTAAGTATATGAAAAACTTTTATACTGCTAACAACATTGAGCTCTATCGCTTTCCAGTAATGAGTCCAGACTTAAATCCACTTTTTCACTGCTGGAATCCACTGAAGTCAAACATTTCCCCTGAAGAATGTACCACATATGACTTATTTAAAGAAGAAGTAAAGAGGGCGTGGGAGTAAATCCCGTTAGATATCATCAATCATTTGATTGACTCTATGCCCAAAAGGTTAGAAGAAGTAATAAAATAGAAAGGAGACGCTACTAAACATTGAGTTAATATATAGTTAAAATTAATACAAAAAATAGTTTTGAAATAGTTAGTATTTTTTGAAATCAAAGTTGGCTTGGCGACCACAGTAGTCTAATTAAAATTATGCGCAATATAAATAGTTATCGTCCAGAGAATCGTCTGAGCGTATTTAGACACTTGTTTCAAATGATTGTAGTTCTTTTCTATATGGAGCATTGTTTGAAATCCATACAGAATTGTGATGTACCAAATAATCGTGGTAACGAACAACAACTTCTAGATGACCAAATCCACGCTTTTCATTTATTTCATAATTTTATGGTTGATTTTAGTTCTCAAATTAAAAACTAAATATGGCACTAAACACAACAGTTATACCACAATAACGAATAGAAATAAATATTGCTATTTTTTTAACCAAGTTTATAAAGTAATTTTATCGTGGATGTAAATAGGTTACTTTTATAGATACTTTGGATCAATGACAAATTTTGATTTTAGCTGGCACTTCATTATATAAAGTGGTAATATAAATTGATATAAGTTTTAATTTGTTCTAATAAAGTGTTGTTTTGTTTTATTTAATAAGTGGTAATATACTGAAGAATGCTTAAGTTTTCCATGTAATGTCATTAATTCTTTTATTTTGTAAAATCTAATTCGCGGTTTAATAATACAGAATCTTAATAATTAAGATACTTAATAGTTAGTAACTTTAATAACTAATTTTTAAAGTTATATAATACATGATTAAAATTAACTTTTGAATACTCCCGATTTAATATGAATCTAGTTTTTATACTGTTTATATTTCATTTTTTGAATGATTTAAAACACTGATCGTAATTGATACCTAGAATGTAGTGTATAATTCAGTATATAACTCAAATTTTCTACTTTATTTCACTAATATATTAAATTTATATTATATAATATTATATAATAGGTAAATAAAGATGTTTGATGGTAAATACTACATAACCTCATTCAGAAGGGGGTAGCATTTTCGCTTGTAAGGGAGTAGGTCAACTCGCTTACAAGGGGGTTGGACATGAAGTTACTACATTACCTTGCTTGTAAGGGAGGTGCTATTTCGCTTATAAGGGTGTAGGTCAACTCACTTATAAGGGAGTTCCCTCATGCAAAACTCCCTTATAAGCAAGTGACAAATACCATAGTTTTTAACCTTGTTTTTTAACCACAAATCATTCAAATTCGACAATTCCACAAGATACATTTTGGATACATTTTTGCTTATAAGGGAGTTGAAATCGGTAACTCCCTTATAAGCAAATAGGCTACTCCCTTACAAGCAAGGTTATGTAGTACCCCCTTATAAGCGAGTGGCAAATTTCATGTGTTTTAACCCCGTTTTTTTGATTGTAAACCCTTCAAATTCAACAATATTTTAGATACATTTTGGATACATTTCACTTATAAGGGAATCCCCTGATATCTTAACAAAGTGTTCATATAAACTAAAACTATCTTACTCTTTTCAAAAACATACTACATTACCTCGAATGCAGACCACCACCCCTGTTCACTTACAGACCCCAAAAGTGCTCAGTTACAGACCCTTTTGATTTTTATTAATAAAAGGGTTTATAACTGAATTGTATTTAGGGTCTGTAACTGAAATGCTTTGAAATTTTATTGATTAAATAGTATTGATTTTAACGTGTTTTAAGCCAAATATAAGCGATGAAACATAACAATATTTCATATATAATACTATTTAAGACATTATATACATAAAAATAGCAAAAATTCAAAAATTTGTTGATATTTTAAGAATATTTTAAGAAAAGGGGTCTGTAACTGAAATGGAAAACCAAATCTAATGCAAGATATAAACCAAAATCAACCAAATTTGCTCTCAGTTATAGACCCTCTGCCTATTTTTTGAAAAAGCCCAAAGGGTCTGTAAGTGAATAGGGGTGGTGGTCTGTATTCGAGGTAATGTAGTACTTTTTTCGCAAAATCCCAAAAATGACGATTTCACACAACAGTTTCTAGGCTCATACAAGTACTGTAACATTTTATTGTATTAGCAATGTTTAAATTGATATATTTAATTTGTAATTGTTGTTATGATATTTATTTTTACCATATGCTATCTTTACACATAATATATTATTTTAAGATTACTATAAATCAAAGTACAATGATTATGATATATTAAATTATTTTTCCACCTTAGTATTCTACGCTTATTTATAAAAATATACACCTCATTTATGAAGCAATCGAGATTTTGGACTATTGATGAAATAACTAAAATAATAGAGTTAACGAATCAATATAGTGGATCTGTTATTAGATGGGATAAAATTTCTTCTCAGTTTATGTCAAGAACGACTCAGTAATGCAAGTCATTTTTTAGTAACAGAGTGAAGCCTTACACGCTTCAAAAATTAGTATTGGACACTGATATTGGAATACGCGCATTATGTTACTTGGTCTCAGAAAAGGACGATAATTTGGCGAAGCACCTTTGTTTACTAAATGTATTTAACCAAAGTTAAGAACATATCCGAAATATTGACAAAAAGTTTTTCTTCGACGTGAACATTCTCAAGCTAATCCGGAGTGTTATTATGACCTATATATAAAATGAATATATTTTAGCTCGTAATGAGAGCGTCATACTAGGTAGAACTCAACTAAATTATGATTAAATTTGTCAAATCGTAAATTTCATGAATAGTTTCAATTACGAGGAACTGCTCCAAAAAGTTATGAAACTTATTCCATTCAAAACTAAGTGAAATAATATAGTATAATTGATTATATTTGTAAAATATTTTGGATTATTAAATAAATAAACTCACTTTTAGATTCGCCAATTTTACAAGTTATTTTGTAAAAGATCATGTTCAGTTTTGGGAGTATTAATTATCTACTACTATACTGGTTGCTTTTGAAGGTACTTTGGATCGATGACAAATTTTGATTTTAGTTAGCACTTCATTATATAAAGTGGTAATTGGTAAATGGCTAAATAATATATAACCTCTATAATGATATTTTCTATTTTGATGTAAATCTTAATTTACTTTTATATAAATAACTTGTAAGTGTCGAAATAATCTTAAATAAGTAATTAAGCCAATAATTAAAATAATAAATTTATCATAAAAAAGCAATTAGAAATAGTAAATCAAATAATGTGAAATATAGTAATAGAATAAAGTTATTTTTAGTATTAAGTTTATTGTTCCATATTTCTTTGTTCAAATATATATTCATTTATAACAATTTATAAGATTAGTTATATGAAGATCTTATAACCAAATATTTATAAGTTTTTTGCACAAAGATTTAACATTACAAGAAAAGTTATTACAAAAAGTTATTACAATAAACTAGAAAATCTGATTATTATACAAAGTATCAGTCAAAGAATTCAGGTCTGGTAATAACTCTGCATTCACCAGCCATGCGTTCTGTTTCGCAGTCTAGAACTTGCGCTTCTTCTCCTAATATTGGGAGTTGTAGAACTCTGACCATTCCGCGCAGTTCTTGTGGGATTTGTCGTGCGTTGCCTGGTTGTGCTCTGATTTGTGGGAGCATCATTTCTCTGAAGTATCCGTCAGGGCTGAAGCATGAGTAGAGTGGTTTGTCTTCGTCTTGTTGCATGATGGATTTGATGTGCAGGAGTGCCCAGTCTGGGTTCTTTTGAGCCAGAACTTGTGTTGAGAATCCCTGTTTGCGTCCGTGTTCTGGCCCGACCATTTATTCTTTGGGTATGTTTTCCAGGTTGGTTATTTTCTGGTTTTCGATTTGTTTTTGTAGTGCATTTTCTTTTTGTTTTTTGAGGCTAACTTCGTATGTGACCACTTTCTCCATGGTGCATTCAATTTTCCCTTTCTTTTGTATTTCCATTTGCTTTTGGCTCAGTTTTTTAACTTCTCCGTAATGTAAGGCTGGGTCGTTGAGGTAAAACGGTTCGTTTGTTTTAGCGAATTCCGGTTTTTCCTGTTCAATGAAGAGTTTTCTCTGTTCTTCGTTTTCTTTACGAGCTTCAGCTCTCCTGTGCTCTTATAATTTGGAAAAGGTGAATCCCTCAGTTTAAGGTTAAACGAATTCAAGGTGTTCATTCCGCTTCATTGAGGAACTTAAATTATCGGTATTCACAGTTTGGGCGAATTGCAATAGTTCCTGTTAGTGTGAAGTTTTCCTGTTCTAAAGAACTTAAAGTCGGGAGGGTTCGCAGAGGCCGTTTTTCAGGCCGAGAGTTGTTGACTTTAGGCCGACATCGGGCTCCTTAATCTTGTTTAAAGCTCGCAAGGAAGTGCGCTATTGCGGAGCGGGTTCTTCCTTCAATTTCTTGTAAGTCTTCAAGCAAATGCGCTCTCTGTCCGCTAAGAGAGGTTTCTCAGCAGTTATTTTGTACGAGGCAGGCTTCTGACCAGCACGGTTTATATTCAAATCCTGGGCTTACTCAATAGCAACATCACACTTGGTCTCGAGAATTGGCGCACGCGCGAGAATCTGAGCTTTTGGCGCATTCTGCATTGCATTAAAGTCTTCACGCGATACATACTACATGGCGGTTTTGAAGCGGATTTAAATTAGAATTACGCCCAAAATAAAATATGTAGATGTTTATAAGATTAAAATTGTTTGATAACCGCTTCATAAATGAAAAACAATATTCAGCAAGAAATTAATGATATATTCAACGAATTGTAAACTAGCAGCAAGAAACCCACACTAATTCTAAATAATAACGTAGACCATATTTAAAAAAGCCCACCTGATTACCTGTAGCCACAACAATAAATGGAATTAATGAATTCATACTCAAACAACAACGAATCAAAGAAAATGAAATTTGAAAAATCCTGTGGCGACGACGATTACAACCTGTATTAACCCCAATAGTTTACCAGAACTCCAGATAAAATGCAAAAACCTGTTTAGCAGCCTTAATTGGAGAATTCGTAGACAAAAGCTGGAACAAATTTCTAAATACATAACGCGCTTGAGCATTCTAATGGTGTACCTCCCTAAACTATTATAAATAACAGCTTACACAGTTTGGAAATGCCAGAACCTGTATAAAAGAAAAAAGTAGAATCTGCATTCAAGTTTCATTATACTCCACCGTCAACGTCTGTGTTATTGCAAATTATTTTGATTTCGACTTCATTTGTACAATGCTTGTCATATTTCTTGCATTTGTTCTTCCATTCCTTCACTTACTCAAAGTTCTGGTTCTGTTTGATAATTATCCTTTTGTCACTATTAACTTCCTTGAATTAGGTCAAAATTATTAGACTGAACTTTTTCATTCAGAAAAATTTGAGCATAATGAACAAAATCTGGTTTGTTGTTGGTTTCCAAGTGGTTCTCATTCAACTATTCCCTTATCAGTTTACAGATTCACAGTGGAGAGCAGTGAGCGTTCTCCAACTTCTCTCCATTATTGGTGTTGTAGCGGAAATAGTATATTTAGTAGTTGAACTCAAAATGAACGAGAAAATGATGCTCACTGTTGACTACGAAAAAGCTGAAAAGGACGTTTAAAACGAAAACGTGGAAGTGGACGAATTAAAAAACGAAATCAAAGAAAAGAAGAAGAAAGAAGCCGAAGAGAAGAAAGCTGCATTAATCAAAAAGAACGAAGAAACAAAAGCCAGAAAAGAACAGGAAGCTGAAAAGAAAAAACAGGCACAAATTGAGAAAGACCAGCAAAAACAAATCGAAGAAGCAGAAGCACAACAACAAAAATAATTAAAGGAACAACAGAAACAGAATGACGAAGAAAGCGCCAAACAGAAAAAACTTGAAGAAGAGGCTCTAAAATAAAAACAAAAGGAAGAAGCCGACAAGAAACAAAAAGAAGACGAAAATAAACTAGAAGAAGAGAAACGGAAAAGGGATGAACAAAAGAAATAGGAAGCAGTCAACAACCAACCGAAAGAAAACGATCCAACAAAACCGAAAGAACTTGAAAAACCAAATGAGTCAAAAGAAGAGCAAAAGCTCAAAAAAGCTAATACGATGAAAGTAGAGAAACCAGTTATCGCCCCGGCTACCGAACCACAAATGCACAAAGCCTCCACTTTAGCTATTAAAAAGAAACCAAACAAGGACAAGGAATCAGATTCCTCCGATTTTGAAATATGAGTTATTTTATCACTTCAACATTGAATTTTCAAATATGCCTTGCTAAATTTCATCATTTGCCTTAGTCAATCTACCAGGTTCATTAGATTGTTTTCATTGAATTTCTTGATCTGATCCAAATTTATTTCAAATAGTTTTTAAAAAGGAAAATTTTGTTCGATAACGATATTTACACAATAAATAAATCACTTTTTAAGGCGCCAGTTTTACTAGTTATTTAATGAAGGATCTGGTTCATTTTTGGGTGTATTAACGACTTGCTACGGCACTGGTTACTTTTATAGATACTTTGGATCAATGACAAATTTTGATTTTAGTTGGCACTTCATTATATAAAGTGGTAATATAAATTGATATAAGTTTTAATCCGTTAATACAGTGTTGTTTTATTTAATATATTATTTCTTATGTAAAATCTAATTTACTTTTAATAAACTATTTTCTATATTCAATAATTAAAGAAAAATTACAATAATAATCATACATACTTAGTATTTACATTTACTGTGTAACGTATTCAGTATTTTGCTAATATTTCATACTTTATGAAGTCTTTTTAATTTATTCGTTTAAAATTAACAAATTACAGACCCATCTATTGTTCATTAACCTTGCCTGTATTCGAGTAATAAAAAGAACATATCAAACATTATCAAACTGTAAATTAATAAAAATTATTGAGTAGAACCAAATACTCATTATAATATATAAACTGTAATCTACCAATCAATTGTTTAACTGTCTATCAAAATGTCAATCATTTAAACAACTTTTAAATATTTATGCCATTGCATCAATATAAATACACAATTATAAAATATAGATAAACATTTCACTTCAAATATGACCACAGTATCTGTCACCAACAAGAAGATAGCCATGGACAGGTACACCAACATCACGCACCTGGAAAAAGGGTCCTTCGTCACTTGCTTCACGGCGCTAAATGAAAACAGGCAGAAAGTCGTGCTGACCGTTTCGGACAACCAGCGAGAAATCCAGTCCAGGATGTCCATGTCTGCAAAACTGGCGAAGGTCCGCGGCGTCCAGAGGTACGAGCGCTACGAGCAGCTGGACATCTCGGACTGCGTTCTGGAGGAGCTGAACGAACTCTACCCGGCCGTGTTCTCGAAGACCTCCGGCGTCCTCGTTGGCGAGTTCTACGAGACCAGCTTCAACAGCCACGTGAAGGCCCTAAACGTCGGGGAGAAGATAAGCCTGTTCCAACAGCTCCTGGCCATCGTGAGCGAGATCCACGCGAACGGCGTCTTCCACATGGACCTGAAGCCGTCCAACATCATGATCCACCACGGAGCGCCTGTGATCATCGACTTCGGCCAGTCCGTGTGCGAGCGGGAGGTGGAGTCCGTGCTGAACACCAGCGCCTACGCCCCCAAGCACGACGTGTACGCCTGCTCCGTCATCTCCGAGAAGTTCGACGTGTACTGCCTCGGGAACATCCTCCACGACATGCTCGTCCAGGTGCCCTTGACTACCTCATTGGTCCAGGACTCGCGCCAGTACAAGCAGCTGCAGGAGAACGTGGGAAACCTGGCCGCGAACCTGATCTACGGCATGACCACCAGAGAGCAGGAGCAGCGCTACCCCATCAGCCTGGCCCTGGAACACCCTTTGTTCACTGATTATCAGCTTCCGAAACTTGAGCGCGAAAACAGTTTGAAGATCTTCATTGATATTCACAGCAAGACCTCGAACGATTCTCCACAGGAATAATTCAAGTCCGTTTTGCAAATAAACTAGTTGATTTCTTAAGATTTTTCTTATGCTGATTTTTCAAGAGCTTATATTAATCCGTTTGATACACGCGCTTCGTTACACGACTCTTCTGGCAACTAAATCATTTCGGCAGTTCACAGCTGTTATATTAGCGTTGAAGATTCACTTGATTTATGAAAACAATTTTGATTTAGAAAATTAAATTCTGATAGCTGTTATTTTAATACTGAAATCAAGTACAATTGTGTTTTATAATGTGAATGATGTTATTTGTTATTTTACATTAAATTAAAAAGCCTATTGTTATGTTCAAATAAGTTGGTTTAAAATAAGCTTGTTCAACTGTTTTATTTATTTATTATAATTTCAATTTAAATTGAATAGTTGTATAATATATTGAAATGTTATACGTTGTATTTAAAATTTACATTGCCCACGGTAAAATATATAGTTATAAATAGCTTTCAATTCGATTTAATGTGACTCAACACCAAAAGTTATTTAATGTGAGAAATTCGCTAATACCACTTATAATTAGTGTAATACAATATATTTCACTTCAAATATGACCACAGTATCTGTCACCAACAAGAAGATAGCCATGGACAGGTACACCAACATCACGCACCTGGAAAAAGGGTCCTTCGTCACTTGCTTCACGGCGCTAAATGAAAACAGGCAGAAAGTCGTGCTGACCGTTTCGGACAACCAGCGAGAAATCCAGTCCAGGATGTCCATGTCTGCAAAACTGGCGAAGGTCCGCGGAGTCCAGAGGTACGAGCGCTACGAGCAGCTGGACATCTCGGACTGCGTTCTGGAGGAGCTGAACGAACTCTACCCGGCCGTGTTCTCGAAGACCTCCGGCGTCCTCGTTGGCGAGTTCTACGAGACCAGCTTCAACAGCCACGTGAAGGCCCTAAACGTCGGGGAGAAGATAAGCCTGTTCCAACAGCTCCTGGCCATCGTGAGCGAGATCCACGCGAACGGCGTCTTCCACATGGACCTGAAGCCGTCCAACATCATGATCCACCACGGAGCGCCTGTGATCATCGACTTCGGCCAGTCCGTGTGCGAGCGGGAGGTGGAGTCCGTGCTGAACACCAGCGCCTACGCCCCCAAGCACGACGTGTACGCCTGCTCCGTCATCTCCGAGAAGTTCGACGTGTACTGCCTCGGGAACATCCTCCACGACATGCTCGTCCAGGTGCCCTTGACTACCTCATTGGTCCAGGACTCGCGCCAGTACAAGCAGCTGCAGGAGAACGTGGGAAACCTGGCCGCGAACCTGATCTACGGCATGACCACCAGAGAGCAGGAGCAGCGCTACCCCATCAGCCTGGCCCTGGAACACCCGCTATTTATAAATTAAAATTTATCTAAGCTCGAATAAGAATAATATTTAAGTCAATATCTACATAATTACGCACGTTTATCAAACTAGACTCCATCGGTTGAATCATTTAAGTAAATTAATTAGCTTGTTTCTTAAGATTTCTCGTATGCTGATTTAGTGTATAATTCGGTATCTAATTTAGACACTAGATGTTCACTTTATGATCTTACTGGCGATTAGTTGTTATCTGCGGTCCACAGTTGCTATTTAAGTGTTGAAGATTCTTTAGATTTATAATGAAACATAATAGATTAATTTATTAAATTAACTGTTCATGATGTGATTATCAATATAATTTTAATGGTATTAATAATCTCACTCACAAAATGTAAATGCCTAAACATTACATAATATATTTTCTATAAATGAAAAATGAATGAGCGAAAGCTCAAGCAAAAGTGAATCAATTCTTTTCGTAAAAGTAATATACTTTTTATGTACTTAGTGATCAAATATTATGGATGATAACATCGTATAACAATGAAAGCACTTCAATTTGTTACTTGTACGAATTTAGAGTTTAGTAGGTTTATTCTAGATTTAATATAAATAGTTATCTATTTTTAGTGGAATTATGAGTTTAAGATATGCTGTATCAATAATGCAATTATATCGCACGTTTATACTCTTTATACTTTACAATTTAATCAAATATTTAACTTCCACTATTCTATTGTTGTTTAATTGCAATGAATACATATTTAATTAGTTCTTTATGGGCCATACATCAACTATGCCATTGTAACTAGCGTTTAACTGCATTAAATTAATCACATGTTATAAAGCAGTAATATCATTAATATTGTTATTACTTATATTCAACTCATTTATTTTAGTTAGGTATTATAAGACATCTATATTTTTAATACAATTATGTTACAAATCTAAAATTTAAAGGAATTTTAAATGTTCAAGAGCTTGAATATCCTTAATCTTGTTATTTCCAAGTTATAATACAATTAGGTGTGTCATGTATTTAAGCGAAGAAATATCACACAACTTCGTAGTATTCAACTATAAAGTTGTTAAATATTTTAGTTTTTGTATTCCCACTATGCTAATGACTGGAGTAACATATACTTTTAATTCTAATAAAGTGTGAATTTCAAATATTTATGTTAATGTTTATATTTACTTACAGTTTTTTACAGAAATGTACTTTATAGAATCTTCAAATTCAGTAAGTTTATTTAGTAACTAATAGTAACCGAGGTCATACATAATAATAATTTCTTCGTCTATATGGTATTTTCCATCACATTATTGTATTGCATGCGTCAAACGTTGTCTTTTGCGCGTCTTCATTAATATTTGCTTATGTAAACTTTTACATACATGTGTATGTACATAACAACTATGTACATAACAACACTGTATATGTACATAAAAATTATTTATATTTTATACTGTATATAATAAAGAAAGACATCACACCGTAAACTACGTCTACACTGGTCACCCTTTTTCTCTGATCATCACATTTCTTTTCCTTTCTAAATCAATGATCACTAAGAAACCAACAACATTCCTCTCTAACCACTTATTAATACTATATAGTAACATTTAACAAGTTTGATGTATTTATTACAATAGTTATATTTCATAATAACATGATTCACTCAACAACAATCCAACATATTTCATTGTTCCAAAATGTTTCAACAATAGAAGTTGAAGAAATGAATACGTTTCAATTCAATTTTAGTTTGTCTTAAATTAGTACTAAAATTAATAACGCAAGTGAATTGTAATTTGAATAAATCTTCTAAACAGTTTTCATATATATCAATATAAAGTGTTATTTTTGTCTTAAATAGCCCACTTCAAAATGGGTTGCAGTGTTCAAGTTCCAGGTAAGCGCTCCGACGTATAATTGTAGTCTCCTTCCAAGTATTCTCTTGCGTTGAGTCCTAAGATTCCACTGAAAAATACGTCAATTAACAACAGCTCTTTCCCCTATACAACTCGTGTGCACAAACAGGACATTGTGGAGTTTTCCGCTCGGAAACCGCCAGCCAAGATCGAAAAACGTCAAGACGTCCGCTCACTTTTACGGGTGTCCCATTCGAACGCCCGAATGGTCCTGGAGGAGTCCGAGAAGTAATCTGAAACCATGCAGAGCTCGGATATGCCCGTGTATAACCACTTCAAAGGCGTTAAATAGAACCCGGATTTCTAACACAGAAGAGATGAGAGCGAATCACACGAATTTCAGAAGCAAAACTCTCAAGCGTTCATTCAAATAAACTTCAAAATTGAAGAATACGACAAGAAGAAGTTCGCCGACGAAATCAGCGAATCTGCCCACAAAACGGAGAGCCAAAGCGTTTGAAAATGTTACACTTGAATAGAATAGAAAATATGTTAAAAGAATTAAAATATATATTAACTAAAAGTTGATATTTGATGATAACAAGATAAATCTGTATATGAATTCGTTGTGTAAAATGATTCACTTTATTGCTTATCAAGATCTATTCAGATGAAAATACAGTTATGGGAGGTGGAATTGCTTTTTCTTGTTTACTATGTGAGTAATTATATATTAAAATATTTTGCCACTTCTAATGCGGATGACAAATTCCAATAAATAATCTCAAGTTGGAGATTATTCATGAACTACTCATTAACACAAGAGGGCCAAAAATATGATTTCGATCGTATTAGACCATAATCGACTATTCAAAGTCGGTATTTAATATTCCAAAAAGGAAAAATAGAAATTACCACATGCAATAAAAGGACGGCAATGACAAAAATAAACGCGGTAGAAGATGTTTAGGGAAGGTCAACTAATTCACTTAACAAACTTAGGCAGTTCTGAAGCGTTTGTATTCTCTTCATTTCTGGGTCCAACGGATGAATTCATAAAATATTGTACCAATCTGAACTAGTTATATCACTTGTTTAAGATGTCCCTGTGTAATTTCTACGTTTTAGTCAACAAAACTAATTTATGAAAGATTTTATCTCGAAAATATATGGTAGTTAAGCCTGATTGGAGAAAAGAATAAGAGGATCCAATGATTGGTATACGGACGCAATATGTAATTTATAACTAGTAGCGCAAGCACTGGACCTGCAGAGGACCTCGGTGTTCATCTTCAACTGGGTCAATCTGAACGATTTTAGGTATTTCTTAATCACGAAAAACAATGGAGGACTTTTTCTTTCAATCTCAACCGGGAGCTCAAGATGAAGTATTGGTACTTCGCTTAATTAGAATTATAATTCAGGTAGTTACAGTCGCTTTCATTCTCAATATTCAAATAATGAATGCATTTTTGTTTCTTGAAGAATGGAATCAAGTGGGTTAGTCGGGCCCAGCATTAAATAATATATTGATGCTACTCTAAAACAACAGTTATTTTACTTATGATCTTCCACTTCCATTTCATAATGAGAAATCAATTTTCTTGATTGTTAAATTATACAACGTTAGGTAAAGTTGAAACTTATTATTGAAGTATATACAGAGTTATATACGTTAATTATTGTAGCACAGCTATCCAAGGCTCAACCAGGCCTTGATGTGATTGAAGCACTTTACAAATCAATAGTAAATAGAGTTAATGAGTGTATTGATGAGGAGGGAGAACACACTCATTATTGAGCCGGGCAGTGATATAAGTAAGATTCAAATAATAAACTTCATTCTTCTTCCTAATTCAAAAAAGCATTTCGAGGGCCCACCACTGTACAAATTTATTACAGGTGAAAATAAAATAAAACACACTAAAACAGATTGTATTGCCATTGATGAATAATAATAAATTCACATTTTTACAGGAGATTCGAGAAAATATAAGATTGGTAAACAACAAATGTGGTATATTGAATGTAGTTTATGCTAATACAGTCATGGTTGTGAATAAATAAATTCATTTTTCAATACTAGTATTTTTTAACACATTGCAACCGTTATTCTATAAGCTAAATTGGTCAAAATTATAGTTGGAAGCTAGTAAAGTCATTATTGACGCCCATACAATGTCTAATGCGGGAAAACAGCACTTTAGAGGTTTTCAAACAAAAACGAAAACATCAAAATTGATTCAGCCATTAATGATGTGTAATTAAAAAAGATAATATATAATTAATTTTTGAATTAATTGAAAATAGTTATCCTTTCATTAATTACATGAAATTTACATGAAATGCAATTTATTAAAATCAGTGTGAAAATAATAATTGTTGTATTATAATTGCGTGTGTGGCGTTTGATGCTGTAAGGCGGGTGATATGTGGTGTTACAAAATATATTTATAATAATGTGAGAATATAGTGTCATTGTTTCAATAAACTATTATGCTTTGAATTTATAGTACTTTATCAATCATTTTTAGCCGTCAGCACGGTTCTCAACATGTTATCATTGTTTATTATTGACTTTTTTCATCATTAATGAAGTGAAATTTTACGCATTTTTCACGAAATACTTTTGAGAACTGAGCATCATATCATTCCATCTCACAAATGTGATGAATAAACTCTGCACTCATTGTATATACTAGGTCCCAGTGTGTTAATAATCATATTTATAATTCATTCAAATAATACGTACATGCTTCTAATAATAGACAGAATTAATTGTATTTGGATTAAATACGAATTTGCAATGTAATTCAATTCATCAATTATAACCTGTCAAAATTGAACGGTAACATAGTACTATATTAATTACTTAAAGGAATTAACACTCCAAAATGGGCTGTGGAATATAATAACATAGTATATAAAATAACTAATTAAACAATAAATAGCTCCTTAAATGTACTAAATTATAGTTAAAATAGGAAATAAATAATAAAACATAAGTCCCATATACAATTAGAAAAGTAAAAGATAATTTGACTGTATGTAAATAGAACGTTCTTGAATATTCAGCTCATAAAGTTAAGACAGTAGAACTATTTAATTAAGATGTCAAGTCATTACTTAGAATTTCCACATAGAACTGGAGTTAAATTCGTTTACCAGTAACTATTTTGGAAGAATCTGATACATGTTAGTCTAGCTCAAATATGTTTATAACAAATTATTAAAATGGTATATAACACTCACCAAGTATATTTTTAAATATTAGTTCAAATTTAATTGGAATAAAGGAGTAGCAAAGCTTAGAGTTATCAGAATCAAAATCTTTTTAATAGCGCTAATCACAGCAACTGTTTGCCAATAAATTCTAAATAATAGAGGAATCCAGTGAAGCGATACCAAATTAAATTGCGTAATTGGATGAATAAATAACAATTTGAAATCATGTTTGATAGTTCCTATAATTATCTAGGAATAAATCGAATGAATTTATTGTTAAATACATTATTTATAAATTTTTGTTCAATCAAACTGTTCCACTAATGTCGGCACTGTTTACTGTGCATTTTGTGCTTATGCATTAGACATAAGGTCCTTGGATATTTATATTAGCCCAAGATATTTATCCGTTGCTCATTTTACCAAGTGTTAAAGTGGGTTTTAAATTATAAACTAAATTTGTGATAGTGATTGTTGAGTTTTCTATTAAATTAAACCCTCCATAATTTTAATTTTGTGTTAAAATTATATTGACTGAACTTACTTAAATCGTTGAGTTAAGGACATAATAAAATAGACCACCTCCTAATGTTAAAGAACTAGTGATATTCGAAGCATTTATTTACAGAATACCAGAAAGATAATTACCTGTAAACCCTCCTTGCTAAAGCTATAATGATGTAGATATACTACATTTAGATGCATTGAGATTTATGCTCGAAAGATTACTTAACGCTACAATACCTCCTACATTACTTGTTGGAGCTATATTGTTAATAACTAATACAACAGAAGTTGAATTAATTAAATGATTTTGTACTTGTACACCAGTGTAACTAATTCGACTGAAGACTCCTCCAAGACTTACTGGGTTATTGTTATTAGTAGCAACCGTTACTGTAATTGTAACTTATGAAATTTGATAATAATTGTTATAAAAATCTGTCTATGATACTAATCCTGCAATAAAAGCTTATTTGCTATTGCATGTCACTTTAAGATTTACTTCAACCGCTGAAATTATAATAGCTTTTGATTCGCGATATAACAGTCCTGATACATAAACAGTGTTAACTGTTCCTGAAATAGTGACATTTCCGCTGATAAATTTACCCTTCAATTTAGTATTATCTGTGTTAGGTCCTAATAAAGAAAATGAGCTGAATACAGCGTTCAAATCGGCATTAATGACGATATTTTAAATATATGATTCTGTGCAGCTTGTATCTGTTTCTAAATAATATTATATATAATATCCTCCAGTGGTACTAAGAGTTTGACTTAAATAATCTGTGTACGTGCATATTTTCTTAAGAACGCACACCCCGTACATTAACGTGAATGATGGTAAGCATTATTAACAGAATGTGTTGATATCAAAGCCTGAATCGCACATGAGGCATTTAATCGGGGTCATTAGTGATGGGTCGTTATAGCATTATCCTGAGCACGTTGCGCATCGTGGTCTGCATATTCCGTCGAGGTTAATGTGAGTGTCAGCGCATGAGATGCATTGGAACAGTTTATATCCGACGTTGCAGCTTATGCAGATTCTGTCGTTGATTATTTCGTCGATGTAGCACTAGCTTGATCCGGTTTGAATTGGGTCTGGTACGCGGCATTTTCCGTCCATGTATTGCGTGTTATTGGTGCATGTTTTGCACTTAGTTCCTGAGTGGTTTGTGTTGCATTAAATGCAGAACAGTAGTTAATCAACTGGTAAGTAGTATTTAGTTGAGGCTGTGGTGGTTAGAGTATTATAAAGTGCGTTTCCACCTCTCGAATCCACCTGAGTGTAGCAAATCCCGTTAGCCGAGTTATTAAGCCTTTAAAAGTCTCCGGTGTTGTTCAAAACGGTATTTTAATTTACAGTTGAGTTTTCAACGTAAAAGAAGTCGCCGAATGCGAACGCGTTCGTTGAACTAAAAATCAGTTCCGTGTAACAGTTTAAAATATTTACAATTGAAGTGGAAGCGTTCACGAAGAAACCACCGAAGAACGCGTTTTGCATTTGAATTTGACCCGAGAGCTGTGTCTGAACGAATCTGGCCGTTTAATTCGATAAGTAGATTTGAATCAAAGACGAATTTTAAGATAAAGAAGATTAAACAACATTTAAAAGCGAATTTGACACATTTAAGGAGGTATTCGTACGCACCAAGCTGAAATCAAACGGTGAAGTGACTGATATGTTCAAATTCAAACTCTAAATTGAAATTGGCTAGATAGAAGGAGCAAATAAAGTAATTGAGGTCTAAACAACAGACTACACTTTTATATCGCCAAAAATATTCAGCACGGACACGTTAAACTAGTCCTAGGTTAAACTAAACCGCACATTCTAACAACCCTCAGTTTATTATGAAGTAATGACACTAGAGATATAAATGTCAGAGCACATTGGCTGTGTTGGCAACCCATAAAGCAAACAATAATTTACTGAATTTATCGAAAAGCGCTGCTTGTACAAATCCTGTATCACATAAGTCTCCGCAAAAAGTTTTATAAATAGCATTTGAAGTGGTAAATGAAATAAACTAGATATAAAATCGATTAAAGAAAAGAAAATAGATTTAAATTAAAGTTTAAAAAGCTAAGCTCTAAATCATGAGGTCATGAATTACTATGAATGCTCAAATGTATATAAAATATGAAGAAAATATATGTGTCTACAGTAGCATTTTCTTACTACTAATTACTAATACATCATGAACCTGGTAAAGGTGTTACCTCTAAAACATGGAACTTTGTGATACCTCTAGAACCTGAAACTTTAATAGGTGAAACCAGCATAAATTAAAAACTCCAGAATTTGCAAACTACTGTAACTCAAGATCGACATTACTACATTACCTTGATTGTAAGGGAGGTCCTATTTCGCTTTTAAGGGAGAAGGTCAACTCATTTATAAGGGAGTTTTCCATCATGCAAAACTCCCTTATAAGCAAGTGACAACTACCATGCGTTTTAACCCCGTTTTTTGATCATAAATCGTTCAAATTCGACATTTTCCAAAGATACATTTTGGATACATTTTTGCTTATAAGGGAGATGAAATCGGTAACTCCCTTATAAGCAAATAGGTTACTCCCTTACAAGCAAGGTTATGTAGTATTACATTTATATTATTATATTATAATATTATTTATATATGATAAGACATAAGCTTGAACTATATATTATTGTTTAAAACATATTATACACATATTAAATCACACATAGACACTGGTAGAATGAGATCGAGTCTTTATATTTCTGTTAATTAATTTTCTGAGATTTTCACTTGGCTTTTCACTTGTTGAATTTCAGTTGTTTAATTTTATAATTTGTAATTTTTCAATTTATATCTTTTTCTTTTAGCCATTGTATTTTATATAAACTGCATCAAATATATAAGCTCATCGATTCTCAAATATAATATTTCACTAAATATTATCAAACTCGTTCATCTTTTGATATAGACAAACAGAGTTAACAATAAATGCTTACTGAGTGCAATATTACTTTTATAGTTACTCTGTAATTTTCTATTTGAAAATAGTTTGTTTGACTTTTAAATTAATAAAATACTTTCTTATATATTTTAGAGAAGAAATCGGATTATTTATGTTTTACATCATGTTAGCTCTTAAAAGTTCTTATTATGTTGGCTATAATTGACTATGTAAAATAAAGTCTTCAAAGTTTTAATGTTGTTAGATTATTTGTACATCTTAAAATTTATTTTCTTCTGCGTATAGTGTGGATAACTATTTAAGTTCTAAAATAGGTGAAATATATACAATTGAATTAAAGAAAATATGCAATTCTTTTAGCATAACAAGAGGTCGTAATGCATCTATTGCTATCAAACCACACGAAATTAAAGATAATTACTTTAACTTAATCATGTATTGAAGTAAAGTAATATCGATATCTTTATTATAACTAAGATCTAATGAGACTAAGTTAACAAGATATCGTAAGGCTTACATACCTCGTAGCTCACACTTCTTCAATCCGAGTTTAGTGAGACCAGTCATCTGTGAAAGTGGACTTATATCTATTGACCATCTCCCTAGATATAGAACTTTTAGTTAATAAAATCTTATAATTTCCTACATAAGTGTCTCAGTTTCTTACATGTAATTATTTTAAATGACTAAAACAAGAAGATTTTCTAATTGACAGTTTTATACACTTTAAATATCACAAAATTCTATTTTTAATTATTAAATAGTATTACTTTCTATTTTTGGGATTATATTCAAACAATATTCTAGTTCCAACTTCCTTATATTCATAGTTTATATAAAGTCTAAGCTTTTCAGTTTTTAATCTTTGAAAATTTTAAGTTTTGCATTGTTAGTTAGATCCTTGTATTTTTCTATCATATCATTATCGTATTATGAAAGCGTTGTGAATTTGTTGTTATCAATCATTTTGAGGTGTGGAAATATTATTTTATATTGCAAATTATGTTTAGTGATTATACTCAATATAAATAAATTCTTATACTACATTACCTCGAATACAGACTCCCACACATATTCACTAACAGACATTCAGTTACAAATTTATGGGGTAACTGAGCATATATCAGATATGTCAGATATACGTATATATCAGATATACTTAGCAAAGAGAGATAAAATAGCTTATCAAACTGTGAGCTGACTAGTATATATTATATATTATGACTAGTATATATAAAATCAAACTGTAATATCAATTCAATCATTTATTGATATATTCTTGAATATATGTATCTATAATAGATTATTTCTATATTGCTTTTCACATCACATATAAAATGGGATGTACAACAACAAGCGTAAAAGAATCACAACTAAAATTTGATCCCAAGGAAGTTAAAATAAATAATACCATGTTTGTAATCCCTGATAAGGAGGCAACTTTGAAAGCGTTTAGGGCCCTTGATACTAATTAAAGCGGAAAATTGGACCCAAATGAGATTCTCGTGTTATTTAAAACTCTTGGTAAGCCATTAGAAAAGGAGTAGTTGCACAAGGTGTTTTCGCTGGCTGATTAAAACATTGACGCTTGCTTGGACGAAAACGAGTTTTACCATCTCATGTACATATTAGCTAACTCGGATGTTCAGGATAAGGAGAAAATCGTGTTCTTCATGGCCGATATCAATTGCTCTGGCACAATAGACTCCAAGGAGCTCGGAATTTTGTTTAAAAAGTTAGATATTTCGGCTTCGCCTGAGAAAATTGAGGAAATCATGAAATCTGTAGCGGATAACGCTGACGGAACTCTGAGTTTTGATATGTTCATGGCCCTGATTGGAAAATTAACTGAGTGATCGTTTTGGTTTTGTTTCGTTTTATTGTAACTAAATTAGAATTGTAACTTTTAGTTTTGGTAAGCAACGATCATTGATTATTATGATTAATAAGATTAATGAGAACAATAGTTAGATGAATTAATGATTTCTTTATAAGGAGAAAACGGACACTTGGAGCCTGATAAAAACTTGATACATCTATTTTCAATTTTCTTTGATTTTTAATTTTATACATCATAGGCATATATATGTAATAAATAAAATATTTCCACCTACATTACTACATAACCTTGCTTGTAAGGGAGTAGCCTATTTGCTTATAAGGGAGTTACCGATTTCATCTCCCTTATAAGCAAAAATGTATCCAAAATGTATCTTGGGGAAATGTCGAATTTGAATGATTTATGGTCAAAAAACGGGGTTAAAACGTATGATATTTGTCACTTGCTTATAAGGGAGTTTTACATGATGGAACTCCCTTATAAATGAGTTGACCTTCTCCCTTAAAAGCGAAATAGGACCTCCCTTACAAACAAGGTAATGTAGTATCTATAGATTTATTGAGATATTTGATCACATTATCATCTTAAGATTAATTATATCTTAATCAGGAGTTGAGATAGAAGTGAAATATTTTACAATATTATATATAAATATATCTGTTATTATTATATGCAATATAATTAATATTGGCCAAAATTAATTTTATAAAATATAGAACAAGGCAGTTACTAAGAAACTTTTACATCTACTTTAAAGTGAAACTCTAGTAAATAGAAACACATGTCATACCAACTAATTTTCAGTCAAATAGAATAACTGTAAATTTGCGTGGATGTTAAATAGAACAACAACGTTATTTAGCAAAATATATATTTCATTATGAAGTGACGTCTTATAACACTGTTATATATTCTATATTGCCAATAGCTCAAATGTATGGTCAAAATAATTGCGCCAGTTTATGGTTAGCAATTTGCGCGAGAAACTGTTTCATGTTAACTTAATAATAATTGTTATAATTATACAAAAATATTATTATATCATATTTCACACTCCAAATGAGCATTAATCTATTATTATAACAAATACTATAATAAAAATACTAGTGAAACTATGCTTTATTTATTTAAAAATACATTTTAAAGAGAATATTAATTCAATTTTCTTCTTAAATTTAAACTTTAAGTCCTTATACATTACATATCTTATAAACAGCAGAAAACAGAATATGAATTCATTAAATCGTTACATCTTATAATATTTCAAAAATATTATAATATTCGTTATTTTTAAACTTTATATTAAATACTTGAGTAAGTTAGCTAATTTCATTTAATATCTTAACAATTCGTATGAAATTATTACAATTTGTGAGAATTATTATATCAAATAGAATAATAATTCAATTATTGTTTCATAATATAATACTGTGATTTATATTCATTGTTTACTACAATTAATTAATATATTAGTTAAAATTCTATATTAAATATTTGAAATATTGGCGTTATTAATATTAATATAATAAACTCAATAATATATACATGAATAACAAAAAACTTAAAAATATATGTAAGTTTAATTAATAGTATGGAACCATATGAAGTGGGTAAATATTTTTATTTATATTACGATGTTATATAACATGTTTATTTGTTTAATTATTTTAAAATCGCAAGAGAATTGAAAAATGAATTGAGATATTATGTCTATTTTTGTGTGAAAACATAATATTAAAATGAAATAAAATGAAATAAACATGTTTGCATGAATAAAGTCTATCAGAAAAATGATATCAACAACTTAGCAAGCACTTGTTAGGGATTAATCGGGTCCATTCGCCTAGTTAATACTAATACATTTGCAGAATAGTAAATTCGACCCTTTTCACACCCTGATACAGTTTTACTGTACTCTAAGTAAACGGACAAAATATTTTATTTATTATATTTGTTTTATATATTTGGTCTAAGTGAGTCATTTATTAATTTATAAGGTTACAGTGTGCAATACAACATTTTTACATACATTTATTTATTATTATTTTTATTTTAGTTAATTTTGGTTCATTGGTACGTAAATTCGTGCTTTGATACGGCTACACAAGTGAAAAGTGAGATAATGATATTTTCGTTATATATAGGTATTCATGATCATAATAAATGCTATATTGCAATCACAAATGAAAAAATTGCGCCCGAACCCGTCAGGTCCATTCCTCCACCCCATATTAGGTTAAATGGCAGCAACTTCTGTAGTTGAAAGTGCAAAATGGCTACAAAATTACTAAATCTAGGAACGAATTGGTACGTATGTGTAATGAATTTAAGTAATTCTTAAATTTAATATCATTTATATTACACGAAATCTACATGAAATAGAAACCCCAATTACATATGAATACTATAAAAGGATTGATTCACATTAAATTGATGATACACAAACGTATTTTTAGACAACATGCATACGATTTTATTGAACAAAATTTCGTCTATTTAATAAGTAAATCTTATAAATCGATAGTATTTGCACCGCTCCATATATGGGTTGTGTTTCAGAGTCTCCTAAAACTTCCAACAAGAATGAATCATCTCAGCTTCCTGTAAAATTTACAGTTCCTGATAAGTAAATCGTTCAAGAAGCTTTCAATAATTTGGATAAGGATAACAATCAAAAAATAGACTAAAATGAGATTTTGGAGCTTATGAAGACCCTGAACAAGCCTATAACCCTTGAAACACTAAAACGCGCGTTCAAATTCTCTGACTAAAACGATGATGCTCTTTTGAACTAAGAGGAATTTTTCCACTTGTACTATGTCCTCCTAAACTCAGAGGAGGACTCCAATTTGATGGCGTTCCTCTTCTTTGATGACAACTGCTCAGGTTCAATCGACTCAAAAGAACTTGGTAAGCTTGCCCGCAAACTTGGACACTAAGTTGAAGAAGCTTAGATTTAAAAACTGCATAAGAATATTGCAGATAATGATGATGATACTATCAGTTTTGAACTGTTCAAGTTAATCCTTGAGCAGCTTATTGGGTAATGAAAAGTATTTTCTTTGTTATGTTCATGTTTACGTTAAAAATGTGGTATATTGAAAAAGAAAACCTGTATACTAATTTGTTATATTATTCATATACTATATGTGGCTATTAATGTGTACTTTGTTAGAAATATAACAACAGAATCTTTTAATATCATGACTCACTCAACAGCAACAATCCAACAATACATCTAAACGCAATAAATAGGTATATACTAGTTATTTTACTATAGCTAAGTAAAAATAATATATATTTTAATAATTCTCGTGGTTAGTGAATTTCCAGTTTATTAAAATGGTTTTCATCTTTTTTCCAATCTAAGTGATTCTGCTTCCTCATTTATGTAACAGCTTTAATGTATTTACTATGTGTGATTTATTTTAATATCTAAATACGATCAACTAAAATAAATTGTCATTTATATGTACAATACTAATGTTGAAGAATTTAACATCATTAAATCTAGCCCACTTCAAATGGGAGGTGAAGTTTCGAATACGCCTTAATAGCCAATACCAAATTCTGGCTCAGCTCAGCCGCTCGTTATGCCCAACGAAATGCAGCTCAGATTCTCTTTCAACGAAATTGACAATTAAAGCAAATTAATTCCAGTTGAAAAAGCGTTCAGTTCTGAGCACATGCCAAAACTGACGAAGAAGCAGTAAAACAAAACGGAGCAAATGCTCGGCCTGGAAAAGAAAATAGATTTCGCCTCGTTTATGTTCCTGAACTACTTCCTAATCAATTCAAACGTGAAAGACCAAGTACGAATATGCTTTGTATTACAAGACAAAAAGTGCTCCGGATACGTAAATCAGAGCTAATTGCAAACAATTCTGAGTAATCTGGGCTACGAAATTCCAACCGAAGCCGTTCACCAACTCTGCGAAAAATGCGTTGGAGCAAATACAAAAATGGGACTCGAAATAGTCCAGAATATCGTTGCCGAAATCGATAAATAATGCTAATGATACTGTTTTACGTTTTGATGTAAATAAATTGTAAATAATAATACATTTTCTCTGGGCTCACCTTTCCTTAATAAGATCAAAAAAAACTTCTACATTCCTCTTTAACCTACGTAATATCTCGCATCTTCTGGACTTTGTTATGTTAATGTTATATAAATGAGTTGTTATATAAATGTATCATAATGGCATAACACTTTTGGTGTCAGTTAAGTGAGTTATTTTAAATAGGTATGTATATACTTATAAAGTATATATTTGAATACTAAAAATAAATACATAGATAATACTGTATTCTCATCGAATATTTGCGGTTATATATTATTCCACTTCCAATGAATTCTAGAAAGTCAATCAAGAATAATAGGAACAGATAATTCGAAAATTCTGTAGTAAGTGCAATGAAAAAACATTTAGATGTTCAAGATCAAAACTAATAAGCAAAGACATAGCCTGATAAATTTTAAAACAAATTTTAATTCACAAATCCGTTCAACTCACATCCTAATAAAACAGATCAAGTTTAAACAAATGATAACAAAAACGAGATATTTGCCTTTAAAACAGTGAATTAAAATGAAAATACTCAATAGGAAACAAAATAATGTGAAAATAAACTTAATGAAGTTTAACAAAACGAATTTAAATCATTCCAAATACCAAATAAAATCAAAGAGCCGTTTTAGTTTAATTTTTCTGAAAGTACAAACCCTCCATTTGCCGGTAATTTAATGAAATCCACGACAGAGAAACTAGCAAGACCATTTATGTTCTCAGTATATAAAAATCAGATTACTGGATAACCACCTACTCTCAAAATATATAACGACAAAACTTTGAGCAGTTTGTCCTTTATGCAAGAGTTGCAAATTGAACACTTATTCCTAGAATATTGTCCAAAAATCACTTATGATTTGAAATCAGAAATGATAACAGAATTGTACATGAACCATTGTCCACAAATTTAGAATATGGAATGGATATAGTATGTACATAACCTTAAAACTCTTTAATTATATGATATTTGTGTTTAAACCTTGAACGGATTGGAAATGTGTAAAAATATTACTTCATTAGGGTTAAAAAAGTGCTAAATCAATGATATTAGTGCACTTAAGTATATGAATCTTAATTTCATTGGCATAGATGATAACTAATATATTAGCATAAATGTGTTGGCTGAAATATAGTATCTCACATAAATCAATATCTTAGATATATCAAAATGTGATACCTTAGATATAAGTATTTTAAAATCATTGTAACGTATACATAAGTTGTGGCTCTAAGCCAATAATTTGTGTGATATATTACTTCTTTCATAGTTGACAACAATCACTGAGTTAAACATTGCGCATAACCAAATAAGTAATATATCGGCACTCAAAAATTTAAAGCAACTTACAACTTTATATGCAAATTCCAATGCGCTGAAGGATATTTCTGTGGTTGCATACCTTCCTAATTTAAGTACTCTTGATATATCTGAAAATTTTGGGGTAAATATAGAACCACTTTCTGGTAAAACAATAATGATATATTTATTTTTAAAAAGTATTAATCTTAGAGATATTTATGCTTTAAGAAATATGATTAATTTAAAGGAGCTTGATTTATCTGATAATTGTCTGATTGACATATCCATACTTTAAAAACTTCGTAGATTATAAAGACTCGATGTGAGTTTCAACAAAATTGAAGATTTCAATGTATTTCAAAGTGGAACACACGCAGCGAAGTAAGCTTTATGTTATATTTTATATGAGCAATCTATACCAAATATGATGGATCTACAAATTTTACACAGAATTCAGCAAATTAATAAGCAAAATAGCTGTTGCTCAAAACTTAATAAGAGATATGCATGTTTGAAGAATGAATTTAAATTCAAAATATAGCTTGTGTAAAATCAGCTTTAAAAAGTTATTAAAGCTCAACAAGGTTTTATGTATGACGTAGCAAACTTGATGAACGTTATTCGTGACGAAATCTATCAGTGAAAATAATCATAAATTTCAATATATATATATATATATATATATATATTCATTTCACTTCCTCGAGACGGCACAAACGAACGACTGTGAGACTTTCGAAAGCTAAACATGGGCTCTCGCACGCCAGTGTTTCCACTTTCAAACGGGTTCAACCCGTCATTTATGCTCACTCAGTAATGACCTCACTGAGTCGTTAGCGGACCAGTTTCACCGATTCGCAAACTTACTTTTAAGAAACTGGTTCTCGCTTATCTGTTTCTTTTATATATTTAAATTATCTCGCCTTTTTCTGCAAGGCAAGCTTTCAAAAAATGAGTTTGAGCCATGCTAAGATGGGGCTCGAAATACATGTATTATTGCTGAAGTAAATAATGAGAGACTATGAGATTATCATTTTTTACAATTTTCAGCAAGACCACAATGTACAATCTTTGTGGATTGAATTAAATCCAGGCTTACACTAAATTACTTCGCGTATTGCAGAACTCAAAATTAAAATATTATTAAAATTTACAAAGTTCGTTTTTCTTCTAACACGCCCTCATCTCACCCATCAACTTTCCAACGCCAAAAAACCTATACCACTCCAAAATGGGCTGCTCACCAACCGTCACTGTCCCTACAGTTACCTCCGCTCCAAAACCCCAGCCGTTGCTCATGCCGAACTAGATGCAGCTGAAACTCGCGTTCAACGAGATTGACACAAAAAATGAAAGTGAGATTGAACTCGTTTCTGCGTTTTCATCAAATGAAATGCCGAAAACGACCCCAAAACAGAGAGCGAAAACAACGACAATTTTAAAATTGAACCCGAAAATAAATTTTGACGAATTCGTTTTGCTGAATTACTTTTTAATTAACGCCGAACTGAAAGACCAAACCAGAATGTGCTTCATCACAGAAGATAGAAAATACACCGGATTCGTAAACCAGGAACAACTGATAAAAATAATACATGCAATGGGATTCGAAGTGCCGACTGAGGCGGTGGTGCAAATTTGCGAAAAATGCGTCGGAGGAAACCAGAAAATGGGACTCGAAGTGGTCCAAAACATTCTACAAGAAATTGAAAAACAATGTAAGTGAAAATATGTTATATATATTTTGCTTGACTCACTTATCAAAATTAATGAGGAAGGCTGAAGAAATCAACAAAACAAGTCCTATTAAAACAAATTTTGAACATTTCCCACCTCTTGTAGACTCCACCTGTTTAACTTATTCTATTACTTCTTATTTTACTACTTATTCAGTTTGTTATGTCACAATATTATCATCTTCCTATTATTTATGTTAGATATCTTCAGAACGAAATATTTTTTAAGCTTGAATAGATGCTCCGTATGCCATAACTTCGTCTGGGTTTATAGAGCATAAAAGTTATTTGCCACTAAAGTATTCTGATATCATTTTCTTAACTTTTGGGATTTTACAGGAGCCACCTGCGAGCACCACGTGTTATATGTTGTCTTTAGCAATTCCTGCTTCTTTTACGGTTTCTTCTACGAATTGTACAACTTATTTTAGTATTTCATCGCAAATCGTTTCAAAAGTTTCGAGTTTTATGCTTTGGTTCAGATCAATTCCGTCGTAAATCGAGTCCAACTCGATTTGAGCTGTTTGTTAGCTTGATAAGCAGTGTTTAGCGCGTTGGCACATTCTTTTCAGGCGTCTCGTGGCCCTTTCATTATTTTTTATATCTTTTTTGTGCAGGCTGAAGAATTTTTGCGCAACGTGATCAAATATCAATTAATCGATCAAATCTCCTCCAATTTGTTTGCAATTAGATCCAATTATCTCAGCAACGTTAACGATGCTCACGGTTAACTATGTTGCCCCGAAATCAATCACAACAGCATTACCACTTATTCCATAAGCAGTACAAGCGGCTGTTGGTTCGTTTATTAGTTTGTAATCCGCGAATCCACTTTTTTCGGCTGCGTTTTTCACTATTGTTCTCTGAAAGTTGTTAAAATGAACCGGAACTGTTAAAACGGCGCTTAAAATATTTGTTTATTTGAAGCTTTCGGCCGTTTTCTTCAGGTCTTGAATTAAAAACGATAAAAGTTCTTCAATAGTGAGAGCTTTGCCTCCACATTCTATTTTCTGTTAGTCTTGAGATTAAATTAGAGATCTGATGTTGGAAATGGTGTCGGAATTCATTGAGTTCTTCGCGCTATCGCCAATAAGGAGCTCATCGGAGAGAGATATGCACGTTGGGGTGGTTAAATTGCCGATGTTATTTGGAATTATCGTGATTTAGTTATTATTCGCTATACCCACAGAGCTGTAGGAATTTCCAATACTAATTCCAATTGACATTGATATGAAGTGGACAGAAATAAACGTATTATATGAGGCTGTCGCGTGTATTTTATTCAAAAATCATCAATGAAATATTCAATATTCACTTAAATACTAAGTTCTATTAAGCAGCTTTATGTATATTCAAAACGTACTCACTCAACTGCTGAAATCCCAATATTTAAAAATAATGTCACTCATGTTGAAAATCCTCAATCAGCATTTTTGCCTTTTTTGTTATATGGAAAAAGAACACATAAATAAAATGATATATTTTACTAATCTAAACTCTAAATCAATCATTGCTTCAATTCATCACTACTTGCTAACAGCTCGCAGTATCCTGTAACTTATTCTTGTAGTCTATTAGCTGACTAATATTTTTATATTTAAATGAAAGTTTATGTGTCTTATTTTTCAATCAATGGTTAATTTGCAATTGAATTATTGAAAGTTGATGTTTCTATTTGTTATATTTATTAAGATGATGATTCCTCTTAAACTTCCGCCTATTTTCGCAATGAGCTCCAATTTGACGTTCTCAAAATCGAATTTACATCTTAATAAACATTTTTTGATCTTACCTTTTTTGCGGAGTATTCTTGCAATTGAGTTTTGTTGTAGTTACGATTTTAGGTAGCTTCATTTTATTATATATTTGCATTGAGAACGGAATTGGGTTCTTTACTTTCAATATTACTAGATAGTTGAGTCTAATTTGCTTAACATCCCATTTGAAGTGGACTCAATTAGATAATTGAATATAAAGCTAATAACTTATTGTTATATTGTCTAAGTCACTATTATTCATAAAAGTTAAATGATGTATAAAGTTATAAAATAAATGAGTTATAATTACATTCATAAATTGTGTAATTATTAAAGTAACCTCATTGAGTTGTTTTCATCGCGATTAAATCCTTAATCGTTTACAGAAGCTTATCATAATCGAAACTGTTCATAAAGTTTATGAACTGATTCAGTTAGTCAATTGAGTGAGCTTAACTGGATTGAATATGTTCCATTAAGCTATATTTGTAAATCTATATGACGCTCTGAATAAATTTTAGAACGTTCACATTGAATTCATAATTTGAGTTGTTCTCTTGTGCACTTCTAACATGTTCTTAAATTAAATTGAATAAGTCGAGAATACAAAACTGCTTCGCCATGTTCTCCTCTTTCACGTTTGCAGATAATAAATATTAAATTGCTCGTTATGCTACATTTTCTATCCCATTGTACTTTAATATTAGCTTTGAAAGCGAATGCTTTTTGATTTTATCATTGTAATATGATTTGCATTACTATGGCGTCCTTCCTATAAATTATGAAGCTATTTTGTCCCAATGAATTACACAACCGTTATATTAATTAACTAGCGTTATTATTTTAGAGGTTTCTTCGCTTGTCCATTTTCTATAGTGATTAATAATTGGGTTCATATGGTGTGTTAACTTTATACATTAATAATGTATAATCAATGTTAAATGTTATTTATTTTGTTATATTTAATTATCGTTTTGGACTTTTGAATTCAATAGTTTTAGTTATAACATCAGTATATAATGCGCATTACGTTACAATACCGCTTTAAATATCATAATACTTTGATTTAAAAAATAATTTATATAATCATATCTCAGATTCACACAACATATAAAATATGTCTGATTGAAATATTCCAACATATTATAAGTTTTCAATTCAAACTACTCAATACTGAACAATGTTGATTATATATTTTAAATTGAAATACAAATGCTTTCGTAAACGTACAATAATTCCAAAATATACAATAGTTCATTATCTATTTATTACAACATTACATTTCACTATACTTCACCATCCACTCTTTTCCAGCTATCCTTCAGCGATTTCGGCCACATCCACCACTTGAACTTTCATCTTATCCGGCTTCGGCTTGTATTTGTACCCGACTATCTCCAGTTGAACCGGTTTTTACTCGAACCTTGGAGATCGTGCCAAAATTTTCCTGGGCAGTTTCTTGAGGACCCTGAAGAAAATGTTGCACTGAACTGCCTTGTCGTTCTCGTTCAAGTTGAAACTGGGCGAGTTCACGTTGAAATATGATGGGGAGCGTGATTGGAAATTATTTGAGATGGAGGGGTGAGGGCGGTGTTCGGAGTTTATAAGCGGTGAGCCAATGGTTGGCTTGAGCTGCTCAATCGTTTTAATGTCCATTTGCTGTTTATACAGCGGTGAAATGAGGAATGAAGACTCTTTCTGCACTTAAGAAATCGGAGAGGGGACCACGCGCTTCGTGTCCAAAGAGCTTGTGTTCAACGCTGACTAAATAACGGACTAATGATTGTCGTGCGAGATTGGCTGTGGAATTGGAGGCTTCGGAAGCATAATCGTTTCAGGCCTCTGTTTAATGTTTGGTTTCTGAATATTTGTGCTATTCGATTCCTGAATGAGATCCATTTGCGTTAGATCCGGCTGACAATTAGGTTATTGGTTGTCTACGTAACTGTTGTTGGTCTACTCTTGCAACTGCGTCTTAAAAGTATCACTCATTTCAATTTGTTTTGAATTTGACTTTGTAGTAAATGTTTTCTCTTGAGTTGTTTTGGTTAATTTATTATTTTCTTTTGCAAAATTTTCTTTTGACACCAAAACATCATTTAAAGCTTGACTGGCAAACGGTTTCTATTAAGATTAGTTGCTATTGCTATTAGGGTTAGACATTTATTCATTCATATTCTTTTCTCTTTTAGGTTACTAAACTTTCCTATCAACTTACAACTTAGTTTTACTGTTGATCTGTATGCATGTTGGTATATTTTCATGAACATCTTTTGATTCATTTTTCTTAAATTGTTTGTAGTCAACCGAAACATTTTCATTTTCTACCTCATCTTCTTATTGTCGTGTTAGATCAGCGCGATCAGAGTTTTTGGTATTTACTTTCTTTTGTGATTTTGATTTTGGTTTCGTTTTTGGGTTTTGAACAACAGAACGAGAACTTTGCTCTGATTGCATATTGTCTTACTATTTTCCGTCTTCAGAATCCGTTTGATTATCATTTTCATTATTACTTTCAGTTTCCTCAACAACTTATTAAACGTTGGAGCTTTATTTGGATGTGGCTTTGGGCTTTGTTTTTTCTGTTTTATAAGTTTTATTCTTTTAACTGTTTTCTTTATCAGCTGATAATGCTCCTGTGTTATCTCCAGTTTAGTTATTTGCCTAATTTTTCTTTGATGGAATAACCTAAGTATCGTTTTTGCTATTTTAGTTTTAAGAAGTAAGCTTACTGTTATATTTCTTCGTTGTTTTACTTTCATGTATTTGTGCTAAGTCTTAGTTAGGTTCAGAAATGGAGTCTTTACATTTTGGTTAAATAATTTTCTGAGATTTAGGCTTTTTCACCTGTTGAGTTTCAGTGGTTAGGTTATTGTTAACAATTTATTGTATTATGATTTCATCTTCTTCTAGTTCTTCATTATCCTCTAGTTCTGATTCTTACTATTCTTCACATACAGTATCTTGAATATTTTATGGCTCCATTTAATAACTATCAATATTATCTTAAACATCAGTATTAGCTTCACATGCTGTTTACATATTGTTTTAAGACACAGTGTTTTGAGAACTTTTTGTTTATTACTCTAATCTATCTACTTTCTTGACTTCATCATTTTATCTAGTCACACTGTTTTAATTCTGTATTTTAGTATTAACAGGATATTTAAGTTGTTATTTAATATTGGACTGCATTGTTTTATCCTAAGTTTAATTCTGTTTCAATTCTGTATCAAGTATTTCTTTCTCTTTAAAAATATTTTTGTCTTGATATTTTTTGACATTTTTATTCGTTTGTTCATCTTTAGCATTTATAACTTATTATTGCTGTTTATTTGAAACTTTTGAAGCTTTAGCATTTTAGTCAGTTTATTATTCAAGCTATTCGCTAGGTTTTTATTGCGATTGTGACTGATATATCATTTATGTGGTTTACTTCACATTATTATTTGGAGACATAGCAGAATACTTTCGACTGACCTAAGTAGATTTTTATGAATTAATTCTAGATTGTTGCACACTCTTATTTTCGCATTCGTTATCAATTGTCTACAATTATTTTACGGAACTGTTTCTAGAATATTACACACTTTTGTCTTCTTCATATCGTGGAATACTTTTTATACTGTATTATGTACTGTGCGACTTCATTTCTTGAGTCACATCAATTTCTTCTTCCTGGAATTCTTCATCAGCATATAACTCTTCGATTTCAGCATCATCTAATATTCTAACGTAATCCGTTTACATCGAATTGTTCACTAACATTATCTTATCTTCTTACGATTGCACATAAACTGGGATTTCATTATTACATTACACACCTTCTTCAAAAGCAAATAGTTAACTATTTTGGCAAGATTTGTTGTATAGCTCTATGATCTCATCTGAATCACTGTGTTCCGTATTTACTTAGACTTTAAATGGGCTTTTAGTGCTTTCTGGTAAAGTTTGTGAAGATTTTGTTATCGTTTTCACCTGTTATTAAAACTGAAAACTATCGACACATTTTTAACTTACAACATCTGCTTATGTCAATTTAACTTGTTTCTTAATCAGATTGTCAACTTTTTAACTGATGGTAGCTTCATTAGTCTAAACTTTAATCAGTTCTTTTGGATCTCTAACTTTTCCTTTACTTAACATTTTAGCTTGCCTTTGGAGATGTTTAGATGACACTTAGATTTCAGTCAAGTCCAGTTAATTCAATGTTATGTCGTCATTTTCATCGTACTCATCCAGCTCCTCTAACTTATTTCCTTCTATTACAAGAGGTTTGAATAGATTACTTTCACTGCTTTCTGGCTCCTTAACGGCTTCTTTGGCTTTAAAACCTATTGTTGAAGAGTTTTATTTTTATCTAGACAAATCAGACCTAGATTTGTTACCTAAATTTGAAAGTGAACTGCTTGGCTTTTCAAGTTTGCTTGAAACTGACTAAATGTCTTTAATGGTCATTGGAACAATTTTGTTTCCGCTTGCATCTACGGTATAATATCTTTACAACTCTATATCAGCAATCCATTTTGTATTGAATTGGTCGAAAAAGATGTTCTCTCCGTTTATTATTTAACACATTACATCAGTTGTGTTGTACAGACCCGCTATTTTGTAATATCTAGTTCCTTTGGAGTCAATCGCGAAAATTCTATTTTCTGGGTCTACTTAGAAGATAATTCCTCCAACATTCTGGAATTTTGCTTTCGTTTTTGGGTCGGTGTAAATAAGTTTCTTATCAGTTGCTTCTACTTCTAATTAGTAAAGTGAGACGCGTTTGCCTTGGTAGTAAAATTCTGTCGGTGAGCCGAAATCCAGTTCGTTTTAGTCTTGTGCGATTTTTTATATTACTACTGGTGGTTGTGCGTTGTTGTTGAGTTTTAACGCGGGTGTGAGTGCTTGTTTTTCTTTGTTGATTATGGTGTATGCGTATCCGTGTGCGTCGATGCTGTATATCATTCCGTCGTTTGTGATATATCTGGTGAATTCCGAGTCGTTTTGTTCGACTAAAACGTTTTTGTTGTTGTTATCTACGTAGCATGTGACGAATCCGTCAGCTGTTTTCACGTCTTTGATTAGTTTTCCTTCCGCGTTTCTGTATAGTTGATTTTTATTCTAGTCGTTATAGTAGTAAGTTCCGTCAGGTTTCATGAAGTACTCCAGTTTTGATTTGGTGTCTTTGTATCGTCCGTTTTCAACTTTGGTGTATTATTTCTGCTCAAGGTAAATTACTTCACCTGCAGCGTTGTAAATAAACTGCGTTTTATCCGGCGCGTCAACTTTCTTGAGCATCATCGCCTTCTTCCCCTTCGGTTCTACACTTGAGTTGTTATTTTCAGTTCCAATTGAAAACGAGTTCATTTCGGCCGAGTGTTGCATCGAAGCGTTTGTAAGGGTGTTCATTTATTCAGATTATTCAACGAAATCAACGATACTTTCGTTTTTAACTTTGAGTTCCTTTAGGGGGTGAATTTTCTTGTACGTGAACTCGAGGAGTTCGTTGTTGTTTTGCTCGTATATATCGGTCACCGCCTGTTCAAGGTCGTTTACTATATTTTGGAGTAATTATAGTTCGTTTTTATCGTTTAAAGCTTCTTTGGTTAAATTTTCGGACTGTTTTGTAAACAAATCTTTCTCGTGGAGGAGCTCCTCAAGCTGCCGGGCGAGAACGCAGATTTAATTCGCGAATTCTTGACATTCGGACTCCTTCTTGAAGAGTTAAGAACGGATGGCCTTCATCTCGTCGTCCTCCTCCAGATTAGCTACTTTTGACTGCATCTGCTCCTAACTGGCCTTCTGGTCAATGAACTTCCGATCGGCCTCGTACAAACGGCCAATTCGGTCGGACTCCTTCAACTACTGAAAAGTTAACGAAGTCTGCTTCTTCAAACGACGCTCCGCCTTCGCCTGCTACTTCTGCATCAAAGCTATCTCCTTTGCATACTCGCGAATCTCAAGATGCGCTATGCGCAACTCCCTCAATGTACCAGTCAAATCCTCCTAATCTGGAATCACATTCTAAATATTATTCAACAAATCAAAAGTTTGCGAAAATGTTGACGCATTGAGCTAAGCTTCAGCACTTTTTAAAAACTAATCGTAAATCGGTAATATATTCTTTGGTACCAAGTGATCTATCATTGGATCGCAATCCAATTATTCTTCAAACATTACATACATTGGTCGGGCCTCAATATTTGTTCGCAAAGATTAAAAGCATTGTGAAATAGTGTCTTTAAGCATTTTATTGATCAAAAGCGGTAATTTTAACTATAATTGCGCATTCATATGTGGAATGGTACAATATTCTATTTATTATATTTTATTGATATATACGTTAAATAAGAAAATCAATCATTACTTGAGTAATATTACAACAATACTAAGTAATCCCAACAGAGCCGTAATTAAAAATAACAAGCAACATTTACTACAACATGAGCTTAAATTATCTATATTCTCTGCTTGTTAGCTTTTAACTAGATCTTACTCATCTACAGGGATTGAAAACAGTTTTTTTGCTTGCAAAGTTGCACCATGCGATATAACTTCCTCTGGGTTTATAGTATTCATAATGTTCATTTAAAAATAATCCTTTACTAACTATTAAAATTTTGGAATACGACACGAGCCTCCTGCTATTACAACATATTAAATTTAATTTTTTGTAAGTTGCGCACTAACCAATGCCGAATTTATCGATTATATAACTTAGTTAAATAAATTTATAGAAATATCTTCTAATTAGCTTTAATAGACACTTTAACATAAATTAATACCATCAAAAATAGAATCTTCATCAATTTATGTAGTTTACATAGTAGAAAGATTATGTTTAGCTAATTAGCATAATCTTTTTAGCCGCAATACCGACTATAAGCTTTATTTGATATCTTTATTATGTTGTAATTGAAATTTTTCAGCTATTTAATTAAATATTAATTCATCAATATCGTTTCCACCTATGGGAACTTCATTTACTCCTAGTATTTAAAATATACCTTCATCACCACGTACTATTGTACTATTAAATTTTGTAGCACCAAAATCTAAAACACAAATATTTCCGTTGGTTAATTAATAAGCTTAGCAAGCTGCAATGGGCTCACTTATGAATCTAATATTTTTGAAACCAGCTTTTATAGCTGATTTTTTCATCATATTCACTTTAAATTCATTGAAAGATAAGGGAATCGCAATAACAACATTTTTTATTCTTGTTTCCAAATATTTATCAGCCAATGATTTCATTTTATAAATCAGTATTTAATATATGTCATCAAAACTGTAATTTTTAGACGAATGCTTTAAATTGATTTTTATTCTCTGCTAATTTTCGTCATTTTTAAACACTTTAAAAAGGAATTGTTTTGTAGAGTCTTCATAGTCTTCGCTATTTGCTTTAAAATTAAACAATGAATTGATATTAAATATTGTATTTTATGGATTTAATGCAAATGCATCCATCGCTGAGTCTCCTATTAATACTTATTTATCATTAAATTGAACATAAGCATAAGTATAATTGTTTCCTTCGTCGTTTTATAATATTTATACGGATTATTTCAAATATGCACCAACTTTACAAGTTTAATTACCAATATTTATTCCAATTGAAGACATTAAATAGATTTGTAAAGGAGTGGACGATTTGAAATATTTTTATATAGCTCTATATATTTAACGAGCTGTAAATCTAAATAGCGGTAAATCTATATAAATTACAAATATTCATTATGTTGTAGTTTTATTTTAATAGTTTTATGTGTAGTAATTAATAGTAACATAGTGACGTCGCCAGGAATCGAACCTGAGTCTGAACAAGAGGGCGCAGCGTCAAAATAGTTTCTGTGCTCACACTGCACCACAACGTCATAATAATTTGAACAAAATAGTAATTAAGTAGATTCAAAATTAAATCTACTGAATTGTGTATAGTTTTTTTGAATAGTTTTATTGAAATAGGAAGAATATATTTTTGAATAATATACAGAAGAGCGTGAATACTTCAAATTGAAATAATCGTTGACCTACTTGTACCTTTGTATTCATCTATTCTTTATTAATTAAATATCAACAATTATACTGGAAACAAACCATATACTGTATGATACTAAATACTCTGGAATTTAGAGTTGAATTGAATAATCACATATCTAGCACTTTAACGAAGTTAAAATAACTTCAACAATAATCCTTTAAGATTGTGTCAACTGGTCAACTTGAAAACACTTTTCAGTTGAAAACACTTTCTATTTAGAAAATCGGTATATCAAACCACTTCTGGAGATGTCAATATTATGACCTTCCACTTCATCAAATGTCTATCCAAGCCTTCGAATGGTACAACCCCACCAAGCTCGTGGTCAAGCACGACTCGGCCCACGAGATAGCCGACTACCTGTCCGCGGACAAGGTGAAGTCCGTCCTGCTCGTCTTCGGCCAGACCTCCGCCAAGAAGATAGGCGTGTACGACCAGGTCGTGAACGCCCTCAAGGCCAAGAACATCACCATCTACGAGCTCCCAGGCGTCCGCGCGAACCCGGAGATCAAGACCGTGGTCGAGGGCATCAACCTCTGCAGGAAGTACGCCATCGAAGCCGTGCTCCCGATGGGCGGCGGCTCCACCTACGACACCGCCAAGGGCATCTCCGTCGGCGCCCTCTTCCCGGCCGAAATCAAGTCCGAGCAGATCTGGGAGTGCTACGAAGGCACGCGCCCGGTCACCAAGGCTCTTCCGATCTACGGCGTCCTCACCATCTCCGCCACCGGCTCCGAGATGAACAACGGCGGCGTGGTCCAGGACGACGAGCAAAAGAAGAAGTTCTCCTTCGGCTCCGTCCACTGCTTCCCCAAGGTCTCCATCGTGGACCCGAAGCTCCAGGCCCACCTGCCCTGGTTCCAGCAGGCAAACGGCTTCGTCGACGCCTTCATGCACATCAGCGAGTACCTCACCAACATGGAGGAGCCAGAGGACGTCGAGACCACCTACGCCCTGAACCTCTCTCTCCAGAAGTCCATCATCAAGGCCGGCGACAAGCTTCAGAAAAACACCGAAGACCACGTGGCCAGAGCCAACTTCATCTGGGCCGCCACCTGCGCCCTGAACCAGCTCTCCGGAGTGGCCATGAACGGCGGCGACTGGGCCGTCCACTGCATGGAACACGCCATGGGCGCCCTCGACGCAAAGATCTCCCACGGCGCCGGCCTCGGTGTCGCCTTCCCGGCCTTCGTGAGAGCCAACGGCGAGCGCGGACTCAGACTCAAGACCTACGACAGAATGGCCAGAGAGCTGTTCGGCAAGCAGGGATGGCAGGGCCTCATCGAGGGCTTCCAGGCCCAGCTCAAGAAGTGGGGACACCCGACCACCCTCGACGAGCTCTTCGGCAGAAAGATGGGAGACGAAGACAGAAAGCAGCTTTTGGACATCTTCATGCTGCGTCCCGGCTGCTACCACTACCCGACCGGAATGCTGCCAGAAGACATCGCCAGAGACTCCTTCAAGTACATGTGATCTACCTTTATACGTTTTCTATGATCATTTAGATTCACAGTTTATAATCATCCAAGAATTTCGTTTTTATAAATAGTATTTTACGTAATTTGAACAATTTTATCAGATGCCGTGTTTCTATTACATCTCATTTATTATTGTTAATTATTTATTCTCATTCCAGTTTTCAGTTGTACTTCGATGAAAACACAATTTAAAAAATCATTTAAACATATTAATAATTGAAAGTCAATCAACCATAAACACCTAGACGCCGTACCCGTTGCCTGCGACTGCTCCGAATCTTCCGTCCGGGCTGCACGCGCAGCAGTAGCTGGCTTTGGGCGCCTTCCACATCCCGGCTACTTTATCGTTCTTGTAGAGTCTGACCTCCTTGCCACCGCTTCCGCAGGCGAAGTAGGTGTCTTTTGTCCTTCCGAATTTGGCGTCGTAGATCATTGTTGGTTCGTCGGTGTCCACTTCCTCTTGTCTGATTGGGTCGTTTACTTTCAGGTCGTCCTGTCCCTTTACGCGGAGTTCCTCAGCGTTTTCGTCGTCGGCGTTTTTAACGTTTGTGAGGAGCTCCTGGTTAACTTATTGGATTTTATCAATTAGAGTGGGGTCGAAGTCGTCAACTATCTTCTTCTGGGGAGCTTGGGAGGTCCAGTTCACCATTTTGATTAGAGCTGGCTGAGTTGGCTGTCTGATATCGTATAAATGGAGCTGGTTCTCGGTGTTGTAGTTGCCAACGAGGAGGGTCTCGTCTCGGACGTCCAAGGCGTCACCATAGACATGAACGTTGTGCATTGAGCTCACTGAGTGGCCGACGCGCATATCCCAGACCTGGACTGTGTGATCCCAGCCTGCGGTGTAGATTACGTTGAAATTTCTGTCGGAATAGGCTAAAGAGAATACTCTATTCGAATGGCCAGCGGTGGTTGACCCGTTACCTTCTTGCAAAGTCATCATGAGCTTCTGCGTGGTTTCGTCGTAAACTCGGACACGACCATCTTTACCAACCGCAGTGAAATTTCCTCCATCGTTGTTGTATTTGCACGAATATATTTCAACTGGCTGATTTTAGTCATCTGTACACTAAAACTAACTTACGAGCTATCCTCTAAAAGCATTGTAATGAGCTATTAAGCCTGTGGATAACGATGCCAATAAAACCTATGGCTCATTCGCTTACTATTTAGGTCTAAAACAGCATGAAGTAACTGGAGTTGGTCTGGTTGTATTTGAGACTAGGCGGAAAAGTCTCCTCCCAGAAGCAACGTTATAGAGTTGAACTGAACCATCTCCTACTCCAGCAGCGATCATTTAGCAGTCTGGAGAAAATGAAAGTGAATAAACGGTGTCCTCGCTGTCTTTTATAACTGGTCTAAGATTTAGAGCTGGGAACATATTTGTGTGGAGTGAAAATTTTGCATCAAAATTTAGCTTTATTTATATATAATATACGCAAGTATTAATAATTATAATAAAATGAAGTAAATATAAAATATTATATTTCATTATATGTGAGTAATTCTTATTGATCACTGGTTAGAAATGAAAAGTGAGAAAAAGGATGACCCGTATGTTATTTACGTGTGATGCATTCATTATTATCGAATATGTATGTGAAGTTGTTGGGTTGTTATATATTTCATAATTACATTTTTATAAGAGCTTTGGAGCTTTATGTGACTATATATAATACTACTTAATCTTCTATATCTTGGTAATTTATGCAAATTACATCAAGAAACTAGAAATTTGATTAAATTTTCAGAATATTTTGGAAAATGTGTCGAGGTTGTGTAGTATTTAAATTAGTTTAAACAAATGAAACGTAAACTACGAACTTTAAAATGTTCCCGAAGTGTATTTTACCAACAATTTTTAACGAGACGAATTTTACACCGGAAACGGAAATTGATGAGAACTTTTCAGGCGACGAATCGGAGGAGTTCGCTTTAGACGTTTGAGTTTTTATTAAAGCTTTTATATATTGGACACAATATTTATAATGTATCTAGTATTGACTTGAATTCACAGTTATTAATCAATAAATTCTAAAATTCGTGATTCTTGAAATGAATAAATAAACCGTTGCAAGAGATAATATTAATAGTATATAATTATGTTATAAAACTAACTTTTCGAAATACTCACAGTTAAAACATCCCGTCATTATTTAATCGTCATTCATACTCTGTAAAACCTAATAGGTCCTTACTGAACCAGTTTCACCATAATAGTATTAAATTAGTTAGATTTTAGACGTAATTTACTATGTGATTCATTTATTTATTAGTTTTGGAAAGGTATATAAAATAAATATATTTTTTCTCAAATATAGTAACATATTTTTTGATAATCATTTTAATTTATTTAATTTAGAATTAATTTATGTTTTTTATGATATTGTTAAAATAGATGATCAAACATGTATTTGTCAGTACAATAATATTATGAATTAGTCTAAGCATTTAATTGAGATTTATGTTCTTTTTCTTCCATGTTCTTTCGTTAATTATTACTATAAGTCTAATTAATTGAATTGTAACTATTTAATATTTAACATTCCAAAACTATCAATGAATATGAAAATTAAAAATAAATTAGTTGAAAATATAGCGCTAACACAAGAGATTCATGCATTAAACCATATGGTTCTGAACTTATAGTTCAGTTGCGCAGAATAAACTAGAAGACATTGGACGCGTAGTGAAGACATGCTTCTTAACCAGGCGACATTACTGTTTGGGGTAAATGACTTGAATCGGCTGCAAAAAATACTAATATCGAAGAATAGAAAGTAGATATACTTCAGAATTAGATACATAAATGAAAATCCAAATATGTTTCAAAACCAGACTTTGTATCAATTGATGTAATTAAAATGAAAAGCCAGTTTGTGAGTTGTCCACTTGTAATTATTATAATATAATTTGTATTTTAATATCGATTCATTAATTTTGAACAATTATCACTCTTATATAAGATGTTTTTTTACATTTTAAGCTCTTTTTTGTTTCTTATGTTCTCATCAATCCTACTTTCACTCACACCTGTCATACAGGAGGAGATTCAAATGGAATTAAGAATGCCCAACAAAACAACTGTAACAAGAATCCTCACCCAACAACAAAACGTACAAATTTCCTTCTAAAGAAAAGCGACCCCATAAAATCGCAAACAAGACAACCAATTTATGACATTATTCCCTGGTTTAAACCTTGACCAAATAAGAAACAACGCTAACACAATAACACACAACTCACCTCTAGACTTGTATAGTTTTACGTTCGCCTCTCAAATCCGTGCGCAAATGACCTATTTAAGGCCTATTTTTGGATTTATTGAAATTTTAATCCGTGCGCAAAATCTTAAGTTGAATTTTAAGAGATTTTACTATTTAAAGAGTGTATTTTTTATGTATTACATTATTAACCTTTAATTTCAGTTATTATATTTACAAATATAACATAATAACTTATTTATGTTATATTAAATTTTTTAATACTAAATATCATTTTAAAACACAGTTTTACAGCAGAATGAAACCGTTGTAACAATTTTGTAACATATATTCTTTCTAGATAACATATTTCTTGTCATGAAACATATTTCAGACACATATTAAGTTAATATCAAATAATATGAGTTATGCTCACATGAAGCAACAGTCAAAATAATATTTTAGACCCAAAAATGTTTGAATATTTTTGACTCCTCATCACAATTATATACTTTTATTAGGATCTGAAGCAATGTTTTTATATAGTAGTTGTATCATTTCAATATAGAGGTGAGGATATATGTGCTGAAATATTAATGTATGAATACTATTAGACCTGACGTGACCTTATTATTACTATATTAACAAAACATCTCATCTCAAAAATATTTGTGATTGTATCTAAAAATAGAATTTGTTTGGTGTGGTTTTATATTATATAATGTGTATATTATATACAAAGCTCATCCCGTCTATCAAAAATACCTTACTTACAAAATGTCACCATTCTAACATCATTTTGAAACATTGGTTAAGAGTCGACCAATAAATATTTAGTGCGTGCGCGCGTTCGAGCACATAAAATGACGTGCGTTCGCAAAAAAGCGAACGCAGGTCGGGATATACAAGTACTCAACCAAAAGCTGTTATCAACAAAAAGATTTCAAAACAAACTCCATTAGCCCGAAAGAGCTAGCGGAGAGTCTGTGAGGAGGTGTGACGTGTGATAACGCCGTGCGAGATATTTGGTAAAAGAGGAATGTTGTTGGTGTCTTAGTGATCATTGGTTTAGAAAGGAAAAGAAATGTGATGATCAGAGAAATAGAGTGACCAGTATAGACGTAATTTACGGTGTGATGTCTTTCTTTGGTTATTCCCCCCGAACCTACACATTAGAGATGGGTAATCCCACTTCCCACGTCGGGTTTTTCCCACGTCACACCACGACATTGGATTTAGACGTGGGATTTATAATTTTCGATCATGAAAGTTGTGAGTAGTCATTTTATGCATTTTTAGCTCATTCTAAAATGTGGTGTGTCGATAATAATTGATTTAGTATATATTGTGACATCATATTAAATTTTATTCCACCTCTAATTAACAATAAATATCACAATCAAAATTCTTATATTTATTGAAACCCAAAACATTTTTAAATAGAATAAATATGTTTAAAATATTATAATTACACTGAAAAAGGTATTTTATGATGAAAAAACTATAATATTTTGAGTATTTTATAAAAATTCTAAATTCATAATAATTATTCTGAATAGGGCTAATTTGTCTTTATTTTCAGCTAAAATCTGTAAAAAATCGGGCATTAACTTATAGCTCACTGGAAACATACAAATTTAACATATTTTCTAAGTTAAAATATTCGTCCATAATTAATTACCACGTCAAATTACCCATCTCTACCTACACATATTGATATTTAAAATATAAAAATATATTAAAATATAAAATTGGCATTATCACTAGTTTATATAGTTTTAACACGATATATGTATTACTATTTATCTCGAAATGATGAGTATTATAGTAAATGACTTATGAAAGGTCAGACAGTTATTTTTAAGCTTAAAATATCGTGAATAACAATATTTTAGCAATTATCAGCGTCAAATGAGCTTTTTCTTTGAAATTTACAATTTTAATTAGCATTAATTGCTAGCATTTATTAACTAACCTATAATAATAAATATAAGTCAACTTAAATTGCGTTCTATATTAGTAGTTATCAGAATTTCGTTTCTAAAATGCTGCTGTAACTTTGCTTGATGATTTATTATGATTCCGCCTTCATTTATAATTGAAGTGTGAAATTGAAAATATAGCACATATATGGATAAATAAGTAGAGAAGGGAATTTAACTTAAAAACATGGACTGCTGCAATATTGAATATGTGTAGGTTCGGGGGGAATAACCCTTTCTTTATTACTGATTCAATATTGACCATTTCAATTTCAAATACTGTTTTTGGAACTCAATATACTATCAGTTTTCGGTTAAAACATCTGCTACATTTCATAAATACACTAAACTATTAGTTTAATAAGCTATTATTTTCTATATTACCTAATTTATTTCAAATCCTTTAGTGTCAACTCGGTCAACTTGAAAACACTTTTCAGTTGAAAACACTTTCTTTTTCGAAAATCTGTATATCAAACCACTTCTGGAGATGTCAACATTATGACCTTCCACTTCATCAAATGTCTATCCAAGCCTTCGAATGGTACAACCCCACCAAGCTCGTGGTCAAACACGACTCGGCCCACGAGATAGCCGACTACCTGTCCGCGGACAAGGTGAAGTCCGTCCTGCTCGTCTTCGGCCAGACCTCCGCCAAGAAGATAGGCGTGTACGACCAGGTCGTGAACGCCCTCAAGGCCAAGAACATCACCATCTACGAGCTCCCAGGCGTCCGCGCGAACCCGGAGATCAAGACCGTGGTCGAGGGCATCAACCTCTGCAGGAAGTACGCCATCGAAGCCGTGCTCCCGATGGGCGGCGGCTCCACCTACGACACCGCCAAGGGAATCTCCGTCGGCGCCCTCTTCCCGGCAGAAGTCAAGTCCGAGCAGATCTGGGAGTGCTACGAAGGCACGCGCCCGGTCACCAAGGCTCTTCCGATCTACGGCGTCCTCACCATCTCCGCCACCGGCTCCGAGATGAACAACGGCGGCGTGGTCCAGGACGACGAGCAAAAGAAGAAGTTCTCCTTCGGCTCCGTCCACTGCTTCCCCAAGGTCTCCATCGTGGACCCGAAGCTCCAGGCCCACCTGCCCTGGTTCCAGCAGGCAAACGGCTTCGTCGACGCCTTCATGCACATCAGCGAGTACCTCACCAACATGGAGGAGCCAGAGGACGTCGAGACCACCTACGCCCTGAACCTCTCTCTCCAGAAGTCCATCATCAAGGCCGGTGACAAGCTCCAGAAAAACACCGAAGACCACGTGGCCAGAGCCAACTTCATCTGGGCCGCCACCTGCGCCCTAAACCAGCTCTCCGGAGTGGCCATGAACGGCGGCGACTGGGCCGTCCACTGCATGGAACACGCCATGGGCGCCCTCGACGCAAAGATCTCCCACGGCGCCGGCCTCGGTGTCGCCTTCCCGGCCTTCGTGAGAGCCAACGGCGAGCGCGGACTCAGACTCAAGACCTACGACAGAATGGCCAGAGAGCTGTTCGGCAAGCAGGGATGGCAGGGCCTCATCGAGGGCTTCCAGGCCCAGCTCAAGAAGTGGGGACACCCGACCACCCTCGACGAGCTCTTCGGCAGAAAGATGGGAGACGAAGACAGAAAGCAGCTTTTGGACATCTTCATGCTGCGTCCCGGCTGCTACCACTACCCGACCGGAATGCTGCCAGAAGACATCGCCAGAGACTCCTTCAAGTACATGTGATCTACCTTTATACATTTTCTATGATCATTTATATTCACAGTTTATAATCATCCAAGAATTTCGTTTTTATAAATAGTATTTTACGTAATTTGAACAATTTTATCAGATGCCGTGTTTCTATTACATCTCATTTATTATTGTTAATTATTTATTCTCATTCCAGTTTTTAGTTTGTAATTAGTGACTTCGATTATCATTTAAAAAATCATAAAGAAGATATATTATTGAATTGAAAGTCAACCATAAACACCTAGAAATAAATATTCTTTTAACATAAGATCACTGCATGAGCCTGTCCATGAGTTCGACGAAGAGTTCGTAGCTGATCGTTCTGGTGTTCAAATCGGCAACTGTGTCGAACAAATCCCCAATTTGACCCTCAGAAAGTTTCACGTTCATCTTTTAAAATATTTGAACCAGTTTCTTCTTGTCGATTGTTCCGGCGCAGTCGAAATCAGCTGCTAAAAATAATATCGTTTTCAAATCCTTTGGGTCCGCGTTTTTACAGATGTAAACGAAGTGGATGAACTCCTCGCAGCTCATCTGACCGCTCCCGTCGTAGTCGACAATCTCAACTATGTTCTTAATCTGCTATTCAGTCAAGTTCATTTACAAAAGGGAAAAGGCCTTCTGCAGCTCGTTCTAATCCAACTGGCCAGAGGAATCAGCGTCAATGGCTTAAAACGCCTGTCTGCAATTCTCAACGTCGGGCTTTAAAATTGGCATCTAGTTTGGAGTGTTAATATCTAATTTTATCCTAAAATACTCGCGAAAATTCTATTAATAAGTGAAATTTTATTAAACTCAACATCCAAACATATGCTCAAACAAATAACAGAAATTAATCATCAGAAATTTATAACATAACTCTAGTGTATAAAGGTTATAACAAATATCACTCCATCAGCTTTTCCATAAGTGCGATAAACATTTCATAACTCATTGTTCCATCTTTGTTATCTGCAATAACTGACAGCAGCTCATCGATTTGTACTTGTGACACTTCTGCACCCAATTTTTTGAATATTATTATCAATTCCTCTTTATCAATTGTTCCTGAGCAATCCAAATCAGCGGCCAAGAATAAAATAGTTTTAACATCCTTCGGATCAGCATTTTTACAGATATAAACAAAATGGATGAATTCCTTGCAGTTCATTTAACCATCACCGTCCACATCCACTATTTCAACAATGGACTTAATTTCTTCTTTGGAAAGATGCATTTCAAGCAGTTCAAATGCCTTTTTAAGTTCATCTAAATCTAGCTCACCTGAGCCATCAGCATCAATTGCCTTAAAGGCCTATTCGCAATTTTTAAAGTCTGGTTTTTCAATTGGCATTGATTTGGTGTGATATATTAAACAATAATGAATTATTTATAACACATATAAAATTTTACTCCACAAAAATGGCATCAATTGTGAAACCATTGTAGGAAATCTTTTAACCTGCGAAGCCGTACACAGACGTTGTTAGGGTAATAGAGGATTTAAGGTAAGTGAATAGATTTCTGGGTGTAGATACAACCGAAGAATTTTTGAAGCGTTTTGATGTAACGAAATACGACATTGCTCCGAGTTAGATTAAAGACGTGGTTTTCATAGACATGAAGGATCTGTTCGTGATTTTAACTGGTCGTTAGCCGGCTTTTAATTAGTGCAAGATGTATTATGAGCGTTTTGCGAAGAAGCTGCTTCTTTCATTGGCATAATTGCGTTGTGTATTGGAAGAAATCGCGCAACCGGAGCAAACGCAATCTTTGGTGTACTTGGCCTGGAACTACCAATTGTACTATTAACTGTCGAATCTGCCCAAAACGAACTAAAATAAATCAATTCTGGCTCAGATTTTGCAGTTATACGTAGCGGATGAGTTCTTTGATGGGTCTGTGAGCACTTTCGCAACCAAAATTGGGCAGTTCCTCCACAAATGGCGCCTAATTCTGAACAAAAACAACGAACAATAGCGACTTATTACCGTTTTGAGCGAAAGACTCGGCTCGGATATTAATTTGGACCTAAACAACAGTAACCCGCGCTAGGACGCGAATCTAGGCCAGTTTGATTTCTCGGATTAGAAACTTATATGCGAGTTGGTGCAGAATCAAGTTGTTAGAGAAGGCCAAGTGTGCTTCACAGAAGCATTCGACTATCTCATATTATTCGCAGTACAGATTAAATAGGAATTACACATCACCGGAAAAGACCTGTGCTTGGACGTGTTACTACTGAACAAATTCAAAGACAGCATCTTCCTTTTGTGCGACCGCATGAAACCAATTGAATCAACAGCAGAGTTCATATAATTACTCGGGTTCTTGTTGTGCGGTGATTTGTGCTTTTAGGACGAGCACGCAGCTCTGTTGTTGTTCAAATCAGCGTTTGACTAGTGCAAAATGATTTACGCGCATCACATGAACCAGCCAAATCAGTTCACGATGAATCAAATTCTACAATCGTTTAATGCCGAAGTTGTTGACGTGAGGCCGGTTCACTGCCAATTCCAGAATAAGAAACTGAAGTAAATGCTAGAGATAAACTTTGAAGCTTCCAACGAGGATATTTTCAACAAAATCTTGTACACGATCAAGTACATTGACACCCACCTTCAGTCCAAGTCTTACAATCTCATTTTCGCTCTAAAACAGTATTACAAGTACACAGCTAACTACATTGACGATTTAACCCAGTTTAAATCCCAATAGTCCAAAACGAATGTAAACTAAATAAATAACGAGCTCTAAATCAAAAACGAGGGTGATGAGGAGCTTCTCGCCTTCAAAACGCTCAATTTGAACCAACAACTTGAGCTATTTGGAAGGGCTTTCGATTCTGAGAGGGAATTCATCGACTACTTTGAAAAAATGAGGAAGAGGTCCATTCAAGTTGAAGCGGAACTTAATAAATGGAAACAACTTTAACTGAACTTTAAAAACGATTTGAAGAACGTTTGTCAGTAAAACAACAAACAACAATTAGAATAATCAACTGACATTGAAGAACTAATTAAAACTGGCGTGAAAATAAACACTGACGCGAGCACTGAGGGACAGAACCTGGTCAAATAACAGTTCAGCAAGATTAGCAAGGAAGAGCTTGAGAGGCTGAAGCAGGGCCTTGACATAAATTTGCTACCAACAGTTTAATAGAATTGTTTGCAAATAATTATTAAGGACATACTTAAATAAGAAGTAAAGAAGCAGGGGAAGATAAACGAGAATTTCATGGTGGAATTCACACAACTGGTTAACTAATACCTGAAACCGGTAATTGAGGAGGTAAAAGCAGAATTCGACGCACAAATCAAACAAAAACTTTACACAGAATACAACTACATAAAATAAGCACAACCACTCACACAAAAGAGATTCGACGAAATAATGAGCTTCGTACACAAACTAAAACTCAGAGAACTCACACACACTGAAATGCTCAAAAAAGTTAAAACATCAAGTCAATTCATCAGCGAAACCGGAATATTCCAAATCATGTGCGCCCTACACTGGACAGGCGTTGATATGACCTATGGAGATGCTTGAGTATGAATTTCAACTTGCTCACAAACATATTTAATTTTTCTACAATGTTTTCAGTCAGTATCTCGCTTGATCTGCTTTAATCCAGAATTTCTAACATATTTATTCATAATTTTATGAATATAGTATAAATATATTTATCCACTCCGCTTCAAATATTTATATGAAAATATTAATGAATTTAACGGAATACATTATATAAACTTGATTTAAAGTTAAAATATTGTATCATCTCACACCGCTAGTACAACTGACACTATCATTATCAGAAACATTTGGACTTTCATCTAATGCCTAAATTACCTATTCAATTTACTTATCTAGAACGTTCCCTGAGCATTTGTTCAATTTATGAATAATTTATAACATTAATGCTTCATATTTAGCCTTACATGCAGGTCTTTTAATTTTTAATCCTGGAGTTAGTAACCCATTTTCAGGAGTCCAAGGCTCACTTTCAATTATAACTACTTTTGGTATTTCGAAGGATTTCAATTGGTATTCCTTACAAATCATTTTTACATCTTCAGTTAACATTTTTATTGCCAACGAAGAACGAGAAATATTTTCATCTTTGTTGAAACCTTTCTAACACAGATATTGCTCATTCGGAACTACAATAGCAAGTGTGAAGGAATGAAATCTGTTAGCATAAAGGAAAACAGATTCAACAAATTTAGATTTACTTATTACATCTTCTATATGACTTACCGAAATGAACTCTCCCTGACTTAATTTTACAATCCCACGCTTTCTATCAATTATCGATATTTCTTTTGTAATTGGATTGAACTCTGCAATATCTCCTGTTGCAAAATAACCATCAATAAAACTTTCATCAGTTTTAATCTGGTCCTTAAAGTATCCTTTAAATACGCTCGGTCCCTTTATCATAAGTTCCCCACGAGGACATACGGCTTTTTGCTGTTGTTTACCTATTTTTACAATTCTTTCGTCATTCACCGTGTATCCCATTTCAGGAATGCTCATAATCCTGATCTATGTGTTGTTATCTACACCTTTTCCGATTGCTCCATAAGTGAGAGTGTCTATTTCTTGAGCAGTCCCGTGACCTCCAGTTTCAGTCATTCCATAAGCTTCGAGGGTGTGCATATTGAAGCAAGCTGCAACAAATTCACCATGAGCCTGGGCTAAAGGAGCAGAGGCCGACACGAAAATTCTGCATCTCCCTCCTAACATTTCAGGAAATTATTTGAAGATGGGGTCGAATAATTTTGCGGTGCGCATTCGTTTCTATTTACAATTCACAACAGGCTCACTGTTTTAATTTTCATTATACTCAACCAATAACTAATTGTTTTAAGCTTGTTAGTATTTTTTGAAAGTTTTTAAGCGGTTATTAAAAGCTAATTAGAATATTTTTTACTTTAAAGCTGATTACTTCTCAATTTTAGATGTAATTCCATCGTAAATTTTTTAAACAATGCGTGGAACGAGAATGAAAATAGTAGCTCTCAATTCTTTAATGTCTTCAAATAGAGTGGAAACAGAGCCATGAATATAACCCATTCCACCACCGTTAATTATTTAAACTCCTTGTAGTAAACGCATATAAATGTGAGCAAGTGGTAAATAACTTAACATAAAATCTTGTCTATCTCTCATGGGCTATCTCAAAGAATTTATGGGTGTGTCCTCTTTAATAAAACGTTGTTGATTTAATGAGAAACCTGTCCAGATAACATTTTCTTAAGTGAGCATTACGCCTTTTGGTTTTCCTGTTGTCCCAGAAGTATAAACTAACGATAACAATGAGTCTGGTTTTGTAACATGAACATCAACTGGTATCACAGTATACGGATAACTTAATTAGTTAAATTCTTGTGAAAAGAATTTATCATACCCAATTTAAATAAGCTTCCAAAAAGTGTAGGAAATAAATGAAGTATCAATTTATTATTTAGACTTTGTGAGCATTGTAACCCATTAATCATCTAATTTATACTTGAAAAATCCAGATTAATTTCTTTGAAGTCTGCATATTTAGTTAGAGTAACCATCATTTAATTTTGGGTAAGTTTTATTTGATGGAGCTGGGTCATAAATTCCTTCTTCTTTGTCAAACTCATCAAATATTTCTTGGCACCTTGGTTAAAAGCAGATATTTGTTGGAATTAGCTTTTAATCAAGCTGTTAAATTATTGCTCTGTCGTCAACTCGGTCATCGAATACTACAACTGTCTCAAACATACCATGAACTGCTTTTATCTTATCGAGCATATCCAGTGAGCTGAAGCAGATCTTTAATTCAGCGTCCTAGCACACGTACTAAATATCCTCAGCAGACTGCGTGTCATAAATAGGAACCAAAACAATCCCAGAAATACTGCAAGCTAAATCAACAACTGTCCATTCAGTCCTGTTCTGAGATATGATTCCAGCTCGGTCACCGCGCTTTAAACCAATCTCAGTCAACCCCTGAGACAAAAGACACGACATGCGGTCAATATCTTGGTATGAGTACCACTCGTAGGCGCCTCTCTTCCCGTTCAAAAAGAACTCTCTTGTTCCGAGGAAACGGCGATTTGGGTGACAACTTGAAGTGGTTCTCAGAGACTTTGGGAAAGTGGAGCGGGACTCGGGCACCGTTAGGGTTGGTGCGTTAAAGGAACAATCAAACGTTTGCATTGATGTGGAAAATATAAAAGCAAACGCAATAATAATATTTAAAATGCAATTCAAGTACAGGAGAAATGTTTAATAATAAAATTAACATATCAGGTTTCATATCATGTTTTTAGAAACTCAGTTGGATGTAGTTACAAATAATTCAACCAATAACTTTTTTCTGATTTGAAAACACAACATTAACTAAACGTAGAATTCAAATATCATCGATATATATATATATATATATATATATATATTTGTAAATATATTCAAACTTACACATCTCAAAATAAAGAAAGACATCACACCGTAAATTACGTCTATACTCTCATAATATAAACATACCTGAAACAAAATATAATATAAACCGTTTTATAAATAGTGTTGTCACTTCTTAAAATTAACATTATTTGTTAATCGACTATTATGCTCGACGTCCAACGTTAACACTGAAGAGGCATATCGGAATATAGGCTTTGTTTAGTTTGATCGGTGATTCATATAGCGCTTCTAGTTCCTAGCCGAATCTTCCTTGTATTATAAAAACAGAAAATCTGAGTATAGATGTACATAAATAGTAAATATTTTCCTCAATCTGAGTGATATAATTTAAGCTAGGCAATAATAATATTTAATTTATTAAATTGTCACTTCTTATAACATTATTCACACCAAAAACTGTTAAATATTATGTAAAATACTACTGCATTTTACATCAATAACAGCTGTATAATTTTAGCTCCATGTAGTTCACATATATGTAACATAAAATTCTGATTGTAATATTATGAAATTGGATGAAAAATAGATTCTTGAGAATTGAATATGGTTGATACCTCACTGATTTTATCATTATTATATTTTCTTTGTTATCATACTTACAAAAAGCTACCACAAATAATCCAACTTAAAATTGTTGAAATTTAGGACTTTTTAAGACGCATTATAAATAATTTTTGTAATTATTAGTAGTAATAAATTATTAAATTGGTTAATCATTACAAGTATCTTTGTAGGAATATACAAACTAAATAGTTTGAATTAGCGTACTATCATGATATTATAAAATGTTTAGTTATTTTATTACGTTAAACAATATAGTTAAACTATATTTACTTAATATAATTAAATCAAAAAATATATAACATTTACAATCACTGTTTTAATATTATAACAATAATAAAGATAATATATTATGTTAGTTAAACTTGCATAAATCAATATAAGATTATTATTCAAACTAAATACAAATCGAAGTATTATCCTATATTTATATATACTGATATATAATAACTATTGTTTCATAAAATATAGGCATAAAGACGAATATTAATGTAGTATATAAAAATAATGGCGGATCCAATCTAATATATTCATAATACAATATACTGTACTGATATCGATAATTATTACTACTATGATAATAATATTTATTATTTACCACACTTAAAAATGCAATCATCTAAGTATTAAGTGTGGAAAAATGAGGATATAGCAAAAATAATAAAGTTAGTAAGTTAATACGATGGGTGTGTGATCCATTGGGACAAAATATCATTATAATTTCCTGGGCGTACACCATAATAGTGCAAATCGTTTTACAGCAACAAAATAAAGAAGAACTCGCTTCCAAACCTGATTTAATAGCACAACGGAATTGAGAACCTCGCTGTATAAGCCATTAATTATCTGTTGTCCAATATACAGAACGAGAACATGGCCAAGCAGTTTTGCATCCTTTAGTTGTTCACTTAAATACAAGAGCACATAAAAAATGCCCTTGAGAACAACATAAATTATAAATTCGATGTGAACATTTTGAAACTGATTCAAAACATAATAAAGACTTACAAACAGAACATTATGGAATGCGTTCAGTTCAGCTAAAATTAGTAACTAAATTAATTCGTGAACTTCATGAACAGTTTCGATTATGATAAGCTACTACAAAATATTGATGAACTGATTGCGATTAGAAGAAATAAGTTTTGATGTTATTAATTATTTTATCCTTAACTTAGTTATCTAATGTAATGAAAAGTTCTAACTTCAAAAATATTAAACATAATAGGAAAATAAATATCATATATGATGCTGGACTCACAATGTTGGGACAATACAATCACCACACTGTTAAGTGTTCCTTCAGAAACAACCCCAGAAATCGCAATTTTATTATTTTCCGACTTCAAAAATTGGGCTGCTGACATTTAAATTGAAGAGATTTTTGTGTTAGTTATTTTCAAATAAATCAAGTACCAAAACTCTTCATTGTTTCACTTGAAGATGATAAATTTACATTCACAACTTTTGTATCAAATATTTAATGAATTATATAAATAGGAAATGATAGAATGAAACATATTTATTGTACATTTGCTACTTAATCTAGCTAACATAATACCAGTAATTTTTGATCTGTGGAGCTGTTATAAGATTGATATTTATTATTAATTTGTGATAATTATATATCCCACTCACTTATCTTTCGTTTATACAGATGTTTATACAAATGTTTATACTAATTGTTTTTAGTTTGTGATAATTAATCGTTGATTGTTTGTAGAGAACTTTGACGAACAACAAGAAATAGAAAATATAGCAGGAATCATTCCAGAATTTTATCACAAATTCTTTATCAAATATATAGATGTAATTTATGGTCTTCTTTTCTATTTTGCATACATATTAATCAGTAAATAAATAATCAATTTACTGAATTATTATTATATTTTAGTAATTGAGGCGAAAAGGTCAAATCTATTAACTTATAGTATATATTGAAATTGGTTCATACAAATAAATGATTATTGGTTCGTAAAATAGAATATAATAACATGACTCACTCAACAGCAACAATCCAACAATACATCTTAACGCAATAAATATATATTTATTTACTATAACCAACTAAAAATAATATATAATAATAATATATAATAATGTATTTACTATGTGTGAATACACATACGTTTAACATCTTTTTAATATCGGGCGACTATTATATATCAAACGGTAACTATAGAGTTTGATTTATATGTTCAATTGTTTGCTCTAAACTTAGAAGCACTACGCGTTGCCGCTTATACGCTAGTCCCAAGATTCATACCAGCCATCCCAAAGATAGTTGCAAAGATAATTTCCGAGGTCAATAATGTTAGTTCAAGTGATTTCAAGTGTCAAACTAACTTAGGTTGTCTAAGGAAGCTATTAAGAGTGACAATCCTAAGATGAGGTATAATAATGAGGTATGATAATGAGGTATATTAGGTGGGACATGTTCAATTGTTTGTGTAGTTGTCAAAAATTGATTAAAGTGTTTAAACGCATATAATCATCAATCGAACAACAATGTGACCTATATTATTATTTTTAATTTTAAAAATTACATGTATTGTAACGTATTCAAAAAATGTTGAGTATTCAATTTTATTAATTAAAAATAGGAAGATTAATAGTCAAGGGAAAATGCTACATCTCTCATGCTAAAATGCTACATCATTCCAAAAAATAATGAATGAGATGCAATGGAAGTAAACTTATCTACAGTATTATTTTGTGTATTAAAAATACAATCAACAAATATATAGTTGAATTTGGATTCTATATATTTTTCTTATTTGCCACTTCCTAATCAAATGGTTAATATCTCTTTAGCGTTTTTTCTTTATTATAGCAAATTTAGCGTATGAGCTAGAAGCTTTTAAGTAGGGGAAACAAGAGCTCACGCTTAAATATAGGTGACATTTTTGTTTTGTATTAATATAACACCTCACTACCTTCAAGCAATGTTTTAACATTTTCTTATTGTAAGAGAAGCGGTGGTTTTTGAAGTCTGGTATTGTTACAGTATATTGCATATCTCATCAACAACTGTATTTATTATTATCTACATCAACGATTTCCTTCTGTTAAGTTATCATATTATTCATCAATATTGGATATTTCAGTACTTTAACAGTTATTTTATCCAGCTCAATACCGATTTCCTTTATTTAAATCCAAAAGTAATTCAAATATACTTTTAGTCCCCACAACTTATGTGATTGCATTGTTACAGATCTTGAGTAAGATTTTGGTACTTGTGATAACTCAACCAACAATACATCTCCACTTTCTTTTATCAATGTATTGGATAATAATTTATATTTGTACTCTACTAGGCAAAGGATCTGTAATGATCTTGCGTGTAGTTAATTATAGACACAACTCTTAAAATTTTTGTTGAAGAATTGTTCGGTTTTGTAATTATCTGGACTTGCGAATTATATAAATATTGTTATTAGATAGTAATATAACTGCAGCTATTTAGACAGATGTATATAAAAATTTATTGTATTTTCTAAAATTTTACGCTTTTAATTGTGAAGATTTGACTTTTGAGCTCAATTACTTATACAAACTAATAATAAGCGAATACGGATTACAAAATTATTTTAACCTAAATTCGCTTGTGTACAGCTACTTTATATCAACTAATTTTTTGGATTTTTTCAGGCTTATTATCCAGAATAACATGGAGTTAACACTAAGTTATGTAAGTATTATTTATTATTAAGTTGGTCAATGAAGCTGGGAACTGCTAATAGAATGAAGTTGCAACAGTTGATTGAATATTTTATATCTAGTATTGATTTGCCTCCAACGCTATTTAGTTTTTAGATCTCAGTTAATAAAGTTGTGCTATAATTTGTTTTATTTTCTGCGTTCAATGCTCTAAATTTTGATTAATTACTCAATGACAAATTTTAAACGCAATGATGGCAAGTCTCCTTTGATTCAAATATTTCAGCTCTAGAAATTTTAATATTGGAGCTGGTATTATAATTAAAATATATTAAAATTTGGGCTTAACACGAAGAATCATGATTAACTGGTTGCTTAATTCACCGAGATAAAATTATAACATAGAATTACAAAAATGACTTGTTAAAATACAAATTGTGTGGTATATTCACAATAATATCACTAACCAGATTGTAATATTGGTAAATTTTACATTGTATAGAAGTGAAATTTTAATAGAAAACCCACTTTTGTCATGGATTCATGCTAATAGAAACAATATATTTTATAGTAAAATAATATGTCCACTTCCATACATGGCGTCATTTTGATGGTAAGAGATATACTAACAATGTATTTCTAAATTTTTAACATCTATTTTAATTAATTAATAGTTAGTATTTAGATTTAGTAAGTATTACAAAATATATACATGCAAAGTAAATTAAAAATCGTATTTGTGTGATTGTTATAATATAGTGGATTATTTTAACAAAGATTAGAACGTAACGTCGATAGGCTGCTTCGTGCAAGCCAATCTATACGGGAATCCACCTGTGTCGTACCATCTGCGTTTCTAAGGAAGAAGTAGTTGCCACCTCAGGAAGATTCGGCGAGGATCAGTAAGCGCGAAATAAATCACCAATCAGACTAGTATTTCCGTTAACTTTTTCCAGAATATTCCTTATTACTCAAGATACAGTACATTTTTGGTTCTTACTATATGCTTACTATATGTTAGTTTCTAAAGCTCTAGTATTCCAGCAATGCCTCTTCAGCTCTTACGTCAGCCTAATCTAATGATACATACATTTTTCTATCATTTAAATATGTCATTTAATATATCATTATAATCTACTAATTAATTGTAAACAAAATTGATCTCTGACTCTAGTGTAAATATATTGAATTATCTCTAATGTTTCTCAATTAATATATATTTAAATTATGAGTATCCAAATATCTTCTATTATAACAATATATAGAATGCTAGATTCTGTTTCATATAATTTTTGTACTTAAAATATTGTAGTAAATAATCAGTAGTTTTAATATTGTTAAAAAGGTAAGTAACTAAACAATATATTATTAATCAATAATGTTTCTTTGCCTAATTAATCAAGTAAATAAAGTAATCTTTTTGTAAATACAGAAATAATGTAGCAATCCACTATTTTAAGTATAATAAATAACGAAAATAATTTTTCTGTGTTTGGTTTCAATAAAAATATTTAACAAATCAAGGATTGTATCATAAATATTACCATAATATATAAAATTCATTCTAGTGCACTCATTTGTATGTAATGCGATATTAGTATTTCTAATTCAACTTTAGTGTACATTTCTTCTGGATAATATCTCTCAGCTGTTATGTATAGTTCTGGTTTACAGATAAATATATTTAACACATCAATATAATACAGATTTTTCAGTTTGTATTCTGTTGCATTGGTGATGAATATATCTTCACAAATTGAATAATTTGATTTAAATAATGTTAATATTTTAGGTTTAAATAATTATAGTTAGTGCGTGGCTTCACTTATTACATTGTTTATAAACTTCTAAACTAACATCACTATCGGAAATGTGAATGCCTGTTCAACAGTAGAATATAATTATAATACTAACCTTTTACTTCTTTCAAACTAAATTAATATAGACTGTTAAAACATTTGTGAATATAATTAATACTATATTTATGGCATATGCGCAAATTATTTAACACATGGTGTATTTTAACCAAGTAATTTCACATTTATGTGTTACTACCCATTTATTTTTGATGTGTATTAATGTGTGTGTTCAGATAATTATATTTTGAATGGATCTGAGTGTGTTGATATTATATAATAGTTGAGTAATACTATTGAGTTTTAAAACTAAGTATCTCTCACAATAAATACAATCAATTCATCAGTATAGTAAATTAATACAAGTATGTTAAATTCTATAGAAGAGTTATAACAGCAACAAGAATAATAATATGAATTATTAGATTCAAGTATTTAAGGCAACATAACAGAAACAACATAGTAAACCGATATAAAAGTTAATGTACTAGATTGGAGAATATTCAACAATGCATCACAAATTTATTCAGCTCTAGCTGCATAAATAACTCTTAAAGATCAGTAAATTTAGACACTAACTCAATAGTTATAATATATTTCCAGTATAGTTTTATACACGAGTGAATAAGAACTCTGGTTTTAGTGCCAACAACATCTTTATACTTTTAAAACTTTTGACACACCTACTGTCACAGACACTATTTAGTCATCCAATTTTACATCAGGATTCGTGTTTAGTCATACTAATATATAAAATGCTTTCATTGATATATTGTCTATTGGAACATAATTTACTCTATTTTAATCACAAAGCGTATTTTACAACATAAAAATCTAATTAAGTGATTCAGTATTCGGAACTGGCGCTATATTATCACCTAATTAATAATTGATCATTAATCAAATGTCATTTGTTTCAAGTATTGGAAAATATTTAACGGTTAATTCTGGTTCTATGTTAAGCATACTATAATAAACAACAACATCAGCTAATATCACAAATTTGTTGTTGAATATTACTATGAATTCAGCTTCTACAGGGTGCTTTAACTTATTCAATTCGGTTAATGGTAAATTGTTTATTAAAGGTTATTTAATTGATGGGATTTACACAAGTTAGAATTCTCTTACTTTTGGAGTATACAATGTTAAAGTTAACAGTAATGTCAATTTATAATATATTCATGTATAACCGCAATAATTTTACATTGGAAATCAATCATCTTACATTCTTTCATTAATAAATTGTAGTGAAATACAAATTGCTCATATTTCAGTTAATATTGGAAGAATATCATTAAGTAACACATTAACCATAATAACAACTTCTATAACAAATAATTTTAATTTTGGCGGATTAATATGTTATCAAAACTCAACTACTACTACAATTTTTGATGTTACCTTATTAATTTATGAGTAAATATTAACAATATTTATAAATAATTCAGGTTTATTGATTGGATAAAGTTTCTAAAGTTATTAAACATAAATATAATCCATTTGTATTTCTTTTACAATTTCTTCTTAAGAAACATCTCAATTTTTCAGATTTGGAATGATAGGTTATGCAAATGGTATACTTGAAATAAATAAAGTAAATTCAATTTAATCATATTTATCAGGTAAATTTCTCGAAATTGGATCTATCCTTGGTTATGTTGATGGAATATTATCTAATTTTCTGAACATAAAGTTATAAATAGATATAGAGAATAATCAAGGATATTATACAGGTGCTTTAGCTGGTACTTTATATTCTGATTTTTAAACAATTTAAAATATAACAATATTACAGTCGGTTATAACTGGAGAAGAATAGAATGGATTAATTACATCCACATCGAAAAAACTTAATATATATTAATTAATTATTCTCTCATCAACAGTAAATACTAAAAATAAATCTGATTCATTTTCTGGCAGCATCGCAGGTTAAACTTTTGATGAAGTTTCGATTTTATAGTGCTATCTTTACAATATTTCAATCGTTTCATAAAGTCTTGGTGGTAGATGGGCTATTTCTGGAGGACTTTTGGGTGATACACATGACTTTTCAACTAGTATTTTAAATGTTAAAATTCATATTGCTGATATTTAGGCTTTTGGTTCAACTTCAAGTATAATTTCTTCTGGTGGAATAATAGCTTGTCAATACAGCTCTAATATAACTATTTCTAATGTATAAATTTAGGATTCTAATTTATCAGCATATAACGATAAATTTGATATTTTATGTGCAGGGTTTTTGTCTTCAGTAGGTTCTAATAATATTTCAATATAGAACTCATAATTAACAACAGTAAGAGTTAGTGGTAATTAGGCTATATCATCTTAATTTGGAATAATTACAAGCAATGTCGCAGGTTCCACGTTTTCATTCTCTAACGTTACAACAACTGGAACAAATTCAATAAACGGAGCCGTTATCGCAAACTGTCCGAACGTAATCGCGCCCTCGCAAAGCGGGTGTTGATTTGTGATTTTATTTATCAGTTTTATAATGTAATGTTTGTTACTGACACTTGATAATTTTTGGGAAATAAGAAAGACATCACACAGTAAATTCCGTCTATACTGGTCACTCTATTTCTCTGATCATCACATTTTCTTTCCTTTCTATACCAATGATCACTAAGAAACCAACAACTTTCCTCTCTAACCAAATATCTCGCACGGTGTTATCACACGTCAAACCTCCTCGCAGACTCGCGTGTTATTGTGTTTGCGTTGATTTTTATTTGGTCAAGGTTTAAACCAGGAAATAAGTACTTTTTGGGAAATAAGTAGTAATTGATATATTTTCCAATACTTTTAATATTACCTTACAGCTTAAAATAAAATGTAAATAAAATGTAAATAGCAAACAGTAGAAGTATCATCTAGATATGATGCAAAGTTTAACACAATTAAATATAATAGCATTATAACCCAAAATACTATTTATAAGTCAAGATATGATTGTATAAATTTCAAAAATGTGAAAACATAAATAACTTTAATTTATATGTCTTACACACTTATTTTATAACTATTAATCATTATATTTTCACATCACTAATGTCAATTTCAAATTTTTCATTTTACAATCCTACAAAGTTGATTGTGAAGCACGACGCTGCTCCGGAAATCGCTGATTATATTGCGAATGATGGGATAAAATCTGTTTTGCTTGTGTACGGCTAGGGCTCCGTGAAGAGAATAGGTGTGTATGATAAAGTTGTGGCTGCTCTCAAGTCCAAAAACATAGTTATTCATGAGCTTTCTGGTGTTCGCGCCAATCCTGAGATTCACACTGTGATTAAGGGAATTGAAAAATCTGGTGCTCAAAAATTCATGGTATACTACTTACTACCTCTGTATTCATCTGTTAAATCAGTTCAATTTTCTAAAGAAGAACTCGTCCGAACTTGACAATTTTTCTACTAAATATTAATTTCGATTTTTAAATACTTACCAAACTTAGCTAAAGTCTCGTCGTTCGCACAACATATAACAAAGTGAACTTACATTATTCATTTCTACAGCGGTCTTGATTGAGTTCTTATTGCGGTTTAATTAATCAAAGTTAATTTCATAATATAAAATTGTATGTTTTTGAGCGACAGATTTTTTCTGATTTTGGGCTGTTTTGGCCTAAAATCGTCATTTTTTGCTTTTATAATTTGAGCAAGAAACTGAGTTGAAATAAACTGTGCGGTTGAAGTTACCATAGTATATTGTAATATATATTTACAAATTAATTTCACTCCAAATGAGCTCCAAAATTAATTCTTTTTGATTTTGAAACCCACAGTATCTGATTTGTTTACAATGAAGAGTTAATTATTCTCGTGATGTGGTAATAATATTAGGGTACATATTGTTTAAGTGAAATATATTATATTACGGTAATTATGTATTTGAAATATTGGATTCACTACTTCAATATATTTTTGCAGTCTAATTAATTATGCTATATTATGTAATATCTGCTTCGATCGCAAGCAACAAAACAAAAACAATGACGATTACAAGTAAAAATGGAAGAAACACTCTTAGAACCAAGCAGCAGTTTAAAAGCTAACGAAAGTTTTATAAAGAACCTTGAAAACAAGGCAACTATTTCGAACAACAAATTCAACAATAACTAAGGGAAACTGTTCAATTCCCTAAACGAATTCAGATATAATGATGTGAAATCTAAGTGTAACGATGACTCATTCATGTACGCCCAAATACCAATTGGCTAGACTAACTTCAACCAGAAAAATCTAGGTGAAAACAAGAGAAGAGATATTTTGTTAATTCAAGACCGAGTTATCCAATGCAATCTAATCCAAAGTTAATAAACTCAGCGAACATTATTATTGTTTTTTACTATATAGTCACGCACCACATTCAAATTCATAAGTTCATTCTTTTATCAACGATTTAGTATATTTGTAGAATAATTTTCAAATATTTACGTAACAATATATACAGTAATTTAATATAAATGTATTATAAATATTAATGAGCAACGTCACTATATGAGATGTTCGTTTAAGGCGTTGTTATGTTTCTTTTGTTTAATAAAGAGAACGATAGAAATCGCAATAGCAATAACACTGGTAACAGACAGAATAACAACCAAAATTATCCATATTTGATTCGATTTTTGATTCTATTTTTCTTCAACTGTGTATTTTACTGAAAAATATGTTTGTTCTTTTGAAACTGCTGTCAAGTACCTCTGCTCTGCTTTCAATCTATATGATCCTGATTTCGTTATATTCATGTTGCAAGTCAAGTTATTAGCTGTTTGATAGCTATCGGAAATACAAACTACACTATTATTCGACCCTTTGAGCTCAACTTGCAATTAATAGTCGTTATATCCCACGAACTCGTATTGAAGAACAGACTCTGGTTCAAGATAGTCACTGCGTTCACTTTAAAGTTTCATTTTGTGAGCAATGTTGGAAACTACTTTTAGTTACTCTTCAAGATTTGACTTGAACGAGTAGTAAATATAATTTTTGAAGTTCTCCGAGCTTACATCTGTTTATAATTTTTTGGACTGCTTTACGAACAACTTACAGTCTGAAACAAGGAATCTAAGTAAAATTGGTACAGAACACACGTAAACTTCTGCATCTGAGTCAGATTAGAAAGTTGAATATTAGGTGGAGTTTTCTTCGTTGTCTTTAACGAAATAGACTCCGTTTGGAGATTTATGTGTTGTAGCGCTCACTTATTAACCTAATGTGTAAATGACTGAGTAAATCAGAACTATTTCAACATCGCAAGAACTTTAAATTTGCACCTACAAATTCTATTCTCCCTAAACATTCTGTAACATCATTGGAAACGAGACAAATGAACTTAAGTTAGTGAGTTGAACATGAGCACTGGCGCTGCTGAATGAAATCACACACGATTCATTATCTAAATGAATACCAATTGTAGTAGCTTGGACTACAATCTATTTGAATTCCTTGGATACTGTGATTTGAGCGTTGGCTATAGTGCTTATATTTTATTGCAACGTTATTTTGGTTTGCTCCTGATGAACCAACTGGCGAACTTTGGGGTTAAACACAAATGTAATAAGCAGTACAGGATCTTTTGTGTAAATGAACATATATTTTTACTTTGGTTACAGATCGTAAGTTCCTTTAGCACTAATTAACAGTTCACAGTCTTAAGTTTCTGATGTAATTAGAGTGCTGGAAATGCACATGAACACATTTTCGATAGCAGTAATGCTAACTTCAAGCTGTTAGGTCACATTTCTGAGTTAGTACAGTAAAGACTAACTAGCCTATACATTTAGTTGGTAAATCATGTCAACGTCAATATAGTTCACATCATCACGTCTATATGTTACTAAAGAGCTATTGTCACTTTGTACTGAACAGACACACAAGAATGCAATCATTGATGGAGTGAAACCACTTATTATAATTTATCGCAAATTAGTTAAATTATGAACTATATAATAAATATAATGACAATTAATAATATGGATAAATTATGATAAATATATAAATCTTTTCAACAACATAACTCACTCATTATTTTGTTATTTCATTATGTTGTTGTAGTAACGCATTTGTGATTTGAAGCATAGCATTCAATAGTATACACGCTGTATATTAAGCAGGGTCAAAAATACAACATTTTATATTGTCAAATATAATTAGATTCATTTTGTTACTAATAACTAAATAGCAATATTTAGCAATATTCGTAATTAATATGTATATTTGTCTGAAATAGAAATAGTTTAGAATCTATACTATTTATTGTTCCCTCTAGAATATATTTTGTCGTGTTAAACAACTAACAAAACGTAGTAGTATCATCCACACCTGGTTTTAAATGAAGAAATGTCATCATATCACTAAATTGATTATGGATGTTGGTGATGAGAGGCTTATTATATGATTTGACTTATTATATTAGCAAACTTAATTCAAGTAGCACTTAAATATAAAGTTCAAAGTTATATATTATATTATAGCTACTTACCATTTCATTAATTATCAAAAAATGCTGTTAGTTAAAATTATTTATGTAGTAAAGGCGTATTGCTATCTGAATTCACTAATTTGATCTTATAATGATTAATAGTCGGCTGACTCAATCCAAGAGTTACGGGGACTTTAAGCGTTTACAATGTAACTTCCGAAAGATTCATATATTCCTTTTTAATCAACCAATAAGTTCGGTAATTTCTGTCATATTTGCAGGATTCGTGTGTTTCTCTCAAATTATGGAACAATCAAATGTGGATGGTCAACAAAATATTTCTCAGAATATTCTAAAACGTAGTATATATCGGCTCGCTCTTTTGGTACATCTCAAAAACATCCACTCAATAATCAATTACTTCAATCACAAGAAACATTTAAAAAAGATATTTTCATTTTAATGCGTTCTTTACTTCTGTACATAAATGTTAATTTTTTGAGGTGTCATCAAATTATATCAATTCAGAAATGATAGTATTGTTTTATTCTTTATCATGTAATTACCGTGTTATTAATATTTATATAACATTAATGTTATGTTATTAAATTTTCAGAGATGAAGGGTGTGGATAAGATAGTTTTAAGATATCACAGTTACTGTTTATTTATTCTTATTAATAATATATTCATTATGGTGTAATTCATTAAAGGTGGCGGTCAGTTTTAACTAAAAATTACTTCTGGTTAAATAATAGCGTTTATATATGTTAACCGTAGTAGTATCATATCTGGTAACAGTATTTAACACAATTCAATATTACAGCGAAATAATACAAAATATAGTTAGTTTCTATCCTGATATGATTTGTGACATATTATATATTTCAAATTTATGAACACATTAACAACATGTTATCTGTTGTACCAACTTATTTTATAACTATTAATTATTATATTTTCACATCACTAATGTCAATATTAAATTTTTCATTTTACAATCCTACATATAATCATATTCATATAATCAAAAAAGTATCTAACTTCAATTGCTATATATATGGTCTAGAAAGCGAGTTACGGCACTTTAACTGGATTTACAATTTACGGCACATTAGCCGGGATAATACAGTACTAACATAAATATTTTACAGTCAGACTTTTAGCTTGGCTCTGGTTCAAGTTATTGAATTTATATAGAATTAATTTATCAACCGTCTATATGAACTGTATTAAACTGCGTTGTTACAATATTCTTCTAGATCTTGAACTACTATAACTGTCTCACACCAGCTACTCGGGGTCAAAAATCAACTTAAAAATTTGATAAAAGTAGAGTTTTAACAACTAATAGAAGCTTTGGTTCAGCCTTAAGTAATTTATATATTATAATTTATATAACAACAACTGTATTTGTATTTCTTTTACAATTTCTTCTTAAGAAACATCTCAATTTTTCAGATTTGGAATGATAGGTTATGCAAATGGTATACTTGAAATAAATAAAGTAAATTCAATTTAATCATATTTATCAGGTAAATTTCTCGAAATTGGATCTATCCTTGGTTATGTTGATGGAATATTATCTAATTTTCTGAACATAAAGTTATAAATAGATATAGAGAATAATCAAGGATATTATACAGGTGCTTTAGCTGGTACTTTATATTCTGATTTTTAAACAATTTAAAATATAACAATATTACAGTCGGTTATAACTGGAGAAGAATAGAATGGATTAATTACATCCACATCGAAAAAACTTAATATATATTAATTAATTATTCTCTCATCAACAGTAAATACTAAAAATAAATCTGATTCATTTTCTGGCAGTATCGCAGGTTAAACTTTTGATGAAGTTTCGATTTTATAGTGCTATCTTTACAATATTTCAATCGTTTCATAAAGTCTTGGTGGTAGATGGGCTATTTCTGGAGGACTTTTGGGTGATACACATGACTTTTCAACTAGTATTTTAAATGTTAAAATTCATATTGCTGATATTTAGGCTTTTGGTTCAACTTCAAGTATAATTTCTTCTGGTGGAATAATAGCTTGTCAATACAGCTCTAATATAACTATTTCTAATGTATAAATTTAGGATTCTAATTTATCAGCATATAACGATAAATTTGATATTTTATGTGCAGGGTTTTTGTCTTCAGTAGGTTCTAATAATATTTCAATATAGAACTCATAATTAACAACAGTAAGAGTTAGTGGTAATTAGGCTATATCATCTTAATTTTGAATAATTACAAGCAATGTCGCAGGTTCCACGTTTTCATTCTCTAACGTTACAACAACTGGAACAAATTCAATAAACGGAGCCGTTATCGCAAACTGTCCGAACGTAATCGCGCCCTCGCAAAGCGGGTGTTGATTTGTGATTTTATTTATCAGTTTTATAATGTAATGTTTGTTACTGACACTTGATAATTTTTGGGAAATAAGAAAGACATCACACAGTAAATTCCGTCTATACTGGTCACTCTATTTCTCTGATCATCACATTTTCTTTCCTTTCTATACCAATGATCACTAAGAAACCAACAACTTTCCTCTCTAACCAAATATCTCGCACGGTGTTATCACACGTCAAACCTCCTCGCAGACTCGCGTGTTATTGTGTTTGCGTTGATTTTTATTTGGTCAAGGTTTAAACCAGGAAATAAGTACTTTTTGGGAAATAAGTAGTAATTGATATATTTTCCAATACTTTTAATATTACCTTACAGCTTAAAATAAAATGTAAATAAAATGTAAATAGCAAACAGTAGAAGTATCATCTAGATATGATGCAAAGTTTAACACAATTAAATATAATAGCATTATAACCCAAAATACTATTTATAAGTCAAGATATGATTGTATAAATTTCAAAAATGTGAAAACATAAATAACTTTAATTTATATGTCTTACACACTTATTTTATAACTATTAATCATTATATTTTCACATCACTAATGTCAATTTCAAATTTTTCATTTTACAATCCTACAAAGTTGATTGTGAAGCACGACGCTGCTCCGGAAATCGCTGATTATATTGCGAATGATGGGATAAAATCTGTTTTGCTTGTGTACGGCTAGGGCTCCGTGAAGAGAATAGGTGTGTATGATAAAGTTGTGGCTGCTCTCAAGTCCAAAAACATAGTTATTCATGAGCTTTCTGGTGTTCGCGCCAATCCTGAGATTCACACTGTGATTAAGGGAATTGATATTTGCAGGCAGAACAACATTCAGGCTGTGCTTCCTCTTGGTGGTGGTTCAACCTTCGATTCTAGCAAGGCCATAGCCGTTGGCGCCTGCTTCGACCACGAAATCCGCTCTGAGCAGATCTGGGAGTGCTACGAGAACAAGCGCATTGCAACCAAGGCCCTTCCGATCTACGGAGTCCTCACCATCTCAGCAACCGGCTCCGAGATGAACAACGGCGGTGTCCTAAAAGAAGAAGTGGACGTTCGACTCGGATCTTCTTTACCCTAAAGTGTCCATTGTTGACCCGAAACTTCAAGCTCATTTACCCTGGTTCCAACAGGCGAACGGGTTCGTTGACGCGTTCATTCACATCGTTGAGTATTTAATTAACATTGAAGAACCGGAAACGGTTGAAACCACTTACGCGTTCGACCTCTCACTGTGCAGGTCAATAATAACAGCCGGAGATAAATTATAAAAGGACACAAATGATCACGTTGCAAGGGCGAATTTCATCTGGGCGGCAACTTGCGCGATGAATTACATGTCAGGTGTGTCAATGACCGGGTGCTGGGCAACTCACTGGCTGTAGCACGCGACCGCAGCGGTTGACACCAGGATATCTCACGGAGCTGGTCTTGGTGTTACATTCCCAGCATTCGTGAGAGTAAACGCAGAGCGCGGACTCAGGCTCAAAACATTCGACCGCATCGCGAGAGAAGTGTTCGGTAAATAAGGATGGTAAGGCCTCATCGAAGGATTCCAAGAGATGCTCAAAAGATGGGGACACCCAACCACACTTAATGAACTATTCGGAAAAGAAGTCACAGAAGAAGACAGAAAAGAACTGCTCAGAATCTTCATGATGCTACCAATTTCAGGATACTACGCTGACGGAAAACTTCCAGAAGATATCGCGTGGGAATGTTACAAAATAATGTGATCCACTTTTCATCACTTTTCAATACAAGTGTATATCTTATGTTGCATATCTGAATTATAAAATTAATGATTTATTTAAGTCAATAGAATGAGATTCAAACAAATCTTAGTATGTAATCAGCTAATTGTGAATCATCAATATTTGTGAATCAATCATCTAACAAGGTGTATCATACTAACCTGTATTCTACTAAATAAATTACATTACCACACCACTTAATAAAATGACAGTTCTATACTGGGACAAAATAAAAATACTGCTAATCTTCATAGCGCTATCAGTATTTGTAGCATTAACTGTATTTTTTGTTAGAAATACTATTAAAAAGGTAATTAATAAATAAAAATTGTAGAAAACCAAGCAAAGAAAAGCTAAATAACTGGAACAATACAAAAAGGAAAAGTATTTGGTAGAATTTGACAATAACACTGTCTTTTTCAATTAGGTGTGATAGTTCGATATATTAATACTTACTTTATTCATAGATTATCTGAATGAAACTTAATCATTTATAGAGTTTATTCGTAGGTTAGTATACTATTTATTTATATTTGATGTTAATTCATAGATTCATTTCACTTCAATGGACAACGAGAAGGTATTTGAGTACATAAAATATGTATTTGACGATGCAAACGATGAGTTTAAAACTGCGTAGTACATGAAAATGTTTTCTTTGCACATGATTACGTCAACTGCTTCGGTTTTGGGCATGATTGACAGGCTTCCGAAGCAGCCCATCTTGGATTTCATTATGTCTTGCTATGACGAGCGCACCAAGTTATTTTCAGCTTACCTCGGCGGTGATGGCCACATTCTCTATACGTTCAATGCATTAACCACTTTGCTAACTTTAAACTCGCTAGATTTGGTTAAGGAGATAGCATTCGATTTAAAATCCGGTATTCAGGCCCTTCAGCACGAATTCGGCTACTACGGTGATTTAATCCTGTTCGAAGTTGACTCCAGATTCACTATGTCGGCCGTTGGCTCATTGTACGTTTTAAAGAATCACTTCAAAAACGAGACCCTTTTCCTCACCGATTCTGAACAAACTCAGATTTTAACGGCTCTTTTAAATTAAATGAACCCGGACGGCGGTTTTGGGGCCTCAATCGGACAGGAATCTCATGCTGCGAACCTCTACTGCGCTCTCGGTTCAATTAAAATGATGAACAAAATTCATTAAATTCCCTCTCAGGTTATGAACAAAATCCGTTTTTACTTAATTCAGAGGTAAACGGCCTCTGGAGGGTTCAACGGGAGGCCAGAAAAATAGTAAGACACCTGTTACGTCAACTGGTGCGGGGTCCCTTTGAAAATACTTGGGTTAAAATTTGCTGAGGAACAACTAAAGAAATTTGTGCTCAGCTGCTAGGACGGAGGGTTCGCGGACAGGCCGGAGGACGAGGTTGATCTGTTCCACACTCATTTCTGCTGCCTGTATCTGATGGAGGATAAGGTTGAGCGCGTGCTGGGCGTGAGAGCGGATCTAGTCGAGGGATGGGACTGAGAAATTTGGTTTGAGAAAATTATTAATAAATAGTTCGATTTGTACGATCACTAATAATGGGCAATTTGTTGGTCCTGTCAGGATCGTCCTGATAATCAAAAAACTATTATTTCAGAAACTGATTCTTGATTTGTATAACGTTTTATATATTTATAAAGACTTAGTAAATTATACCAAATATTGACTTGTCTAATATTCTTTCCTTTACAGTTTAATACCTTATAAGCTTAATACCTTGTAGTAAGAGTCAAGTGTTCATATAATCTGATTGAATTTTGAATATTTAAATAATTTCTATAAATAAGATATATTAAACTCACTTTCCGTAAATTATATGTTTTTTACATATTTGATAGATTTTTTAACATTGTATTATCATCAGATCAGTTTTAAGTATTTTTTCTTGGTATTATGAAATGGTAATATTTTGCATAATAAGCTTTATTTACATCAATAGAGAAAATATAATGTCAATCAAACAATTAAATAGGAGGTCAAACTAGATAAAGATAGCTTGAGATATTTAGTTATAAATAGGAATTGTTGTAATAATATAATAAAATCCTCTCAAGCGTCTCATTTGACACCTAATAAGCTATCCAACAAAGCTACAAACGTCTCATAAGAAATAGTCCCATCTTGATTATCACTTACGAGATTCATCAGCTCTCCCAATTACTATGTTGATATATTAACACCTAATTTTCTAAATATATAACCAAGTTCCTCCTAATCTATTGCATTAGAACAATCAGCATCAGCGGCTAAGAATAATATTTTCTTAATATCACCTGCATCTGCGTTTTTGCATATGTGAACAAAGTGAATAAACTCGTTAAGACTCATTTATCCATCGCCGTCTGTATCTACAATATCTACAATACTTTGTATTTAATTCCTTGATAGCTATAGCCCTAATAGATCAAATGCTTTTTTAAGTTCGTCTAGATCTAGATTTCCAGAACCATCTGCGTCTATGGCTTTAAAGGCCTTTTCGCATCCACTTCTGTCAGGTTTGAATATTTTGCAACTCATCTAGAGGAGTGTTAAATAATAATTACAAATAATGATATTTATTGTATGAATAGACTTGTTTATAAAACTTTGTAAAAAGTAAAATAGATGTAATATACACTACAATTTAATACAAAATTGTAATAATATTATATGGTAAACGATCTCAAGTCATAATGACATAATTAGTTAATAAAACTTTTGTACACATTTGGTATTATTTGGTATTATATTGTAAGCGACATTGTTAATTAATAAGTTACTTGTATTTCTAACTCGCTTATGTTCCTATTATTTTATTAATAAGTGTATAGAGTTTTAAAATATGAATACTTCAATGTTATATATTTGAAAACACTATCTTAAATATCATCTATAATCAATCAAACATTATGACATAATCAATCATTATCACTCTTCAAATCATTAAAAACTAATCATCCAAAACATATATCTTATATTCCCTATATATTATACGATAAATTAGTAATATCTTTGAACTTATCTCCATGAGGTCGTCAATTTACTATTCGGTTACAGTAGCCCCAAGTTTCTTCAGGATCATTCTGAGCTCGTTCTTCTCTCATTCCCTGGCACTATACGATTACTATTTAGTTACTAAAAATTACATCTATTTATATGTTAAGTATAATATTAATTTAGTTAAAACATCCTTCCCTATCTTGAGTTCAAAATATATTATTCATTCATCTTTCTACATTCAGTACTTTATCGTTCTTCAATATTTAACATATAGCAATAAATTATAAATATACTAACACCCTCACTTGAAATCCAGAATCTTATCCAACAACGCGATGAACATCTCATACGAAATCGTTCCGTCTTTGTTATCAGCGACGACGTCCATGAGGTCGTCAATTTACTATTCGGTTACAGTGGCCCCAAGTTTCTTCAGGATCATTCTGAGTTCGTTCTTATCGATTGTTCCAGAGCAGTCCAAATCTGCAGCCAAAAACAGAATCGTTTTAACGTCTTTCGGATCAGCGTTTTTGCAAATGTAAACGAAGTGGACGAACTCCTTGCAGTTCATTTACCCGTCACCGTCAGTGTCCACAATCTCAACGATGGATTTGATCTCGTCCTTGGATAAGTGCATCTCAAGCAGCTCAAACGCCTTCTTCAGCTCGTCGAGGTCCAGATTGTCCGACCTGTCAGAGTCAATCGCCTTAAAGGCCTTCTCGCAGCTCGCGAAATCCGGCTTCTCAATTTTCTAACTCATACGCGTATTTGAAGCGTTAGATAATTTTTCGTATACCATAATACACTAATAAAAGCAACGATTGAATAATGATCTTTTCACTCCAATGCTGCTGCTGGTAAGTGCATACGGAAATCCGCGCATATCCATCGTGATGCCCATATACAATCAGCAAAAGTTTTTAAAATGCGCACTAGACCAAATTTTTAGCTAAACATTTTAAAACTTTGAAGTGATATGCGTGAATGACAAATCCACAGATAACAGTGAGCAAATAATACGATAGTACTAAGAAACGCATAGTAATTTGATTTTAGTGAATAGTCCTGAAAATATGGGAACTTTAAACGCCCGATCAGTTGGTGTACTTCGAGCATCTGGCGATTATATTTTGTAGTTTGATGCAGACGACAACTTTACATCGTCTACCGTATTGTTTGATTTATCTATTAATATAAATGATGCGTCAATTTACCACTTTGGCGAGATCTGGATGTACAACGGCACTCCGATAACCGACTGTGCCGGGTACACGGACCGCTGCGACGAGCACGTGTAGAGCTGGGTGAACCCGCGCCTTAACTCGACATTCTCGTCTCAGGCGATCCACTAATCTTTTCTAAAGAGCGGAATAAGCCCTCTAATCCACGGAAAGTTGATCAAATCCTCCGTTTTCAAGCAAGGAGTCAACCTTCTGGGCGACCTGATAGGAGTCCACGTTACGTTCACAGAAGACTATCTGTTGATGTTCGCGTTGACTAAGTTCGCCGAGCAGTACGAACCACTCCAGATAACTGGTTACGTCTACAACATTTGGGAGGAATCCGTTCTGGGAGCGCGGAAGTGGAGAAAGTTCGTGCACGACCAAATCGTCGTGTTTCAATTCATGTACCTTAATAGTGACGTGAAAGGAATGAGAGACCTAAAGAAAGTGCTAGAGTGGAACCTGGCCACTCTCAAGGTTTCTAGTGACGAAAAAGCGGAGATTTGCAGATTGTTGGACGAAGCGTGGCTCAAAGGCGTTAAAATGTGCGACGAAATTAAAAGTGAATGATATAGATTATATATAGATTAAACATCTTTGAATAACGGTTAAAAGTTATAGTTAGTATAAATTTCGATTTAAAAATTTGAAATCATTTTATATGTTTAATTGATGCAAATACAAAGACCAACCATAGTGAATATTGAAAATACTGATGTAATAAATCTTGTATACTATGAAAACACCTTTATCAATCTAAAGAAGAAAATCGTCTTAGATTCGGGAAAACTAATAATTAATACTTATCCTGATTAGTATTTTGATGTCAAAAGAGTGAGCCGATATATATTTTGATGTCTTATCAAATCTATTGAAAACACTTTTATATAGATATAGATCATTCAGCTAAAATAGACGCTTTAATAATATAACATTTCCACCTCAACAATGTCGATCCAAGCGTTTTAATGGTTCAATCCAACCAAACTTATAGTGAAGCATGATGCGTCTCACGAAATAGCTGATTATCTTGCAGCTGATAATATCAAATCAGTTCTGTTGATTTCTGGTAAAGGATCTGTTAAGAAGATAGGAGTTTATGACTAGGTTGTAAACGCCTTGAAGGCAAAATAAATTACCATTCATGAACTCAGTGGAGTTAGAGCAAATCCTGAGATTTAAACCGTAATTTAGGGTATTAATATTTGCAGGCAACATTCTATTCAAGCTATTCTTCCAATAGGTGGTGGCTCTTCTTTCGACACTGCTAAAGGAATTGCATGCGGTGCTGCATTGTCTGAATAAGAATTGAAGTCGGAACACGCCTGGGAAATTTATGAAGGAAAAGTCCAAATAACGAAAGCTCTTCCAATTTATGGAGTACTAACTATTTCCGCGACTGGATCTGAGATGAACATTGGCGCTGTTGCTCAAGATGATGACTAAAAGAAAAAGTATTCTTTCCATTCTATTCACTGTTTCCCAAAAGTATCAATTGTTGACCCAAAACTCTAGGCGCACCTTCCATGGTTCTAACAAGTAAACGGCTTTGTGGATGCTTTCATGCATATATGCGAGTTTGTTACCAATATGGAAGACACTGAAGAAGCAGAAACAACATTCGCGTTGGATTTGTCTCTACTTAGATCAATCATCAAAGCAGGCGATAAGTTGTAACAGAATACAAACGATCACGCGGCCAGAGCTAACTTTGTTTGGGCCGCTACGTGTGCACTGAATTAATTATCTGCGGTTGCAATGAGAGGTGGATGTGGGGCTGTGCACTACATGGAGCACCCATTAAGTGCCTATGATCCTAGTATTTCCCATGGAGCAGGACTCGGTGTTGTATTTCCTGCCTTTGTAAGAGCAAATGGCGAACGTGGTTTAAGACTTAAAATGTATGATAGAATGGCTAAAGAAGTATTTGGCAGAGAAGGCTGGTAAGGGGTAATTGATGGCTTTTAGGCTCAATTAAAGAAATGGGGACATCCCACTAGCTTGAACGAATTATTTGGAAGAGAAGTAGGAGAAGAGGAAAGAATGCAAATTCTTGAAATATTCAAGAAACGTCCGGTTTGTGGACATTATCCTGACATGAAGTTGCCAGAAGATATCGCAGCGGATACGTACAAATATATGTGATGATATCTATATTGTGCATTTTTATTTTGTGTTATTTAAACATTACTTAGTTGGTAAGAAGTGTTTTGATGCGATTATGAGTTTTGTCATAATGCTCTCTCAAATGGATTAAGTTTGTTCAATCATATGTCATAAAAATACAATCGAGCTATTTTAATTGAGAACGATACTATTCTTTGTAGTTTATGATGTCATGTGGTGTGTTTAGATTTAAATTAGTAGAATTAATTAAATATGGGCTATTCTGTTCATTTATATATTATTATTCTATTTCAAATTACATACATTATTTCAAATTATATATTTTTGCAAATTATTGATGTTGAGTGAGTCGTGCAGTTATATCATGAATGATATCGTTACCTTATCAACAACATGACTCACTCAACAGCAACAATCCAACAATATCAACTCAATAACATGCAACAATATAATTTTAACGATTTTAGTTAAAATTATTGGTTAATATATATTATATATAATTCATAAAGTAGTACCAAGATACAAGTTCTATCATACAACTCCTAATTAATCACGAGTATATTTACAAATTATATTCTATGTGATTGCTCACTTTAATATATAACATATTGGCTTATAGCTTTAGTGTAAATTTTAGGCAAAAATTTAACGTTAGTTAACTAGTTATGTGTGATTAAGATCTTACTGAAATTGAAATCAAATCTCACAGTTAATATATTTATAGATAAAATCACTTGTTGTTAGCAATGTAATAAACATGATGGACATGTTATATATTTATCATATGCATCTTCACACCTAATGTCGAATTATATCAAAGATAAAAAATAAAGAATACATCTTACAGAGGCTTAAATGCAAAGAGCGTGTCAAGTTATCCTGGAAACAATGAGAACAAGGCTAAACCTGCAGTTGAATGAATTCAAACTGGTCTAGCACTATTTGATAAACCAAACATAAATACAACACGACAAGCTAATAAATTGGCGAGAAATTGATGTTACGTTACGATAAATCATTATGGAGCTCCCAATCTACAAGTCAAAAGTTTACTCGTACCGAATATTCCACGATGTAATCATTCCGAATCACTTGCCGCCTTATCCTCCTCACAAGCTCATCTAAATATTAAGATTTATCGAATCATAAATACTAACTCACAGCTTTGCCATAAAGTAAATGTCGAAAAGTGCTGCTAACGCTTTCAGGAAGGACTTAGAGAAACAGGTAAAGGAATAGTTCTAGCTTACGAGCTCAAAAGTGCAATATGCATACAAAAAGCTGTCTGACAAGATACGAAACTACATTGATGGGAAACTTTGTAAAGCACTTGGAGTTAAAGTACAATCACACAACTCATATGCTACTAATAATAGTCAAACTGATACTAATATCTATTTCGACTATTATGCTTATAATGACTATGATTGCTAATGATTTGATGGTTATTTTGTTTCCTTGTACAAGTATATATGTAAATCTATAAACATATCTACGTAATCATTAAAGTTTAACATCATTCTATTTGGGATATAAACTGTTTTTGTCTATATCAACTACAAACTATTGAAGCTAACTTTTTATGAGGAGTGAAATTATTAACATAGTATTTTTAAGACAAACGACTGATTTCACTCCATAATGAAAATAGATAATTTAAGTCAGTGTATTTTTTAGACGTAACTGGAATAAATTATAGTTAGTTTCGTATAATGCGTTACAATAAAATGAATGATTAATCTTCTAAATATACTGTTGAAGTGCTGTTGTATTCTTAAAATTATATTTTAATAATAGTTATATGCTATGATATACCTTTATAATATTATTTGTTTTAAGTTCCACTTCTTTAAAAAGTTATTGCACAAATCAACAAAAATAATATGAAAATACAACAAAAAATTGAAGCCAAAACTTAATCCCAAAAAGTCGACTGTGAGTTCTGCCTTACTTGTATCATTTACTCTATCGTCGATGGTTCATAAAAAATGGCCAATTTTGATTTGTAATGTTGATATATTTAATAAATTTAAAATACTTTAAAACTTAATAAATTATAATATTATGACTAGTTATATAATAAACAATATTATTTGAAATATTTTCATTTTTAATTGTTAGAATATTTATTCAAAATAGTACTTATTTATCTTAGCAAATAATAATATTTAAGGCGTAATATATTATATTCATACTAACAATATATATTGTGATTAATTTACGATTAAATTATTTTCATACGTATCCATTTCAAATTTTAGAAATCGAAGAAATATATGATTGTAATAAAACCACAAATAAGTTGATGTAAATAATATACTAAATAGAGTTGTGTTAATAGACAAACAAAATCCCAATTTTCTCCAAACGGTATCAATACTCTCAAATAAAATGAATAATTAGAACATTTATGAATTTGATAATAATTAAAAATTTAACATATAGAAAATAGTTTCGACAAGAATAATCTAATAAAACTTAATGTAATAACAGACTATGTTGCCCTATAATTTACAGTTCCACCACTGCACGTAATTTATTAATTTAAGAAATCATATATTGGATAGATTATCTGTTCGAATACTGACTTTAACAAGTTTTAACTTATGTATGATGTTACTAATTATATAGAAGATAAATTTATTATAATATAAAATCACTCCAAACACGTCAGTGTCATACGTTATGATTTAAGCTTGATGTTGTATTTAGAACATACATTTGGCACGGAGTTGCTTGACAAAGAAGAAATCCCTAAGAATTTACGTAATATCCGGATGTGCAGGTTGTTGAGCATAGCCCTGAGTTTGAATACGGCGTATCGCTCGGGCATTAGTTAAAACACTATTTTTAGCTGTTTGCGCCTGGTAGGTAGTAAACGCATTGGTCAACGCAAATCGAGTCTGTTCCGATAACTTGGTATTGTAGTGATTTGCATTGCGCTGTGCATCCGGTGGTGTCTTTATACGGTGTTCCGGCTGGACACGAGCTGATGCATTCTTTTCCGCTAGCGAACATGTCCCCAGTGCATTTATCGACGCATAGCTTCGAGTTGCTTGTAGTATTCGTTATGTAGTAATTAGGGCACGAGTCTTGGCAAATAAACTGCCCACCCATGTTTGAATATGCTAATTTCGAGCACTATATTGAGCACAGCCCGCCGTCAGAATAAGAAGCTCCACTTGGGCAGCTTCCAACGCATTATTTCAAGTTACTAGTTACGTTTATCACGTAATAGGTACATGAAGGTTAACAAATTAAAGTTTGAGCCCCAGTTACGACCGTATAAGCTCCTGAACTGCAAGTGACTGAGCAGGTTCCCGTTTGAGGGGTGTAGTCCGAGTAGGGGGCCGAACTGGGGCAGGTGGTAACGCATTATTTCGAGTTCTGAGCTGAGGTGTTCACAACGAATAGGGAGCAAGCTGTAGTACAAATTAATGTTTGATCACCAGTTACAACGTTGTAATAGTTTGAGGAGCACTTGGGCAGGCAAATCCCGGGCTCATAATATGGTGTAGCGTCCGGGCACTTGGTAATGCATTATTTAGAGTTTGAATTCGAGGTGTTCGTGATGTAAATCCCAGTACAGGCTGAAATACAAACCAGACCTTATGAAGTGGCCTGATACGAGCCGGAAGCACAGCGCGCTACACAACCGGTGGTATCCTGGAACGGTTGAGCTGATGGGCAGGTGTTCACACACGAATTACCGAAGTTGCCAGAAGATATCGCAGCGGATACGTACAAATATATGTGATGATATCTATATTGTGCATTTTTATTTTGTGTTATTTAAACATTACTTAGTTGGTAAGAAGTGTTTTGATGCGATTATGAGTTTTGTCATAATGCTCTCTCAAATGGATTAAGTTTGTTCAATCATATGTCATAAAAATACAATCGAGCTATTTTAATTGAGAACGATACTATTCTTTGTAGTTTATGATGTCATGTGGTGTGTTTAGATTTAAATTAGTAGAATTAATTAAATATGGGCTATTCTGTTCATTTATATATTATTATTCTATTTCAAATTACATACATTATTTCAAATTATATATTTTTGCAAATTATTGATGTTGAGTGAGTCGTGCAGTTATATCATGAATGATATCGTTACCTTATCAACAACATGACTCACTCAACAGCAACAATCCAACAATATCAACTCAATAACATGCAACAATATAATTTTAACGATTTTAGTTAAAATTATTGGTTAATATATATTATATATAATTCATAAAGTAGTACCAAGATACAAGTTCTATCATACAACTCCTAATTAATCACGAGTATATTTACAAATTATATTCTATGTGATTGGTCACTTTAATATATAACATATTGGCTTATAGCTTTAGTGTAAATTTTAGGCAAAAATTTAACGTTAGTTAACTAGTTATGTGTGATTAAGATCTTACTGAAATTGAAATCAAATCTCACAGTTAATATACAGTTATGGGAGGTGGAATTGCTTTTTCTTGTTTACTATGTGAGTAATTATATATTAAAATATTTTGCCACTTCTAATGCGGATGACAAATTCCAATAAATAATCTCAAGTTGGAGATTATTCATGAACTACTCATTAACACAAGAGGGCCAAAAATATGATTTCGATCGTATTAGACCATAATCGACTATTCAAAGTCGGTATTTAATATTCCAAAAGGAAAAATAGAAATTACCACATGCAATAAAAGGACGGCAATGACAAAAATAAACGCGGTAGAAGATGTTTAGGGAAGGTCAACTAATTCACTTAACAAACTTAGGCAGTTCTGAAGCGTTTGTATTCTCTTCATTTCTGGGTCCAACGGATGAATTCATAAAATATTGTACCAATCTGAACTAGTTATATCACTTGTTTAAGATGTCCCTGTGTAATTTCTCGTTTTAGTCAACAAAACTAATTTATGAAAGATTTTATCTCGAAAATATTGGTAGTTAAGCCTGATTGGAGAAAAGAATAAGAGGATCCAATGATTGGTATACGGACGCAATATGTAATTTATAACTAGTAGCCAAGCACTGGACCTGCAGAGGACCTCGGTGTTCATCTTCAACTGGGTCAATCTGAACGATTTTAGGTATTTCTTAATCACGAAAACAATGGAGGACTTTTTCTTTCAATCTCAACCGGGCTCAAGATGAAGTATTGGTACTTCGCTTAATTAGAATTATAATTCAGGTAGTTACAGTCGCTTTCATTCTCAATATTCAAATAATGAATGCATTTTTGTTTCTTGAAGAATGGAATCAAGTGGGTTAGTCGGGCCCAGCATTAAATAATATATTGATGCTACTCTAAAACAACAGTTATTTTATTATGATCTTCCACTTCCATTTCATAATGAGAAATCAATTTTCTTGATTGTTAAATTATACAACGTTAGGTAAAGTTGAAACTTATTATTGAAGTATATACAGAGTTATATACGTTAATTATTGTAGCACAGCTATCCAAGGCTCAACCAGGCCTTGATGTGATTGAAGCACTTTACAAATCAATAGTAAATAGAGTTAATGAGTGTATTGATGAGGAGGGAGAACACACTCATTATTGAGCCGGGCAGTGATATAAGTAAGATTCAAATAATAAACTTCATTCTTCTTCCTAATTCAAAAAAGCATTTCGAGGGCCCACCACTGTATTTATAGATAAAATCACTTGTTGTTAGCAATGTAATAAACATGATGGACATGTTATATATTTATCATATGCATCTTCACACCTAATGTCGAATTATATCAAAGATAAAAAATAAAGAATACATCTTACAGAGGCTTAAATGCAAAGAGCGTGTCAAGTTATCCTGGAAACAATGAGAACAAGGCTAAACCTGCAGTTGAATGAATTCAAACTGGTCTAGCACTATTTGATAAACCAAACATAAATACAACACGACAAGCTAATAAACTGGCGAGAAATTGATGTTACGTTACGATAAATCATTATGGAGCTCCCAATCTACAAGTCAAAAGCTTACTCGTACCGAATATTCCACGATGTAATCATTCCGAATCACTTGCCGCCTTATCCTCCTCACAAGCTCATCTAAATATTAAGATTTATCGAATCATAAATACTAACTCACAGCTTTGCCATAAAGTAAATGTCGAAAAGTGCTGCTAACGCTTTCAGGAAGGACTTAGAGAAACAGGTAAAGGAATAGTTCTAGCTTACGAGCTCAAAAGTGCAATATGCATACAAAAAGCTGTCTGACAAGATACGAAACTACATTGATGGGAAACTTTGTAAAGCACTTGGAGTTAAAGTACAATCACACAACTCATATGCTACTAATAATAGTCAAACTGATACTAATATCTATTTCGACTATTATGCTTATAATGACTATGATTGCTAATGATTTGATGGTTATTTTGTTTCCTTGTACAAGTATATATGTAAATCTATAAACATATCTACGTAATCATTAAAGTTTAACATCATTCTATTTGGGATATAAACTGTTTTTGTCTATATCAACTACAAACTATTGAAGCTAACTTTTTATGAGGAGTGAAATTATTAACATAGTATTTTTAAGACAAACGACTGATTTCACTCCATAATGAAAATAGATAATTTAAGTCAGTGTATTTTTTAGACGTAACTGGAATAAATTATAGTTAGTTTCGTATAATGCGTTACAATAAAATGAATGATTAATCTTCTAAATATACTGTTGAAGTGCTGTTGTATTCGTATTTATTGGAACACGTTTATTGTTTTTAATTTCTCTTCACTAAGACGGTTAACTATTTCAGTCCGTAGCTGCAATTGGTTTATGTACATTTGTGGACAGTGGTATGTTGATTCAGTATGATTTGTAACAATATCTGCAATAGCTATAGTATAAATATTACTATCCAATATTAATGCATATTATTAATTTATAAATTTAGCATAACGCTAACATCTATCCAATATATTTTGATGTTTAGTATATCATATATATTACAGGATGCTTCAATTTACCACTTTGGCGAGATCTGGATGTACAACGGCACTCCGATAACTGACTGTGCCGGGTACACGGACCGCTGCGACGAGCACGTGTAGAGCTGGGTGAACCCGCGCCTTAACTCGACATTCTCGTCTCAGGCAATCCACTAATCTTTTCTAAAGAGCGGAATAAGCCCCCTAATCCACGGGAAGTTGATCAAATCCTCCGTTTTCAAGCAAGGAGTCAACCTTCTGGGCGACCTGGTAAGCATCCACGTTACGTTCACAGAAGACTATCTGTTGATGTTCGCGTTGACTAAGTTCGCCAATATTATGTTTACAAAGAATTATATTTGAGGACAGACACAAAGAGCTGAGCAGCTTTCAAAGAGCCTCCAGGATTGGGAAACGGCAACCACTCCATTGCTTAGAAACGCAGATGTTACGACGAGGATTCCCGAATAGATTGGCTTGTACGAAGCAGCCGCATTACGCCCCTGGATGCTTGTACCCGAGTCGCTGGTTGCCTTAACTGCGGATGTGCGCTTGTTGTACATAGGTGGTTAAAACTAATGATCATTCGCGTGAACTTACTGTTTCATGTACAGCTATACTTAAACGAGCTAATAGATCGTATATGATATAAACAAATTAATAACAATATTATATACAATTATAAATAATATAAATGTAATTCAATATTACTTATAATAAAATGAATATGTAGATTTACTAACTCAAAATGAGTAAAGTATATTATTAATCATATAAACATTCATAAATATAATATCTCACAGAATCAACACCCGTTTTGCGAGGGCGCGATTACGTTCGGGCAGTTTGCAATTGTTGCTCCGTTTATTTAATTCGTTCCGGTTGTCGTTACGTTTGAAAATGAGAGCGTGGAATCTCCTGTGTTACTCAATATTAATCCCAAATATGATTATTACCCCTTTCCGAAAACTAGTATTGATATTAATTATGAGTTTGTTATTGAAACTTTATTAGAGTCTACTGTAGACAAAAACCCTCCACACAAAATATCAAATTTATCGTTATATGCTGATAAATTAGAATCCTAAATTTATACATTAGAAATAGTTATATTAGAGCGATATTAATACGCTGATATTCCACCAGAAGATATGATACTTAAAGTTTAACCAAAAGCTTAAATAGTGATTTTAACAATCTTAACTTTTTCAATATTTGTTTAAAATTCGTGTGTATCACCAAAAAGCCCTCCAGAAATCGCCCAACTACCACCAGAACTATATGAAACAATTGAAATATTTTAAATATAACATTATTAAAGTGATACTTCATCAAAAATTTAGGCAGCTATACTGCCTGTAAATGAGTTAGAAGTACCATTAGTATTTATTGATGATTAATGAATAATTGATTATGAAACTTATAGTTTTTTTATTATAGATGCAATTAGCCCAGTTTATTCTTTTCCGGTTATAACTGATTGTTATACTGTAAAATTATAAATTATTTACAACTATGAATATAAAAAACCTGCTAAAGCACCTGAATTAGAACCCTTATTGTTATCAAGATTAATTTATAACTAAATATTCATATACTTTGAAGATATTCCAGTTACATATCCTATAGCTGATCCTGTTTAATGAAATATACCAGATAAATATGATTATAATGATGTAAGCTAATTTATAACCAAGGTACCACTTACACAACCTATCATTCCAAATCTATAAAATTGAGATGTTTCTGAAGAAGTTAATGTTAAAGAAATACAAATTGATAATATTGACGTTTAACCATTCGTTGAAATACCAATCAATTGACCAGAATTATTTATGTATAATGTGGATATTTACTAATATAATATTAGGTTAACATCCTAAATAGTAGTTGATGTTGAGTTTTAGTTACATATTAATCCACCAAAATTGAAATAATTTGTAAATAAAGTTGTGATTGAACTTAACAAGTAACTTTGTGATATATTTCCAATATTAATTGAAACATGAGCGATCTGTATTTCACTTGAATTAACTAATGAAAGAATATAAGATGATTAATTTCCAACTTGTATGAATTTCGGATTTACTTAAATGTTAAACATATATATTTAACTGTTATACACGTTGTTTACTCCAAATGTAAGTTTATTCTAACTTGAGTAAATTCCATCTATTAAATACCCTTTAATTAATAATTTTCCATTTACATAATCGAATAAGTTAAATGAACCAGACGAGGCCGAATTCATGGTAATATTTAACAACAAATTTGTTATGTTAGCTGATGTTGTTGTTTATTATAGTATGCTTAACATAGAACCAGAATTAACAGTTAAATATTTTCCAATACTTGAAACAAATGACATTTGATTAATGATCAATTATTAATTAGGTGATAATATAGCGCCAGTTCCGAATACTGAATCACTTAATTAGATTTTTATGTTGTAAAATACGTTTTGTAATTAAAATAGAGTAAATTATGTCCCAATTGACTATATATCAATGAAAGCATTTTATATATTAGTATGACTAAACACGAATCCTGATGTAAAATTAGATGACTAAATAGTGTCTGTGACAATAGGTGTATCAAAAGTTTTAAAAGTATAAAGATGTTGTTGGCACTAAAACCAGAGTTCTTATTCACTCGTATATAAAACTATACTGGAAATATATTTTAACTATTGAGTTAGTGTCTAAATTTACTGATCTTTAAGTGTTATTTATGCTGCTAGAGTTGAATAAATTTATGATGCATTGTTGAATATTCTCCAATCTAGTTCATTAACTTTTACATCGGTTTACTGTGTTGTTTCTGTTATATTGCCTTAAATACTTGAATCTAATAATTCATATTATTATTCTTGTTGCTGTTATAACTCTTCTATAGAATTTAACATACCGGTATTAATTTACTATATTGATGCGTTGATATTAGTTATTGTGAGGGATGCTTAGTTTTAGAACTCAATAGTATTACTCAACTATTATATAATATCAACACACTCAGATCCGTTCAAAATATATGTTTCTGAACACACACATAAATTACCATCAAAAATAAATGGATAGTAACATATATATGTAAAATTATTTGGTTAAAATACACCATGTGTTAAAGAATTTGCACATATGCCATAAATATAGTATTAATTATATTCACAAATGTTTTAACAGTCTATATTAATTTAGTTTGAAAGAAGTAAAAGGTAAGTATTTAAATTATATTCAACTTTTGAACAGACATACACATTTTCAATAGTAATGTTAGTTTGGAAGTATATAAACAATGTAATAAGTGAAGCCACGCACTAACTATTATTATTTTAACCAAGAATATTCACATTTGTCAAAGTAAATTATTCTATTTCAGAAGATATATTCATAACCAATGCAACAGAATATGAACTAAAATATCTGTATTATATTGACGAGTTAAATATATTAATCTGTAAACCAGAACTATACATAACAGCTGACAGATATTGAAGAAGAAATGTACACTAAAGTTGAATTAGAAACACTAATATCGCATTATATACAAATGAGTGCACTTTAATATATTTTGTATATTATGGTAATATTTATGATACAGTCTTTGATTTGTTAAATATTTTTATTGAAACCAAAGACAGAAAAGTTATTATCATTATTTATTACACTAAAAATAGTTGATTATTACATTATTTCTGTGTTTACAAAAATATTACTTTATTTACTAGATTACTAATATTTAGGTAAAGAAATATTATTATTTAGTATTATATTATTTAACTATTTACCCTTTTGACAATATTAGTATTGCTAATTATTAACTACAATATTTTACGTACAAATATTAGATGAATAAGAATCTAGGATTCTTGATAATGTGATTATAGAAGAAATTGGGAAATTCATTCACTAAGTGAATGTTCTTTAAAAAGCAAAACACGTTATATGTACGAATTTCAACAACATGTTCTTATTTCTTCATTTTTTGCATGTTTATTAGTATGAGTATAGCCATCCATTGTCATTTTCTTATTGCGCAATAAGAGTTTATTATAGTCCCAGACAAAAGCATACAATGAAGTGTACTAATACTCACACTAATACTGGCTCTCATATTATATGAGTGCTAAGATAGATATTAGTTAGGTAGTAACATTTTGTCAATGTCTATTTCTAATAATAGAAATAATTGAATCCTCTAACTTCACATATCTTTGAATACTTGAATGTCTCCTTGAATACTTTTATGAGTTTATTATATTACAGATAATATTTCAAAAATAATTAATTGACAGTATTAATTGAGTATTAATTTTTTAAAAATATCTTTACAAAATAACTTTAACTATAACTTTTAATTATAACTTTTAAAAATAAAGTAAAAACTAACTAACTTAACTTTCATTTATACTTGCATGGTCTACATTTATAGCATGGCCACATCCAGTCTAATACTTCTTTTATGGCTTTTCTTCAACTACTTTTTCTACTTTACAACGATTTATGTAATATTAATATTATGTTTATAATGTATATCTCTTACGGATGGAGTGGAAGTATACGCCAAATTTCATATCTCCAAAATTATTATTAATTCTTATGACAAACTGTTCATTACCCACATATATTTTTTTCTTGTTAGCTTCGTATTTCGTCAGCGCCTCTGCAGCTACCTAATTTTGTCCGGAACTCTTATATGTTAAGATATCATGCATGCGAATTGCTTAGAATTAAACTTTCGATGTCTAATTGAGTATTTCAACCATCAAATCAAGTGTTCAGTTTTTCAATGATATACTGTTCATAAGAAGATATATGAATTCTATAACTCGTCTTCCATCCATGGAGTGGACATTAAACTCCAATCCCGTAATTGTGACGCCCAAGGTGTTTCAAAACGATAATTAGAAGTTCTAAATTATACTCGAAAAGGCACTAATGCCAGCTCCACACCCAAAGAGATATATGTAATGTTACATAAAGTTGTGGGCAAAGTAAATGTTAAACCCCTTTATTGCCATCTTAAGCGGGCTATTGAGCGCAATTATATTATAACTGATTTAAAGAATCACTTAATTGCTTCACCATTAGCTATAAGACATTTTGATACTGTTCTGAGTATCTATATTACAGTCGGTCCAGATTGAGAATGCAAAAAAATTCGTAGAGTAGTAGTGATGTCCACATTTAATAAATATCTTCTTCGTATTGCTATATACTTATAACTATTACATTTTCCTCTTCACTCTCCTTAAATCTTTACCACCTCAAATATATGCTATTTTGCTGTATCACTATTACTTGGAATATGATAGTCTATATCTTCCAACATTTGCAAGAAAGAATTTTTGCATATTTTAAATTAATATACTATTTTGATATTTCGATTGAATTGAGAATTATATCAAAAACACAAAAATGACCATTATAATACATAGCTCAGATTGGAATGATATTTCAAATTTATTATTATTACTACCTTTGATCAATAAATATATTAAAAGTTATTAGATATTAGTATTTTAGTATTTGAAATTATTGACATTTAAACAATAATCAAATAATGACTTTAAAAACCGTAACATGGAATGAAATGAATAAATGCTTTAATAATACATTGCAAGTATAATATTACATAGTTGCACCAATTTTGAAGAACACTGCTATCAGCATACAAATTTTATACTTCGAACACAAATGTAAAATACAATTTCTGAATTTCGGAAACTTTTTTCACAAAAATTATTTAAATATTTTATATCATTGCATATTCGATATATACTATTATTTTATAAATTTAAAGTTCAATATTGTTATGAAATGAAAACAGTCAAAATATGATAGAATTTGGCTTATGTAAGCACATAGATTGAATAGAAGAAGATGACTCTGTTGTGTATATACATATAATGCATATAATGCATATTATTGTTAGCGGCGTACGACTTCTATTAGTGAAGTTATATTGAAAACCTCATATTTTAATCATTTGAATTTTTTAAGTACATATTGCAGTTGTTGGAAACCTATTATAAATTATAGTCAATATAGATACAATAATTAGTTATACAGAACAAAAACTTTTTAGTCCTTTTATTCACAAAAAGTGCATTCTCAATCTGGACTGACTGTATAATGTGTGCTCTATCGTCAGTTTATAATTTAAACGAGTTTATCACAACAATTAACATATTTATACATATTTAACTAAATTTATATATAGTGAGTACTCTCACCATCAATTTACTATCAAATTTCTATCAATTTACTATTTAAGGCCTTGTATCCACTACTATGCTAATGAAAATTAACATTTTCTTACATGTTTGCTATATCCATTTTGAAGTGTATAACACGAGTTAGGGTATTTTCTCTGATGACAGCCCAACTCCCCCAAGTAGGTTAGTAATTATAACTACTCGGGTTAACTCGTCTGTTAGTAATAAATATTTAGTGTCGTATGGTAAAAACTATGTCATGATAAATATTTAATCATATTTTAGTATACTAAAAATTACTCATGGCAAATTAAGAACTATATCTTTTAACGTTATTTCTTGTTCTCTCTTGGCTTTCAACGAATGTTATTTTATCTTACGTTTTACAAAAAATATAATGACAACTATAATTATAATGCCCAATAGTGGAATTATGACCACTAAAATTATTAATGTTGTTTGGCTCATTTCGCTTTAAGTACTGTATGATGTGCATTAGTTTTACTAAATGACCCCATCACACCGTTAAATACATATGTTTTTAAGATAAACAACTTAGTAGTAAGAACAACCAAAATCCTCCAATTTAGAGCAGGCCAACTCGCCTGTATCTTTTTATAAGTAATACTCGCATTAAGGAACACATTTATTCTGGTCGAAATAATAATAGGTGTCTTTAGAACAAATGCACGCTGAATTATCTGTATTTAATTGCTAATCAGCAGGACAGCTATCAACGCACTAGTTTCTGACTGATTAAATCCATCCATACGCACACTTTTACGTTTTTAAAACACATGTATTCAATTTTTATGAGTATATGTAGTTATAACCACAAACACATGATTTCTAATCCATGCTCACCGTATAAATTGGTGTTTTACAGGTATCAACACAGTTTTGTAAAGTAATATCAATGAATCCACTCGTGCACTGACTTAAAACGCATCGTTCTCCAGAAAGTTGATAATTTTGCGCGCAAACGCAACTATTACCGTTTTATGTTTCACCTTTAGAACAATCTGAAACGCAAGAATACTAATCAACGCTAATAAACTGGTTTAATGGGCAGTTTTAGTACTTCCATCGGTTATAGCAGTAAATACCTGTTACATTCTCGCAATTTTGCATTAAAATGCATTTATTTGACAAAATTCCTGAGCGCATGTCGTAAAGATAATTACGAGTCGTGTTACAAGCACATTGACCTCCATTAATATAGCCACGAGCTGAACTTGTACAGTTTGCTGAAGTTATGCAATCTAGTTTATCAATAGAAAATAATTAACACTTTGATGTTTACACGCAAATATTTGCCTAAGAATAACGTGAGTAGTCTCTAATCATATCAGAACAGGTACATTGTTTGGTAGAAGTATCATATCTAATTGCGCATACAGATTATACGTAGCAAATGTTATCTGCCTTCCTATAATCTTAACAAGTACAAGTATTTGAACATTCTACGCATTTTCCTTCGTTATTTAAATAGTATCCTATCTCACATGCACATCCAGGTGTTAAACAAATGTTTTAACAGATTTTATTTTATTTTAATGTATAATTAAACGGTTTACTTCCACACGTCGCAACGCAAGGATTATTTTCTGTTAAATCCCAAGCTCTATACATTGAACATTCGCATTTGTTTCCATTTTTCAGTTAAAATGAGTCATTACAAGCAGTACACCCAGCAAATAAAGGATCAATAAAATTATATCCTAAAGCGCATTGGCAAACATTATAATCATCAAGGTATGTATTGTATCCACATAATATAGACTCCTCTGGCGGATCTGATATTGTTTAACACGTTAAATCTAGCTTTTAGTATTAGTTATTTTAACATTATTCTTATATTGCTATGTAGAATAGCATATATTTGATGTGGAAGATATATATGTTAAATTCTTTATATAAGTACATTATTATAACTTGATTCATAAATTAGAAATTTGGATATGTTCATCTTTTACTTTCCTTTTCTATTATTCTACAGCATACAATTACAAGATGTGTATTGAACAACAAGAAATAATTTATTTGAAATAAAATATATCTGGTATAACAATATAGTAATTAAAATAATATATTTATATTTGAGAGATCACTGACTTCTTGAATTTCAATTATTATTGCGCAAATGAAAAATAAACACCTTGCAAATGTTACAAGTATTATATAATCATTGAATTTTAACAGTCATTAATAACTTGTTTAACTCAACTATTGAAATAGCGAGGCGCTGATATTTAGAAAAGTAACATGTTTCTACTAGTTATAATCGTGTAATACACATAATTTATTTTTGAATTGCTTCCAACTGTTATCAAAACGTGTTCCTTTCGTGTAAAAGTTCTGATAAATTGCCTATGTTTTTTCGATTCCTATTAAACTGTTCGAGAACTTTATTTGTTCCTTTGTCGGTTTTCCCTAATACCCGAAATATAAGTTACTTATATTGTTTTAGTTTTGTTAGAGAGATGTATCTTGCACATAATTATTTCCTAGATTTAAATATTTAAATCCAATCTTGCATTTCAGCGTTTGTATATTTACGATTCTGTTGTGAGATAAATTTAATTTATTGAGTCTTGTCAAGCCTTATAGAGCTTATACACATATTATTTGATTATTTGATGTATCTAATTCCTGGATATTAATTAATTATCTTAACGGTGAAGCATCTAACACAGAATTGTTCCCAAAATTCAACAATGTTAGTTTAGTCATCTTTCGCAAGGGAAATATACTTTCAACTTAGTTAAAGGTTATATCAAGTTGTTCTAAGTTTTTTAAAGATTAAATTTAAGCTAAATCTATAATATTGCACCCGCTTATATATAATTTTGTAAGTTACACCATATTATTCAAGTTTTATAAATTAATATGTTCATTAAAACTTAAATTAAGTATTTGCAAATTAGTAAATTAATCTAGAACTGAAATGTTTTCTATGCAATTGTAACTAACATTCAGTTCAACCAGTTTGATTAAACCTTCTAATTTTTATATAGACGATAATTAATTAAAATGTAATTATAAAACTTAGAGCTATGGGAGATTAAACATCAAAATGTTTTATAACTTACAGTCTGTTATATTTATATGTTTGATAGTATCGCTACTAATATTAGGGACAATATTGAAACAATTATAAAGAATTAACTTATTTGTCTTTAAATTTTATAAAAATAATAAATCTTCTAGCTATTAATTATTATTTATTTACACAGTTTACTGATTATCATAATCAGCAATAAAATTACTGGAACTTAAATCACACTAGTGTTAAATTGACATGAATTCACTTTATTTTGCTGTGGAGTGAAATATTTAAATTACTAATATAATACGTATAATAAAAATGTTTATAAATGTTTATATCAATAATGTTATTTTCATAAATAATATTTAAACATTCAGATAACTTCTTGTGTCTTATCAATAAATATAAATTACTGTCTTAGTTTCTGTTTATATAATTCAAAATGTTCATTTCTTTTATTTTCTTTTGCGGTTTTAGGGATTATTATAATTATCATGAATAGAATTGTCAATAATATCATCATCTAAAGTAAGCAGAGTATAATCATTATGAGCATTTTGATGTTAAACATAATTATTTCAATGATTACAAAATCTATAATTATATTACTCTTAATATTTCCCTGTGATACCTCACATAAAAATTAAGTTTATCTATACTGTATCTTGACAAAAAATATATGTAAGTATTACATTTTTAGTAGTTCAGAGTTTCTTTGTATGTTGCCCTTTGATCATATTCGAACTTCTTAAGTTATATTTAACATCTACTAGCAATTTGGTGCATATTACAATATTTTTATATTCATTAAAATATGGTCTAATATTTGATTTTTCAAATAATGATTTTTGAACATAAATAGTTAATAACTTAGTGGGAATATATATTTCTAGAATTTCAATATTATTGTTTCACTCCAGTAATGAAATGATAACTATTCATAAATCACCTAATATCAACTATAATATAAGTTCTAGATAGGTTTAGTGTATATAAATTCACACTTCGTACATGCATGGCACTTAGTATATTGTTTAATTTCAAAATAGTTAACATAATGAGATTTATGATATATATGATTAAAATGTTGCGATTAGTCAAATAATTTAAAATGTCACTGTACAGTACCCTTGTAGTATAACGTTTAATTTTTGACATAAAGTTAAGGCTAAGTTCAGTGTCGCATATTATTAATTATCATTATTTTTTACTGATATATTTGTCTATAATCACTCTTCAATACTCTTCATATATATTCTACTAGGTCAATGTCTGAGTTTTCAAGACTCAGGGCACAGCTTTAAATGCATGAAAACATTTCAAATCCACATAAATCCTATAAAGACTATTTTTAAAAGTTACTTTATGTTGGTTGATTTTGTTAATACGCATTAGAATATGAGTAGTTTCTAGAGATAGCTGCACTAGGTAGGCAACTTACAACAATTCTATTAGCTGTGTAAAATTCTTCTAGAGTAATTTGGGGATTGAATAGTGGGTGTGTTAGACATTAATCAAGTGTGTATCTGTAGTCTTGTTATCGTAGTGTCATTCCGAAAATGCAGCTTGCAGCTGATTCTCCAACCGCATTTTATAGTTTTTCGATTGTGCTGAGTGGGGATGAAAGCGGTTAGTTAATATAAATTTCGTGTAGAATATTTCCAAGACAATAAACGTCGAATTTCTCTGAGAACACTCTGCATGAGTAAACATCGTGTTTTGGTGCGTATGCGCTTGTATTTTGGACGGATTCCACTATTCTTTCGCTTACTGCTTGTCCGAAGTCGATTATAATTGGTTTTCCGTTTTGGATCATGATGTTGGATGGTTTTAGGTCCATGTGGTATATTCCTTTCGTGTGTATTTGTTTAACTATTTTCAATAATTCATGAAACAGCTCAATTTTTTCTTTCAGCTTCAATTTGGCTATGTGTGTGTTAAAGTGTGTTTCATAAAATGGTCCGATGAGCACGGCCGACGTTTAACTGAACACGCCCGGGTATATTTTGTTTATTTCATTTAGTTCATTTTAGTTTATTTTTAGTTAGTTGTATTCGTAGTATTTTTGAACGCCCTGAATTCCGTTTACCCGGTCACTTGCGCTCATTCTCGTTTCCAATTCGTTCGCGTTGTTTGAAACGGTTATGACAACTTTCTCTTGATTATTATTAATAGCTGTGAAGCATGTTACAAAGGACCCCTGCTCGAGGAACTGGATGTTCGAGAACCCGTTTATTTGCAGTTTCCTGTTCAAAAGCTGAAGCGTTTTCATTTGTTTGAAGTGAAATAAAAATTTGATGGGAGGTGCATGTAGGAGATAAATGAGCAATATAAATTGTTATTGTTAATTAAATTTGGGAAATTATGAATCTTAGACAAAGTAGGTTTATGACGGATAGATAGCTGATGAGTAATGTGATATCAAAATTGAAATATTTGCTTGAAATGAAATTTGAATTTCTGAAAATTACTGTAAACAAAAGAAAAATATGATATTGACAAAAAATAGCTTGAAAATTAGTTAGCAGTTAGATAGAATCCAAGAATGATGATAATGATCGTTTAACACTGAAAATAAATGAAAGGAGTAAGTAATTATATATAAATAGCTTCAATATAATTATTATTTATATATAATCACTATTTTTCATAAGTCTAAAGAATCTTCTACACTAATATAACAGCTGTGTACAGCTGAGATCAACATATTTCCTGTAAAATCATACAAGGACTATCTAGTATCAAACAGGTTGTTTGAAGTTGCTAAATCTGAATAAGAAAAATCTTAAGACAATTGTTAATTTAGCTAAATAAACGATTCTGCAGATGGAGAATAATTTGATGATTATGCCCAACTATTCAAAAATCTGACCAGTAATGTTTCCTAATCTATTTATTCCATTTCATTTGCAGTAAAAATCGGATGATTTAAGGCGAAGCTTACTGTGAATCTTTGTTCTTATTCACGAGTTGTCATTCCGAAAATTATATTTGCAGCGAGATTTCCAATGTTATCTTGAAGTTATTTGTACTGTCTTGAGTCCTAAACTAATGATGTACTGAGTGGAATTTAAACTAACATATCGTGAAGAATATTTCCAAGGCAATACACGTCAAACTTCTCTGGAATAACTGAACACGCATATACATCATGCCTTGGTGAATAAGCACTTGTATTTAATACAGATTCTACTTCACTTTCACAAACTGATTGTCCAAAATCTATCAAAATTAATTCGCCGTCGTGAATCATAATATTTGATGGTTTTAAATCCATGTGGTAAACGCTATTTTCATGGAGTGTCTTTACTATTTTTAATAATTCTCTGAATGTATTAATTTTTTCTTAAACGGTCATATTTTTGATGAATGAGTTAAAATTGTTCTCATAGAACTCTCCGATGAGCGCAAATGAATTTTAACAAAATATGTTAGGGTATAATTCGTTTAATTAACTTTATGTATCTTGTTTAATTTATAATTTTGCTAATACACAATATTTCTAAACTTAATTTACATTTTAGAGCTTTTAAGACATTTATAGACGTGTTTAAAGTTCTTTTTGATTATTTGAAATAATTACAATTACTTTTTGTTGATTTATGTCTAATGCTGTAAAACAGGTGATGAACGAACCTTACTCCAAATACTATATACTTGTATATTATCCAATCGAAATATTCTTCTTAATTAATGTTACTTCAAATTCTTACATTTTTTGTTTGAGATGTGAAATTTGATAAATGGAATACAAATAATAAACGAATGTTACATATATTTCTAATTTTTTACATTAAATCGTATTAATTAATTTCCAAAAATGCATAAATAATGATACTAATTGGAATTGATATTTAATATGCGTCTTTGTGATTTCATAATATTAAAGATTTTTTGATTTAATGTTTACATGAAACATAACTCACTTAGAATATACCATGTAATTGCGATAATATGTGTGCATATTTCTCGAATTTCAATCATGTACGAATATCAAAAATAATACACATTACCTCAGAAGGTCGTATTTTCGCTATTATTTTTGGATACATTTTGGATACATTTCACTTATAAGGGGGTTGAAAATGGTAAATCCCTTGAGAACGAGGTAATGTAACACTTCAGTTCTATAATTGCAAATTGGATCATAATCAACTCACTGTAATTATGAATGATTATTTATCAATAAAGAAAACATCACATTTCAATTCTTATTCCTATTGATTATAAAATATAATACATAAATATATATTATAATATATAATATATATTATAATTAACTATAATTAACTATTTTATTTCACTTGAACTAAAACAATCCGTTGTCTGAGACGAAGAACCCGTTAACGGCGTTCCGCACCTTTTCCCCAATTTTCCCCCTCTCGAGTATTTCCAGTTTTTCACTCGTTAAAATCGTTTCTCCGTTTGACAGTACGAATTATTTATTCCAAAACAGTTTTATTTATTCTGCGAATTATATTTCCGCTTCAAACGAATGCGAATTCAAATTATAAATATGCGCCGAAAACTGGGATATAATCAATAATGTGTTGTTGGTTCTGAATATCTAAATCGGATTCGGAACTTAAACAAAAGATTCATAAAATGAGAGTTTATTTATTTGAGTGGAAATTGAGTTCAAATCAACAACGCAGAACCCAGAGGAACTTAAAACGTAAAGAATACTCGGGTTAAGGTCAGTCACAGTTGAAGTCACTTATTAATCGAATATAATTGTTATAAGAGGATCACGCTCAACATAAGAATAGATGTTCACCTAACTGTTGAAAGAAGCACAAAAATATTACGTAGAAATAACTGATACATAAGGAGCGGATAATATACAGCCGAATTTGGACCTAAAAACGAAATCGGAAGAGAAGAGCATCACATTCTTGTCCTTAGAGATGACTAAATAACCAGTATCAACCTTCAGAATTTGAGATATATAGGAATTTGCTTGCGGCACCTTTACCGTTTGCAACTTGTGCGTTTTCATATCCAGAATCGTAAACTACTTGAATTCTAAGATAAATAACTTGTTTTCAATCAACGTTAGCACGGAATCAGATGATATATCGAAATTTAACCGCTTAACCCTATTTTACATATTTATATATGGCTGCTATAATGATTGCACGAAATTTAAAAGATGAGACGAAATCATTGAAGTGGAATATTTATATAAAATTATAGATTTTTATTAATTTTCAAAATAGTTAGATTTCAGCTTTGTAATATACAGCTTTATACAAAGCAACTTGGTTTAGAGTTTCAACTATTATTAAAGGATTAAATTTGTATCATCTATCACTTTTTGTCTAATTTATATTTTAGGGAGTTACTAGGCGTTTACTTTTAGTTTGAACCTTTAGCATTTATCTTCTGAGCTTAGATTTGAACTAAGAAGCTACTTAGGTTACTGAGTACTTTATCCAACGTTTCATGCTGTCCTTCGTCAGTTAACATCGATTTGCATTTTATGAATAATAAGTCGGCAATGTCTAGAACTTCATTTTGATATGAGAATTCCATTTTAGTTATTTGCGTTTGCAAATCGTTAATTTTCAATTACATTTAATTAATTTCACTCCTTTTTTACTCATTTGCATTTGCTATTTGAGTAATTTAATTTTTGAAAAAAGTGAAGTATTTACTAATGCTCTAAACAGCTTCGTTTATTTCTTGATTTTCGTGTTTTTAGTCGTGAGATCGAATTAATGTGTTGAGTTAGTTCTGTGCGTTACTTATTTATTATTAATTTGTATTATTTAGAGATATTTGGGTTTTTAAACGATTATTTTCGATTTCAAGATCTTCATATTTTTCCATTAATTAAGAGTACTCGACTTCAATTTGTTTACTTTATACATTTACTTTTTGCAAAGTGCTGTTTTAAATTAGAACTTGCTCGAGTTGTAGTCTAAGCTGGTCACATTGGTCTTTTGACATATTAAGTTCATTTTATAAAGCAGTAGATCGCTCAACTTCCTAAGCATACAAATCATTCTTAGATTGTTTTGCCTTTTAGATATTTTTCTGCTACAAATTCTATATTTGCATCAAATACTCATTTTATCGTTATAAACTATTTTATAAACTTATTTTAAGCTACATGATAAGATTATCATTAGAAAGAGAATCTGCTAGTTACATTTATGAAGTGAATATTAAAAGAATAAAAATTGAGTATGATGTTGCAAAGTACATATATATTTAAATTTAAACTACCATCATTACACTACAGCACACTACCAACACACTATATGTCCCAAGTAATTTTTACATTTTATTTTTGTAAATAATATGCTTAGAATGACCAATTACAATATTAAATGCAAAATATACAAACTTACAACTAACTGATAACATAATCTACATTGCGATATTTTGGGTTGATATTTTATATTAAACGTACTTCTAGCAATGTCACTGAATTGATTATGATACAACTACGTATATATCTCAAAACATCTACTCAATAACTTCTATCACAGGAACATTTTTAAATGATATTTTCATAGGTTCTAATTTTCTGTAACGATGTACATAGGACTAGTATATAGGACTCTATATTTTTAATGTTAATTTTTATTTTATGTATACTATAGTCTATAACCAAATGTCTCGCACAGCGTTATCACTCTTCGCAGACTCTCCGTTAGCTCTTTCGGACTAATGGAGTTTGTTTTGTAAATCTTTTGTTGATAACAGCTTTTGGTTGAGTAGGTGAGTTGCGTATTATTGTGTTCGCGATACTGATTTCGTCAATTTATAAGTCCGTGTATTAGATTAAAGTTGTTTTACTTTAAATTGTTTAATATAGTTATAAGTATAGTGGATTTGTAGAAGATGAGATATGATATTGAGATTAGTTTGAGGTAACGTTATTGTGTAACTAAGTTTGGATTTGTGGATTGCCATGATTTATGAGATGAAGATGGAATGATTAAAATGAGTCTTAGTACTGATGATAAGGTTACAGTTAAGTGAGTCATTTTATAGTTATAAGTATAGGTAATAGAATATATATTGGCTAATATATAAATGAGTCATTTAGTTTATCAGTGCAAATCATTCAATAAATAATAATTTTATCAATATTCATTTCCAAAGCTCTACCTGAATACCGTAATCGATGTACTTCTTCTGGAACTTTAATGGCTAGGAACTTTGCTTTTGTTTCAAAACGAACCACTCCCAAAACTTCTTCGACACCTTTACTTTCCCGTGGCTGCTATTAAAATAGCGTATCTCGTCAGCTGCTTCCCCGATCATCTCGCAGAATACATTTTCGTAACATAGTGCGATTCCATTTAAATCACCTACTGATAACTTTACTCCAACATTTGAATATTTTTGAAGAACCAGGAATAAACCACTTAATATAATCTTAACGTGAGAATATAAGTCTTTGTTCGAGTAACTTATCCAAGTAATTGAGGTTCTGGAGGTTCTGAGAATTTAAATGCGCTCTCCAAAGATTTCGAAAAGTTCTGCAAGAATTTTGTTCGTATTTTCGACTGAATCAAATTCGAACTCAGTTTGGAAGATAATGCAGTCGTTAATGTGCATCACTGGCACTTATTGAAGCTAGTTTTTGATCTTTTGGTTCATACACGCTATAAAGGCCTTGTCTTCGTGATTGGATTCAGTGAATTATTGTAGCTTTTCGTACTTCACCATCAAATCTCCAGCGATATCTTGTTATAAAATTGAGTGACTACTGATATGAAGCAGGAGCTCGCTATTCACTTGCAATGGAATGCGGTGGCGACTTAAGATTGATGCTTATTTCTTCAGGTACAGTTTGATTGTGTTGATTGTGTGGATATTCTCAACTGCAACAAAGTATTTATAAACCTGAACAGAAATTTACTCGATTTGAACAAATATCATCATCAATGCCATCGCAGGGTATTCTTAAAAGACCATCAACCAATGGATCAACTCAATCATGATGAACACTTTGAAGTTGAGCGAAATCTGAAGTGGATGTTGTGAACTTACGCTAATACTAGTAGTCTAATTAAAATTATGCGCAATATAAATAGTTATCGTCCAGAGAATCGTCTGAGCGTATTTAGACACTTGTTTCAAATGATTGTAGTTCTTTTCTATATGGAGCATTGTTTGAAATCCATACAGAATTGTGATGTACCAAATAATCGTGGTAACGAACAACAACTTCTAGATGACCAAATCCACGCTTTTCATTTATTTCATAATTTTATGGTTGATTTTAGTTCTCAAATTAAAAACTAAATATGGCACTAAACACAACAGTTATACCACAATAACGAATAGAAATAAATATTGCTATTTTTTTAACCAAGTTTATAAAGTAATTTTATCGTGGATGTAAATAGAGTTATTACCGATTTAACTGAACAAAATATTATACTGCACCAATAAAAATATCGAGACCACACACGCTAAATAATAAGAACTAATGCGAGAGAGATTTTATATAATACAGTATACAGCATAATTAATTAGACTGCAAAAATATATCGAAGTAGTGAATCCAATATTTCAAATACATAATGCATATATATTGACCATACTATAATTTATTTCACTTACTCAATATGTACCCTTATATTATTACCACATCACGAGAATAATTTACTCTACATTGTGAACAAACCAAATATATTTTTAGTCTAAACTTTCTAAACTATTTATTGGCAGCGTAGACAATTCATCATCAGTGGATGGATCCACAAATGTTTCTATGGATTACCATCTTATCTTAAGCACTTATAGAAAGTTGCTCTATTAAGATAATGTTACATAATCTTATTCTCTACATCGTGATAAATCAGCACCATCATTACTGAGTCTGGTACTCCAATGAGGTTTAAACTTGAGTTAACAAAATGTTCAAAAAGCTGGTGTGGAATATATTATATGTTCTAGCCAAACCAGGTCTTGTTTCAATATTGTTACATTGACACATGTTGCAACTTAATTTCATAGTAAGACAAGATTCCTCTGAGACAATAATCCGATTTAAAAATTGCATTTTACTTTTAGATTCCCTTCTTAGTTGAGTTCTTCATTTTTAGCTGTATTCTTCATTTTCTATATAATTACTACTTTCATTCTAGAACTTCATAAATTAGCTTTGGACCGAATACGAGTTTCTGCTTTGTTTTCTATTTCCTGGTGTAGTTCAATTTCAATGACCATAATAACTTTGGATATTTTATATCGTACAAATTGGCTCCTTTTTATAATATCGTACCCAAATATTCTAAATAGATTATCATTCCAACCAAAGTTGAGGATTCACTGGTCAGTCTAAAGTTCACTTTTTGTAGCGTTTGAAGTTTCTGAAACTTCGTACGCCAACTTTAACATGAAATAAGCTCTCAGTTCGTTAATCGATTTAAGATTTTTGAGCAGCATCATATCACCTATCCATACTATAAAGTTTGGAAAACGAAATCTCGTGTTTTCCACTATAAGTTTGACACAATCATAAATAATTGAAGTTGTAACGCTATTGATTGTATTTATGAATGAAATTCTATTATCGACCAGAATTTTGATATTTTGTCTTCGATGTAAGTTTGCTTACATTTCAAAATTTTGAAGTGAAAAATGTCAATTAAAATAAAAAGTTACCGATTGGTACACATAGTATTAATATTATGTAATAACTTCCCATAAATCACTTTCTGAAAATCGAGTCTAATGAATTATGCATTATACTGTATTTTATTTTAAGTTGCTACAGTGATGAAAACTCAAAGTAACCTTTTGAGTTATAGGTAAGCGTGAAGTTTGAAATTTATTATATACTTATATCACCCTATTTCTCAATAATAGTTGTATCATCTGACCTGTGTGTGCATTTCTTAATTAGATTTACATTAAATTTGCAATGTTATCAATAAATTAAAGATCTATTTAAGTTTAGCTGGACTGGAACGCAGATATAAAATCCCAAATTACATCAAATAATGTAGCATGAAGTTTCAACTTTACCAGTTCTTAGATAATAGATTAATCAAGGAAAGCGTTTTCTCATTATGAAATGGAAGTGGAAGATCATAAGTTAAATAACTGTTGTTTTGGAGTAGCATCAATATATTAATTGATGCTTGACCTGACCAGCCCACTTGATTCCATTCTTCAAGAAACAAAAATACATTCATTATTTGTATTTTGAGAATGAAAGCGACTGTAACTACCTGAATTATAATTCTAACTAAGCGAAGTACCAAGACTTCATCTTGAGCTCCCGGTTGAGATTGAAAGAAAAAGTCTTATCGTGATTAAGAAATACCTAAAATCGTTTAGATTGACCCATTGAAGATGAACACCGAGGTCCTCTGCAGGTCCAGTGCTTGCGCTACTAGTTATAAATTACATATTGCGTCCGTACACCAATCGTTGGATCTTCTTATTCTTTTCTCCAATCAGGCTTAACTACCATATATTTTCGAGATAAAATCTTTCATAAATTAGCTTTGTTGACTAAAACGTAGAAATTACACAGGGACATCTTAAACGAGTGATATAACTAGTTCAGATTGGTACAATATTTTATGAATTCCTCCGTTGGACCCAGAAATGAAGAAAATACAAAGCGTCAGATCCGCCTAAGTCAGTTAAGTGGATTAGTTAGCCTTCCCCAAACATCTTCTACTGCGTTTGTTTTTGTCATTGCCTTCCTTTAATTACATGTGGCAATTTCTACTTTTACTTTTTGGAATAATGGACACTGAATCCAGATTGTCGGTGATGATCTGATTCGATTTTTAACATAGTTTTAGCGCGTTAGCGTTAATGAGTAGTTCATTAACGATCTGTATCTTGAGGTTGCTTGTTGGAATTTGTCATCCGCATTAGAAGTGGAAAAATATTTTAATATAAAATTACTCACATAGTAAATAGAAAAGGTCACTTTGAGGTGACATAACTGTATTAAACGACGTGGATTTTAAAGTTTAACGTATGAAAATGACTTTTTGATTAAATTTTTACCTCAATGTTTAATTTTCTTCGCATACAATCTGTTAACTTTTCTCAAGAATTACATGAATGTAGCTAATAGTTTTATTTAGCATGGGATGAACATTTTGATTATTTGATTTTTCAACTAAAACGGAAACGCTCTACGAATCACTTTAAAACTTGTTATCTAATGAATGATCACTTGTATCTATATCGTGAAAATCCAATGTCGCTTCTGCTACTTAGCTGTTCTTCATGAGTACCTAAAGAATTTGTTTATTCATATTCTTCATCGGTTCAGCTACTGCAATAATCAGTATATCTCTGAAGTGCTTAATTTCCCGCACATCAGGTACGTACTTGAAGTTAGGTTCTTGAAAGTGTTGTTATTCGAAATCAATAATATATACTTCTGCTATATGCTTCATATCTTTGTGTAGACTAGTTGCATCAACCAGAATCTCATCAAAGGAATGTTATGAAACAAAGTCGGTAATTTCAAGCACTTTTCCATGATAAAGATTATACTATAAACTCCCGAATATCTTTTTAACCATAATAGGGTTTACTACTTTTTATTAGGAAGGGTATGCTACATTAAATTTCTGTGCATTTCTGCACTAGGTCCGGTTGTCGTTCAAATATTAGTTTTAAGTATGCGTGTAGATTTTTCAGTAAGTAAAAAATACATGTTTACTACTCAAAAACGTAATAGTATTTATAAGTATTTCAAAATATTAAGTGAACTAGATTTATATGTATGTATTAGTATTAAATATCATTGTTTATCTAACTTATGAGGTTGATTCAATAATTTCTGATATTTTCATTGGAATGGACATTTAAGATTTTATTCATATTTCGCTAAAATAAAAATATAATATATCAAAAATTTCAATGAAATATGTATCATTCAATATTTCAGCAATTTGTCTCGTAAAATTCCCGTAACTCTTGGATAGGTCTAGCCAATTAGTGAGTATAATAAATTATGAGCTTTGTTATTTCAAAACTAAACGCTGTTATGCTATATAATGTATTAGCAACTTGAAGAAATTATTATTTTATGAAATGAGTAATCGTTGTAATTATTAATATAATATCTACTGATGTAAACTAAAACACTATTATTTTCTAAATAACTATTACCATTTTACAAATCTATACATACAATTTATTGAACCTCAAATTTATAATTGATTAAATCAAGTCTAGTATAAGCGGTGTGAGTGAATGGTTTTATTTTATAATATACCATAAAATATATTAACAATTTATGCATTTAATTTTTACAGTTTCGGTAGTATTTAATATTTCCGTTATTAGGTAAGTTCCAGGCTAACCTGCTAAATTGTGAAGGTATCGCCATACATAAGACATGTCATATCAATATAGTTGATTTTCATGCGTCTGATTTTTTTTCGATTTTTGGAATTTCATGTCAAAAATGCCTCTTAGTTTCGGTTATATCTCAGCAAGTTTTAGGACTCAGCCTAAACCAAATGATATTTATGTTGTTAGTATATATTACCATCTTTAATTAAATAATGGAGATATACGGATTACCAATCCAAAATTCAGAGATTTGGAAAATGGAATCTTAAAAATGAGTAAGTTCCCAATCTTCCCGATAATCTGGGTAACTTGTGTATATATGTTGAGTATTCTACTCAATAAGAATCCATAAGCTCGCTGATAGAATACAAGAGATACAAATAATGCACTTTTACACTATTTTAGCTATATTCGAATTAACAAGGTTGAAGAATTGAGTATAGTTAATAATGTACGAAACTATATATAAGTACAAGAACAACGCAAGCCTCTTCTATTTTAGGTTCAATTTATATTTTAAAGCTTAAAAAGTGAAATTTAGTAAATTTAGCAATATGCGATATCGAGGTGGAGAATATATTAAAATTACAATTATTATATACCATACATAAATATAAATTAATTTTTCATAAAATCGAAAATTCACAACTTTCACTTGAGTGAACCCTATTATATTTAACCTGATATATTTCCCCAAAAGCAATCCCGGCACTGATACTCAGGTTAAGATGTCGAGCAATTATCTGTGCGCCAGAGCACAGTTACATTGTTATGTCGAATTTCTTCTGAATACTCGTTATTTCTTCAGATACAAAGAACTAGAACTGTTTTGAGGAGGCAGTGACGACTTTTACTTAGTACTCGTTACATAACTATTCCACGAACCTAGAAAACTGAACTAGCTGGTCAATTTTTGGGTTGAAGTTTATTCTGATAGAAGCACAGATGGTATTTATTTTCAGATTTTCTTTTTCTCCTATTTCAGATATGTATTTGGAGAAGTGGTTTGCGAATACATTCTCGAGCTTTTTCTTGTTTGTTTTAAGTACAACTGACTCAACGATACATGAGTTCTAGTCTCTTTCTTAGTAGAAATAAAAATATAGAATTCCCACCATAGAAATCCCTAATATTGAATAATTGAACATTTTAGTTTAAAACCATCCATTAAATATATATGCAAAGGCATATATAACAGCAAAAAGTAAAAAATTTATCAATTTATTAGCTGTTTAAACTGAAAATAAACCTATAATATAGAGTGATCCCGCCTCAATTATAGAAGTTTAAAGTCTTTAGAATTAGTTAGTAATAGGTGTTAAAAATATAGAAACAGTCTCTATCATGATTATTTACACTCTTAATTGTGCAATTTAAATGTCATTACGTCTAATTCTAAAGATACTTATTGTGAGTAACAATAACTTTATAGTTTCCATTGCAATGTATATAACTTTCGTTCTAAAACCTGATATGCTAGATAAAATAGTATATTATAGCTGTAAGATACTAAATATTACAAAAAGTACTATTTCATACATGATTCGGTTGATATTGTGTTGTGATAACATTTGAAGTGAATTTAATATATAATATTATAATATTGAAAAAATGTTACTATTTTGAAATATTATATTTTTACATTACAAATATTACAAATCCCTACAATCATAATAAATGAATTTCAGTATCATTTTTCTCATATGAATTCAAAATAATCTTCTTGATGCAGTAAAAATAATTATTTATCATTCTATTCAAATAATTAAAATATACCGAAATTGGTTAGTGTTTTCAAAGTTTTAATGTTATAATATTATATTTAAGATTTCGAAGATGATCATTTCTTAGATTAACCCATTTCTTCAAGCATTTTGAATGCTTCGTTGCCCATGCCTTTTCCAAGTCCAACAAGGCCGTTTTCCATGCCCCATTTTGCTATTTTCAGTTATTCTTTCTTTAGTTCTTGGCTGTCTTTGGTTTTGAACCAGAGTGATACGTTTTTAATGAGGTCGTTCTCCAGATCTTGTACTTTGAGATTTTTGGTGTCAGTGTGTTTTTAAATTGATTTGAATTGTTATTTGATAACCTGGAATAGCTCAGAAACTGGTGTTTTGTTTATAATGGAGATAAAGGTCTTTTTGAGCACTGGGAAATCGAACACGCATATGTCAAGTTACTGTTCTGGGTTTTCAAGCTGCTTAACAAGCTCTTTGAACGAGTCGTCGATGGCTTGAATTAAAAACAGGGTTGACTCCGTTTTAAAGTTGTCAATGTGTTCGTACAGGTCATATTTGAGTTCGTAGAGTTGAATGAAATTGTTCTTCAGTAGCCCGAACAGTTTTTGTCCAATGTCAGTTTTTGAGCTCAAAGTTTTTGGGAATGCTCTCAGTAAATTCGTTTTGAGATCCATCAATTCAATTATTTATTGAATTTTTATTTATAGTTTTTGAATTTTCGCGTCGTCGAATTCCTCCTGAGTGTTAATGGAGTCCTGTGAGCTGTTGGTGAAGTTGTTTATGTACGAGTCAAAAAGAGAGTAGTCGTAAATTCCGGACACTTTCAGCTTCAATAGGAAGTAGAAACCGAGTCTCAGCTCAGTTAATGAGCTGAGCGGGTTGAATAAGAACGAGCGCATGATCTCCTGGGATGGGTAGCTATTTGGAATCGTTTTCTCAACGATTTCGTACTTCTTTTCCTCCATTAGTTGATCTAGCAGATCACCTTTATGCAATAGATATTCAAATCCGGATTGCTTAACCAAATCCTCAATTGGGAGCAGATTCTGTATGTACTAAATGGATTTCGGATATATGGCGAGCCCCTCTTTCAATAAGCTAACGTCGTGGTCGTTAATATTAGCGAGCACAACGGCCAAGTTGAGGTGTATTTCCGATTTGATGCTGTGGGTGAACTCGGCGAATTCCTCCTTGGTGCATTTGAGCTTCATCTCAGTTGCGATGAACTCAATCTGGTCGAAATTGGCTTCAGTTTCGGTAAACAACGCGTTCAACTAAAATATGGTCAGTTTTAGTTTGTAAACGGCCGTTCTGAGTTGTTTCTGCTCAGAGATGATCAGGTGTGAGATGTTCGGGAACAGCTCAAGAATTTATTACTGAGTAAAATGTTATTGTAATAATTATAATATTTGCACCTGAATGCTTACAAGGGGGTCGAGGACGCTCATGTTCAGCTTTTGGTAGTGGATGAGGAGCTGTTCGGTTGACTGTTGGCTTTGGGGCAATGAGAGCAATTATTTTACAGCGTTTCCCCTGACGTTGTGGTTGTCCATGTGCAGCGCTGTCATGAAGACGTTAAGATTCGCGCACTCGGGCTTCAATTGCATTAGGTTGTATGTTTTAATCGGCTCGAAGGGGTCATTGAGTGCGAACAGAACAACTTTCTACAGCTCAGATTGCAAAAGAGCTTGAGTTTCCTTAATTAATTTCTTGTCAGACTTAACAGACTCGAGCTGGAAATTAATGTTCAGCTGCACACCGTTGAAGATGCTTTGAAGCGTGTAGTAACCAACACAGCGGATGATTCTGTTAGAATGAGTTTTAAACTGCTCAAAAATTGTAGCTGAGTTGATCAGAACCTGCTTCAAAGATGGTAACTGGCAGCCGGAAATGCTCTCCTGTAATGAAGTGAACGCGGTAGTGTTCACAAAGAAAGACTTACAATCCAAAGTGAACAATGGATTTGAGATGTTAAAACCATCACCAGGCTTCGGAGCCTGATACAACTCCAAAAGCTGATCAATGGACTGAATGTCCTCAAGCACCACTGTTGACAGACATAAGAAATCCCTAAACGGATAAAGTAACTACGTTAACGTACAGCTGTCTTTGGCCAAATTCTTCACAAAGTCTTTTAGGCTTTTCATTGAGTTGAAGTGGAAAAATAAAGAACTCGACGAGACTAAATCGTGTAATAATTAAGTTATCCAAATATTTCACTTCTCAATATATTAAAGCAAAATATTATATGATGTAAATTATATTATTATATTATAGTTGATACAATATAGTGTATAATTTCTGAAGTATTGCAGTTTAATATGTAAAATATCGGAAGAGAACGAAGGTTTGATTACGATTGATAACTTGCGCCAGTTAGAGATAGCATATTTTCTATTATTGATATTTATTTGAAGGCATAAGTGTGATATAATATTTCATTTGAGAAATTTTATTATAAAATTTAAAAATACTGGACTAGAATTATATATCACTCTTTTGGTACATCTCAAAAACATCCACTCAATAATCAATTACTTCAATCACAAGAAACATTAAAAAATGATGTATTCATTTTAAAGGACTCTATATTTTCAGTGTTAATTATTTGAGATGTCATCAAATTATATCAATTCAGAAATGATAGTATTGTTTTATCCTTTATCGTGTTATTACTGTGTTATTAATATTTATATAACATTAATGTTAGGTTATTAAATTTTCAGAGATGATGGGTGTGGATAAGATAGTTATAAGATATTACATCTACTGTGTATTTATACTTATTAAGGATATATTCATTGAGGAATAGTATTTAATGTATTCTCTGAAACGGTATGTTATATTTACAATTAAATATTAAGTTGTCATTAAAGGTTAAATGTTTAAATTAGAAATTATTTCTAGTGAAGTGTTTATATTTCACTATTTATTTCTTTCTATTATTTTTAAGTTATAAAACAATTTTGTAATTCGTATTTTCTATTATCTATTTCTGAAATTATCTTAATGTATGAGACTAAACTATTTAAAACGTGTTGTTCTCATGTATTTTATTGAGTTGTTCACTTTTTGTGTTTTCTCTAATGCAACAAGAATAAAAAATAAAAGAGATGAAAAATTATATCAATTTTGGGGCCAACAGTACATTAGCTCCTGTTCGCTATTTTCCCTCAATATAAGCATAGGTTGCTTTGTAAAACGCGAGCGATCTCTTGTCTAATGCATGATAGTTTTGATTTTCAGGTTACTGTTATTGTATAGATGTTTAAGACGTACTTGAGCGAGCCGAAATACGTTCAGAATGTCATGAGTCCCTTGGATTGACTCGTTCCAGGGATGGTTTCATTCTGAGAGATTCTGTTGAGGGTTTCCTCAAGTTCAATCTCTATAACGATTTCATCGTTGTTAGTTTGCGCTTTCTTCGCAAATGACTTGGCTACTTAAGCTGTTCTTTGTACTTCAGTATCGAAGTGATTCAAGTTGTTTGCTTTCGAGTAACTACTGTACTTTTCAATTTAATAATGCACTTTTATAATTCCATGTATATAGTCCAAAAGCTTAAAGATTTGAATAATTTATCAGGTTTGCAGTATCCATTTACAACCATGGTGTTAATATTGGTATGTTATTATTGGTATAACGTTTTTGTTGTCAAAGATTTTGCCATATTTCTGTGGGTTCTTGCTGATAACTTCGAGGTGATAACTTCAATAATGTTAGTACCGAACGAGGTATTTTTAGTCATTCTAGATAGTTTCAGAGGTTATCAATAATGTTAGTTCAAGTGCTGAACTAACTTAGGTTGTCTGTAGGAGGCTATTCAGAGTGACAATCCTAGAAGATGAGATATGATATTGAGATTAGTTTGAGGTAACGTTATGTGTAACTACGTTTGGATTTGTGGATTGCCATGATTTATGAGATGAAGATGGAATGATTAAATTGAGTCTTAGTACTGATGATAAGGTTACAGTTAAGTGAGTCATTTTATATTTTATATTTCACTATTTATTTATTTCTATTTTTTCAAATTATAAAACAGAATTAGTCAACTAATTACATAATATGATTTTCACGTGTAACTAACTAATATTATATTTAATTTGATAGATTTGAAATTATACTACATTTTTAATAATATCATATTATAATAATATAATATTATAATGATAATCATTAAATGATTAGTTCAAATGATATACTTTGTGATATTATTAAAATGTAGTGTTATTTTAACATGAAATAATTAGATATCTATTGTTTCTTCTCAAACATAATAAATAATAGGAACAATCAAAAACACTTACAAATAAATTGAATCAAATTCATTTGATAATATTAACTTTAAAGATAATAAAGAGGGTTATGACATATTATTCTCAATCATTCCACTTCATTACACATGATAGTATTATTATCTTTACAACTTAATGACAAAAAGGTTTGTGAAAACGGTTTCGTTCATAAATATAATTAGTGTCATTGCCCATTTTCACTTAGTTCCAATGGAACGCTTTGTCTTTAAAAATGCTCTGATATTGATGAAGATCAAAGCTAATTAAATTGCATTCAAAGAAAGAGCTTAGGTTGTACCGATAACGAATGTTGTTCTAATGCTAATTATGGTAGTTTGTACACTTGGGATGATGGGAAAAAAGCTTGTAAATGCTCAGAATAAGAATGTTAATGTTCAAGCGAATAATGCTGTTAGGATTAACTTGGATAATTTTATCATTATGTATATAGAGAATGTATGCGATGCGAATCTATTGGTGTAGGCTATTCTTGGGACGGTAAAAATTGTTAATGCAAAAATAATGCAAACTGTTTTTGCAAAACAGAATTATGTTGTTTAGCATTAGGAAAACATTTTATAAATGGATAATGCGATGATTGCGTTTCAGCATATGGCTCTGGATTTTAATGGGCTATAGATTCTGATATTTTAATAGGTTCATGTATTTGTCCTTCCTAATCAACTTGTACATGTGCAACATAGTTTTGTTGTGGATAAAACAACAATAATCTTAACATATATCATAATGGAGAATGTACATAATGTTCTACATTTTATTCACCAGAAGAATCGGTATATTCCGATTTATCTTTCGATGATTAGTTATAATATTGTTTATGTGATAAAGGATATATTGGTGCGTTAACAAAAAGTACAAACTAATGTTAAAAATGTCCAGAAACAACAGATGATGATTAAACAACATGTTTAATGTGTCAATAAGCTTATGGGACTAATTATATATGGGACTAAAATAAATAGGCGTGTATATGTCCATCCAGCTCTGTTTGTGTTTGTAAAACATCCAAATGCTGTATGTCCAAAGGTTAAATATTAATTCATGGTGTATGCCAACACTGTGATAGATATTATGGTTTGGGTGCAATTCCATTTATTGGTTAAACTTGTATCTGTGATTATAAAAGTGGATATATCCAAGCTTAAGGTTTAATTAATTTATTAGAAAATGAAGGAGACAAATGTATTCAATGCACAGAAGTTCCTTTGCCAACAGTATAAAATCAATAAGCAAAATGTTAAACGTGTTCTGAAACATATGGTCCTGGATATTCTTGGGATGATGTGAATAAAAAATGTACTTGTTTAACGTAATGTTCCTGTATTTCTCAATCTTGTTGTGATTAATTTGGACTAATTTTTAGTGCTGGTGAATGCAAAACATGCTATTAAATAAATGGGAAGGGATCCATTGAAATTAAAGGAAAATATTTCTACGAATGCGCATGTGATGCGCATAATTATTATTATCTTAAGGATTCTTAGACTACTTGCTCGATATGTGAAGGATACTTATAAGATGGGGTGTGTTAAAAATGTGACTCAAGTTTTACTTGGAGTTCTAATTCGCAAATATGTGAATGTCCAGTTAATAAAGTTTGTAATTGCGAGACAGAAACTTGTTGTTCATAAAATAATACTCATTTTATAGACAATAAATGTTAAAAATGTTTGGTTGCTTATGGACCAGGTTATTCATGGGATCCATTAGTTAATAAATGTGTATGTCTTAATGAAAAAATATGTTAATGTAAAACTGAGCTTTGCTGTAATGAGTAAGGTTTGATTTTTGCAGATAATTAATGTAAATCTTGCGCAGATACATTTGGTTCAGGATATATTCTAGGAATTAATAATAATTGCGTGTGTCCTAATGAAATTATTTGCATTTGTAAAACTGAATAATGTTGTAATTCTATTTAATATATTTTTAGTGAAGGAAAATGTATTAAATGTGAAATGAGCTACCCAGGATCCATTTATAAAAATAAGATTTGTGTTTGCGACGTTTCTTAAAAATATGTGGGGGTTATAACCAATAAAGACAGCAAATGTACAAAATGTTCAGAACTTTTGAATGATGATTAAACAGAATGTGTTTCTTGTAGTTCTTGTAGTAAATTTAGGTAAGTGTGAATGTGACAGTTCCTAAAAATATGGTACTCTTTAACTGCAAACTACTTTCAGGTGCACAAAATGTTCTGAGATATTGGATTTAGACAAAATAAAATGTAAGACTTGCTTTGAACTATATGGAAATGGAGCTATTTATTAACTTAACTCTAATAAATGTGTGTGTAATACTAACTAAAAGTATGCGGGTGCACTTATTAATATATAAAGTAAATGTAATTTATGCACTGAAACTACTAGTTCAGATGGATTTGAGTGCAAAACTTGTTTAGAAAAATATGGATAAGGAGCTAAAGATGAATTCGGTTGTCGGTGTGACTATAAACAAAACTATGTCGGTTTTCTTATTAATCCAACAGATACGTGTACACTGTGTCCTGAACTCCTTACTAATGATAAATCTTAATGCTAAAAGTGCAGTGACGTATACAAATCAGGAGCTATTTTTTAAGATGGAAAATGTTAATGTGACGAAACTCATTTATATGCTGGTTTACTCTCTTAACCTTCAAGCAGATGCTAAAAATGTCCTCAAGCAGTTAACGGTGCTCAGTGTCAAACTTGCGAAACAGTGTATGGCGTGGGAGCTATTTTTGATTAAGTTTGTATTTGCGATTGGAAAAACAATTATGTAGGTTCAATTTAAGGTCTAAATAGTTGTTAGTTATGCCCTGAACTTATGAACTCTGCTAAAACGTAGTGTGTTAGTTGTTCTTAACTAATTTTAAACACCCAGTTTAATTCACTCTTACAATAGTGTGAATGTATGTAAGGCTACAAATTTAAAAATAATTCGTGTGTAAAAAGTAGAATTAATAGAACTGTTGGGCTTGCAGTTGGCATTCCACTTGCTATAATTTCTATTATTGTAGTTATCACAGTTATTGCAGTTAAGTATAAGAAGTGGCATGCTAATAAAATTATAACTGTTGAGCAACCAACACAAGAAATGATTCAAATTGCAGTAGATGATGTTATTCAAGTGGAATAATACGCTGAAACTATTGAAGCTTAACCCTAATAAACTCAATGAGTTCAAAATATATTATAATATATTATAGTTTTACTTTATATTTCACTCAAACATCAAAATATCGGTTCTGTTCTTGCTTTAAGTATGGTAAAATTATTATTAATACCTTTAGATTTTGATTTAAATTTGCTATTATGATTCTTTTTTGATATAAATATTGCTAATAATGTAATTCCAATTAATATTATTACAACACCAAATGTGATTCCAACAATACACCCTACTCCACATGAATTCTTCTATTTAGATGGAGTAACTACGATATTATATATAAAACTAGCCCCAGCAGTTTATGTTACATTTACCTCATTAAGTTGATTATTATATTTATATTTCAGAAAAGATTATTTTTGTGTTGGATCAGAAATTGATAATTGTATTTCATCCGATACTCGTATTAGAATAGAGCAATTTGAATAAAAAGAGAAATTTTAGATATTTATACATTGGCCAAGTGACAGATTGAATATATTTGCCATTATGTAGGTAATATTGTTTTCTTCATATTAAACCATGTGCATCGAATTATTTTATATTATTTCGTACTTTGATTGATTGATTAACTCGAACTTTTATTTGTTACAGCCAAATATTATAACATATTGTACAGTGGTGGGCCCTCGAAATGCTTTTTTGAATTAGGAAGAAGAATGAAGTTTATTATTTGAATCTTACTTATATCACTATCCGGCTCAATAATGAGTGTGTTCTCCCTCCTCATCAATACACTCCATGACTCTATTTACTATTGATTTGTAAAGTGCTTCAATCACATCAAGGCCTGGTTGAGCCTTGGATAGCTGTGATACAATAATTAAAGTATATAACTCTGTATATACTTCAATAATAAGTTTCAACTTTACCCAACGTTGTATAATTTAACAATCAAGAAAATTGATTTCTCATTATGATATGGAAGTGGAAGATCATAAGTAAAATAACTGTTGTTTTAGAGTAGCATCAATATATTATTTAATGCTGGGCCCGACTAACCCACTTGATTCCATTCTTCAAGAAACAAAAAGGCATTCATTATTTGTATTTTGAGAATGAAAGCGACTGTAACTACCTGAATTATAATTCTAATTAAGCGATGTACCCAAACTTCATCTTGAGCTCCCGGTTGAGATTGAAAGAAAAAGTCCTCCATTGTTTTTCGTGATTAAGAAATACCTAAAATCGTTTAGATTGACCCAGTTAAAGATGAACACCGAGGTCCTCTGCGGATCCAGTGCTTGCGCTACTAGTTATAAATTACATATTGCGTCCGTACACCAATTGTTGGATCCTCTTATTCTTTTCTCCAATCAGGCTTAACTACCATATATTTTCGAGATAAAATCTTTCATATGTTAGCTTTGTTGACTAAAACTTAGAAATTACAGGGACATCTTAAACGAGTGATATAACTAGTTCAGATTGGTACAATATTTTATGAATTCTTCCGTTGGACCCAAAAATGAAGAGAATATAAACGCTTCAGAACTGCCTAAGTTTGTTAAGTGAATTAGTTGACCTTCCCTAAACATCTTCTACCGCGTTTATTTTTGTCATTGCCGTCCTTTTATTGCATGTGGTAATTTCTATTTTTCCTTTTTGGAATATTAAATACCGACTTTGAATAGTCGATTATGGTCTAATACGATCGAAATCATATTTTTGGCCCTCTTGTGTTAATGAGTAGTTCATGAATAATCTCCAACTTGAGATTATATATTGGAATTTGTCATCCGCATTAGAAGTGGCAAAATATTTTAATATATAATTACTCACATAGTAAACAAGAAAAAGCAATTCCACCTCCCATAACTGTACTTGTAAGTCATTAGTCTTTTCAATATACCCAGTAACATAATTTCTTTGTGTTGCTCCGGAATATGTTCCTATTTAATTCCAGTCCCCAGTTCTAACTTATTTTTTCAAGTGTATTTCAGTTTTCTTCAAAAATATGTATCCAACTGAGTCGTTATGCCCAGTACCCTCTACAAATAATTTTGAGCAATTATATGCTTTTATTTCATTATTTATTTCCACTCCATCAACAAATACACTTTAGTTCAGATTTTCAAGTTACCTATTTAAAAACGTTGACCTGTACGTTTCGCTACTATTATATTGTGCAATAACCATCACGGACTGTTCGAACATGAACCAGGACCTGAACCCGCTCAGTTTGTAGTTGTAATTGTAAAATTCCATTCCTACCACTCCAGTTCCGTTCAAATCCGTTCCGCCAACGAAAGTCGCATTCGACATTTAAACGTTCATTGCTCCATCCACTTCACCATCATTTCTATGAACTATTAATTCGGTAGTTCCTTAGAGTAAGTACGGATCAACAGTGGGGAAGAAATCTGTGTACTATTGCTGGTTATTTGAGTACATGTACTCCATTCCATCACCTGTATACCAGCCGTGAAGGTTCTCGCCATCCATAGATTCATAGTCACCAACTCTATTTGAATGCATAGCTATCGCAAAAGCGTAGTTTTCTCGGCGATGAATCACCCTGTCCATTGAAGAAAAGCGTTTATGCAAGAATTCTGGCTTCACTGTAATATTTGAATCATTCATTATACTTTTAATATTTTTATTCGCCATTTGACTATCTTGGTAAGTAAAATCAGCATGTGGTTGTGCTTGAAGAACTTATGTTTTCACAGCTTACTTCAACTAATATTACAAAATAGAATCATTTGTACACTCGCTTAAAATGGCTATTAAACCTACGAATAATCCACTGGTTCTATATTCTCCCATTAAACAGTGTATAACCGTAGCTCGCAGATGCCACAATAACACGATGTTAAATAAATGAATAATCTTTGTAGAAACCATCAGATGTTGTTACAAAATCCAAGATATGATCCAATGAATGAAAAGAATAATCAGCTTCTATTAAATTTTATGATATTAGGCCTCGTAAGAAACAAATTCGTGCAGTATCAACAAGATTTCCACCAGTCGATAGGGAAGGAGTAGCTTTTGGATTGTATAAATTATATAAATATGATGCATTAGGCATAAATCTTCTTGATGATAATACTACTTTTTGCAATAAGTTATTAGAAATGCTGTCTTTAATCAAAATTACTATATTATTTAATATTTCTGGAACTGCGATTTACCATTACCACTAATTTTAATAACCTGTACCTGATAGTGGAGGAGTTAATTACTCTAAATCAGCTCTATAGAAATTTGATAAAACAAAATCAATAGCATCAGTAAGTATTTAAAATGTTGTAATATTTTAGTAATGAATATTTGTATAGTTATTATATGGTTTTACAGCATACGCTACGGCTATTTACTGTAAATTACTCATAGTCCATTCTAATTATGTGTCTTAATCTATTCTTTTTAAGTTATCCCAAAGATACGTACGATTTGATGTTAACTACATTGTATTAATTAATTATGTAGCGGCATTCTACTTATATGTTATATACCACGGATATAGTATAGAATTATAATTATTATCTGTTAATTAATCTTATTTATTTTATAAAATCATATTTATGTCTTACTCTAATTATATAGATTTACACATTGAATAGTAAATCAAGTAGATAATATTCATTTGTGAAGTGTGATTGGTAATTAAAATAATATATATTTACCAATAAAATGGTATGGATAATGTTATGATAACACAATAAATATAAAAACAATTATAAAACAATAGTGTACTGTAAATATAAATATAATAATGTTTCATCTGTAAGAAAACAATTTAATAAAAAGTTAAAGTTTATAAAGTTAACGTTATAATCAAACTAATTAGTTAATAAAGATAATGGTTCACTCAGTGATGTATTATATTATTAGCAGTCAATTAGTTAATCTTTTTTTAATCTTTTTTCAAACATTTCCCTCATTCTCTCCATAATATCTAACACAAATACTATAAAACGGGAGTAATTAAAAGAACAGTTAACGTTCCGAATATTAGGTCGAATAACGCTCCATCTGAATGCCTGCGATATTTATTACATAACGAATAACTTACTATTTAGCATGGTTATGAGTAGATACTAACGCTAATCTCAACAACTATTAATTGATTGATTTTAAAACCTTTACACAAACCGATTAAAACCAATGGGAGAGCAAGGTGTCTCATTAGTTACAAAATTATAAAATTAAGTATTTTGCTTTTAGGCCTATTACAGGAGTACTGAACTAATTGTGATTTTTCTTCTTGTTTTTTAACATGTTATTGGTGTGCTAGCATTCCAATAGCCATAAGTCCGAAAGGGGGTACAAGATCTCCGCAAAAGTCGCTCAATTTTTCAATGAATAGTAAATTTTCGATGTTAAATCTATTAAATATTAAATTGAGGAAAATTCCGAAAACTATTGCAATTATTTACGGGTGACAAACTGTTTTAAGCATTTATTAACCAATTATTTTTATTAGTCGCTAGTTCTTCAGCGAGTACTCAAAGCAAATATTAATCACTGGTAAACAGATTCCGAAGTTCACCAGTACTTGAATGTACGAATATTTTGGCAAGCCTGAGTACACACCAGAGAAGAATGGTATGCCTGTAATACAGTTGTTAATTTGAATTATTGATAAAATGGCTGCGAATGTTTTCAGTTTGAACTGAACGTTTAAAACGAACAAGAACGGGATGACAAGCATTGCTCCAGCTAACTGGGTTAAAACTAAGGCGCAAATAATCTTAAAGTCATTTATTGAGAACGAATTAAAGGCCAAAATACAAATTATTCTGACCGGAATCGCAATATTCTGAGCTAATGAGGTAATGTGCTAGTAATTGTCAGAATTAGTTATTTTCGCACTGAAAAAGCCAAAGCACATCATAAAAACACAAGGAAACACAGAATTAACAACTTACAAATACTACAGAAACAAATTCATTTGGAGTGTTGGTTTATTTCACGAATGCCAAAATAAGTAACAAAAAAGCATATATTACAAGTACACTTCTCGATCAATGTAATGTGATTAAAATCAAATTGTTTACTACCAAAATTTTAAGGAACTAGACAATATCATACAATAATGATTAGAGAATAATTTAATCAATAAACAAATGATAACATACTTTTATTTTAAGAATAATTTAGCTACATAATCTTCCATATATTATCATTTGTATTGATGACCTTCCTAGTCTATTCCTGAAACAATTTAATCAAGATTATCGTGAAAACACACTCATAAGTAGTATTATTTCATTAAAAGATTATCTATTACTATTTTTCCAATTTATTTACAATATTTAAACTATTAAACATTAATCCGCACACACTCCACATCAATGAAGTTCATAAAACCGGACGTGGACAAGTGCAGACAGGCCTTTGAGGCGATTGACACGGACAAGAGCGGGACCCTGGACATAAAGGAGCTCATAACCGCGTTCGCCAAAATGGGCATAAACCTTACTCACCAGGAATTCCTCGTTTACCTCTCACTGGTAGATTAAAACGGTGACGCCCAAATGAACTTTGAAGAGTTCCGCCACTTCATGTACATTTTACAGAATGCCTCTTTGAAAGATAAAGCAAAGATAATATTTTTGTCCACCGACAGCGACTGCTCGGGCACAATCGACAAAAAAGAACTCGCAAGATTGTTCAAAAAACTAGAACTCAACATCTCAGAGTAAAAAATTGGTGAACTGGTTGAGAGCGCAGCAGATTAAAAAGACGGAACACTCAGTTACGAGATGTTCCAAGCACTGGTGAAGAAAATATCAGAATGAGCTATACAATTTGCTAAAAATAGCGTCACTTAACAATTATTTAATCATCAATTCATTATTTTTGATCTGCAAGAAGAATATACCAGTATATTCACTATTAAATAAGTATTGCAGCATTGTATTATAATGCGCTTATTTTCAGTTGAAAATACTTTAATTTACAAAAGTATATCTTTATTTATCGTGTTATAATTTGCAAATTTTATTCTTTGATGTTAAATAATATCTATAATTTTGTCCCGCTTCAATGTTCAAGAAGAAAAGCAAAGAAGCAAAATCAAATGAACCAATAGTAGCTAAACGAGGTATTCACATTGAAGTTGACCCTGTAACTGGATAATTGATAGGTGTACCGCCTGAATGGGCGGATCTGGGACTGATACCAAAAAATATGATTGGAACAAAGACAGAATAAGTACCTTAAAATATAGAAACAACAACATAATAACCCGCCAAAACTAATAATGTAATTGAACTACATACTGGTGTGAAATCAGCCAAATTCTTTTCATCAAAAGCAGCAGGAGCTAGAGAATTTGAGCAGAATTTAGCCCCAGAAGAGCTTAAACAAGCTAACTTAGATGCCAAAGTTCCTAAAAAGAAGTTAATAAAAGATACTATTGAACGTACCATCGCTATGTAACGACCCATGAAATTTAAGCATACAACTCACGTATCTTAAAACCAAGACACTGGAGAAATAGAAGGACTTCCATAGAATTAGACATAGTGATTATTTAATCTTTTATATATTCACTCCAAAGCTATGTTACCTAACTCATTACCCGCAATTAAACAACAATACGCTACTCCCACTACTCCCACTATAGATCGTAAATCTATTCATGGATGCTATCCCAGCGTATTTACAAAACAAATAAAATTTATTAAAGATTAAAATAAAATGATTATTAATAATTCAAAGTTTGTAAAGAATGAAAGTCCTAAACATTAATATAGTCAAGCCTATGATATAGAATATGAGTGTTAAAACTAGAAAATAGTAGTGTCTCCTAAACGAATCGTAAAGTCGCGTATGATATAGTCAACTGATTTGGATAATAGTTTGCTTCGTTATACAAAGCCACTTGAGTCGCAGTTACAAAAATATAGACCTAAATCACCTCCGCCTGCTTACAAAAGCTTATTCTTAAACAAAAATATGTTCTTTGAAGATAACGTTTTGATGAAAATTGAACGAGTAAAATCTAAAACAGATAGAATACGTTATAAATATCAAAAAATAAACGGCAAAGAACTTAGAATATGATGTATTCTAAATTAAATAATTTAAATGAGATGAAATGTTGTTAATATTTAATTATATCTAAAATTATTATTGTAAATTAAAGTAATTCACACCAGAAATGCAATCTGCTCATGGACACATTTAAAACTAACTAAAAATAATGCGAAACTAACCTAAATTTGCTAAGCTATCAGAATTAGAGCTAATAGGCAAAATTGAGCAGTCTTTTTGGAACAAATTAGCTAAAATAGAGAAGAAGACAAAGGAAGAGTTAATATAATATGCCACTGGAACTATTGAAATAGATCCATTAGCTACAAAGAAAAAAGCTGCTGCGTAATAAGAATAGGAAAAGAATGAGGCTCCAACTAAAGCTAATTCTATCTAGGTTGTTGCAAAAGTTGCACCAGTTTAGATTGATGCTAATAACTAGATAAAGGAGAAATCGGTTAGTTCAATATGTGAAAAGGTCAAAATCTCGTTTACAGTAAATGACAGGTATGTACATGATATTTAGAGGATTTTGAGCGAAGTATACGACGTGGTCGACTTATAGGTATTGAAGTGAGATAATTGCATGATATTCTCTATTAATTCTATTTTTTCGTGTAACACTTCAAATGATATCTGCTGCCTGGATTTAGAAGATTCGTGACGCGCTCGAGGCAGAAAAGCAGGAGGAGCAGGCCAAATCGCCAGTAATCGTTGGATACTCGCTGGAACTCTTCAAGGGTAACAAAACCGAGCTTTAGGAGCAACTTTCTTCCGCTCCTCAATTTAAACTTAAGGAACTTTAAGACGCCGGGTACGCAATGACTCACTTGGAGTACCTTGAAACTTCATCTTCTGGCTCACTCAACTAGAGCTTGCTCGTGCTGGAGAGGCCCGAACAAAAGAACGAAGGCGCGAACTTCAGGAATAGGGATCTCATATATCTTTTCGATCACAAGTAAAGACTCATATCAAGGGGAGCTATCTTTTCCATGAATCCAAGCTCACTTACATTGCTTTTAGATGACGCAGACCCAGATGAAGTTACTGGCCCATTCATAGTTACAAAAGCTGGATCAGACGCAACTTACAGATATAATTAGTAAGTTTTGAAAGCATTATAAGCGGATACGTGCATAGGAGAAGCAGGTAGATACTTCATATAAATGTTTTTCAACGCTGAAAATGAAGTCAGAAACACACAAAAATTAGAACCGATCACTTGCAATCTTAACGAATAACAACAAAAAGCAGTACAAAAAATGCAAACAATGAACCCAAAGTAATACCTTGTTGTTCACGGACCTCCGGGAAGCGGAAAAACAACCACTGTGTCAGCCGGAATTAAAGCTTTCATCAAAAGCAATCCGTCAGCACGTGTGCTTATAACTGGACCGTCTAACGTATCCGTAGATAACGTTATGATGTAGCTTAACGGCCTCCCAATGGTTAGAATAGGCTCCGTTGCAAGAGCAAGCGAAGAAATAACACCATATCTTCTTGATAATGTGGTACAAAGATTAAACTAAAGCGAACTTAATGGTGCACTCATCGATGTTAAAGATGCCAAGCTCGGCCTACAAAAAGCCAAAAAGAAATAAGCAAATCAAGGAGATAAAAAAGAGTTTTTACAAGCCAAATAAAATTTAAGAGCCATGAACAAGCAACTTCAGAAAGCTGAATAATCATGTGTTACTAAAACATTGTAATAAGCTAAAATAATCTGTTGCACGTTATCAGGTTGTTCTCATTTTAACACTTTAGTTGCGGCCGAATATTCTAAAGGTTTTGACTTAGTTGTAATCGACGAAGCAGCTTAAGCTTTAGATGTACAATTAATTTCTGCACTCTATCTTGCTAAAAAAGCTGTAGTATTTGCAGGAGATCCAATGTAATTAGCCCCAACTGTGTTATCTAGTTCTGCTCCAAAAGAATATTCAGAACCTTTACTTTACAGATTATGTAAGTAAAATGAAAAGGTTATGGAATCTGATAATTATGTATTATTAGATACCTAATATAGATTTGATAAACTGATAAATGAATTCCCATCCAAATAATTTTATAACTCTAGATTGAAAGCAAATAAACAAGAAGTAAGTCAAACACTAGAATGGACATCTGTTTGCTTTTTAAATACTGCGGGTTATGATTTTGTCGAGGAAAAACCTGATTCTGGCAAAATATTTGAATAGCTTAGTCTTAGAAATTAAAACGAAGCCGAACTTGTGGTTAAACTTGTAACTAAACTTATTGATGAAGGAGAGTCTCCAAATAATATTGGTGTAATAAGCGGATACGCGGCTTAGATATCTCTTCTAAATCAATAACTTGGTGGATAAGGAATAGAAATAGCAACAGTAGATGGATTTCAAGGTAGAGAAAAAGAAATTATTATTATGTCCATGGTTAGAAGTAATGACGATGGCATCGTTGGTTTTATGAATGATCCAAGAAGACTTAATGTTAGCATAACTAGAGCTAAACGACTTCTTATCGTTGTTGGTGATGCTGAAACTCTTCAAAAGGACAAGTTGCTGGGTTAGTATGTTGATTGGCTTTATGATAATGCAGACTAAATAGCTGTTGATGAAATATGACATTATTAAATAATTTATAGTATATTAATATATAATGATAAAGTCAATAAAAATATGATAAGCTTCGTGTATAGACTTTAAGAATTCTTTAAGATTTCCAGAGATCTTAATTATTACTTCTGTATCTGTATAATATTTAAATTCTACCCACCTCGCAAATGGGTTGTGGCGCTCCTGACGATGCTAGGGAATAAGATTCTCCGGTGCGTGCTCCGGTGCGCAACAAGGTGAAATTTGTGATTCCTGAGCGCGAGCATGTCAAGAAGATTTTTGAGAAGATAGATTTTGATAAATCTGGGACCATTGACAAGCAGGAGGTTATGGGCGTGATATGCCAGCTGGGTGTGCGTGTAAAGGAGTCTCAAGTGCTCCGCGCGTTCAATCTCACTGACATTGACAAGAAAAAGTGCTTGAACTTTGATGAGTTCTACCACATGTTTTACGTTCTCTCGAACACGACCGAGGACCAGATGATGATGATATTTTTGTACTCGGACCTCGATTGCTCCGGTTCAATTGACCCAAAGGAGCTAAAACGCGTTTTTGATAAACTGGGGAAGAACTTCAGCGAAGGAACCATCCAGAAAATCGTGAGAAAATACAACGGGACGAAACCGGAAGTGGACTACGGAACTTTTTTGGCGATTCTGAAGGATATCTCACAGTGACTTGTTTTTATTTATTTTTAATTTCTGTTTTACTTCCGTTTTTGAAAATCATTGACTGATTGGGTAAATATAATGACTTATAACCTTATCATCAGTACTAAGGCTCAATTCAAACATTCCATCTTCATCTCATAAATCATGGCAATCCACAAATCCAAACTTAGTTACACAATAACGTTACCTCAAATAATCTAAATTAATGAATCAATCAAAATAGATACTGAATTTACTGTGAGAATGTATCTTAAAGGGAAAACGTAAATTATTCCAGATGTGCTTATTTGTACAGTGGCACCATATTTATATTAATACACTTATTTACTTGTTTTTTGTATACTACTATACACAAAAGTATGTGGATTATAACATTAATAATACTGTAATTATGATTAAATACATAATATTATAAATTATTATTTTTTAACATTCCAAATATGAACTTTTAAATAAGAAGTAAACTTGTTGAGAATATTGCTTTAACTCAAGAAATACATGCATTAAACCATACTATCCTAGATATATAGTTCAATTGCGTTGAGAAATCAAGGAAACACTGGACGAATAGTGAAGACTCTCTTCTGAACCAGGCTATGGCTCTATTTGGAGCAAATGACTTGAGCCGCTTGTAAAAAATCTTAATATCGAAAACAAAATAGTAGATTTATTTCAGAATTAGATACATAATCGAGAATACTCATTTGCTCAAGAACAAGTGTCTACCAGAACTTGTACAACATAAATGAATTGCTTTATTATTTAATTTGTTTCTAAGTTGTACAAACCGCAAAGTTAAAGCTTAACTAATAAGAAAACGAAGTATTATTATTAAATACACTACTGTAATAATATTATTATTATATATATTATTTATATAACACGATACTGAACCAGTATAAACGAAAGTTAAGTGAGTGAGATATATTATTTATAATATTAAGGTGTGATCACATTTCCAGTTCATCAAAGTTCTTAATTTGGATTTTATTTTTCTTTATACTAGTAGGTGTTTTACAATAGAATTTAGTTATGTGGTATACTATCGAGATTGTAACGGATAACGCATGTAAATATGAAAATATTATAAACTGTACAATGCCACAACAAAACGTACAAATCGCCTTCTAAAGAAAAGCGATCCCATAAAATCGCAAACAATACCATTTATGAATATTTATGACACGTATAGTGGACACTGTTTGATTTTCGAGCACAACCTCTATTAAATTAGTGTAAAATTGTGATTATTTTAGAAATTAATTTTATAAAAATAGATATACAGTTATTAATAAAGTTCAAATAGTGCAATATACTATTATTATATATTACTTTAGATAATGTATAAAGGCTTGATTAACTCCATATTTCTTTAATAATCGCTATAATTATATATCAGTTATTGATTCGTCAATCACACCATATTATGGATGTCGAATATATTTTTTCTTTTGGCCCAAAGTTCATTTTATTTAAGTTTATATTTTGATTAATTTTAGATGAACTCTCATAATTATCATTATTCAGTAAATATAATATTAATGTAAATATGTCATATTTAATATGACATTATTGATATTAACAAATATGATTAGTACACTTTAATATATATCACTTCCTCGAGACAGCACAAACGAACGACTGAAAGCAAAACATAGGTTCTTGCACGCCCGTGTGTCAACTTTCAAAACGGGCTCAACCCGTCATTTATGCCCAGTAAAGACCCAGTATGGCCCTCACTGAGTCGTTAGCGGACCAGTTTCACCTGATTCGCTAACTTTATTTTAAGAAACTGGTATATATGCCAATATAGCAAAATATTTTATAAGTTATACATTAACTTTATAGTTATAAGTTAACGAGTATTACTATTGATTCATTGTAATTTATTCACTGATTTTCTTCGACGCAGATTTTAGAAAATAGCGTTTAACTGTTTCCGATCGCGAAACGGCTTCAGTTATTATTTTTTCAACCGTTTTATTAGACAACTGTTTTATTTATTTAATAAATAAAATCGTTTTGTTTCCGTTTTGCTTTAAACATTTTTTCCTTCATTTATTCACCCAGTTCGTCCTAAAAGTGAATCTGTTTTAGTTTATTTTAAAATAGAACTTAAATTGGAGTTGGGACCCTTTATTCCGTTTTAAACTACTCAAAATTATTGAAGTCTGAAATGAAATTATCGTTCAGAACTAATTACTCTAAATTCATATTTTGTAGAGGAAACAAATCGATTATCTCATTGCCATCCAAATACAACTTCTGTAAATTGATTAAATTTCGCACCGGATAAATGTCTACTATCTAATTTACACATAGGGCCAAAGATTTAAGCTTCATTAAACTTGATAATGCTGAAATATCAATCACGCTGTTAAAACTTACATCCAGATCAAGTAGATTTGTTAATTTTCTTAGCGGATATATGATTTCAATCGCATTACCGCTCAAATTCAAAGAGGTTAGATTAAACATCTATTATAAACACGTTATGTGCTCAATTCTGTTATTCGATTACAAATCTAGCAAATATAAATCAGTTATATTCTAAACTCCATTGATTTAAGATATATTACAATTATTTACGCTCAATTCCTTTACCTTAGCAGGAACTCTGTCAAAACTAACACATTAACAATTTAAGATTGTTAACTCTTCAATCCCAAGTTGGTCTACAAATGCAAATGTTTACAGAGCGTTTTTGGTATGAAATAAATCCAATAATCTTTCGTCAATACACAATTAATTTTCTTTTACTTATGAAATATACTAATTTATCCTTCTACTCTCATATTATTATTCTACATAATCCAACTCCATTCTTAAATCTATTATGTGGTGTGGACAATTAATATTAAAAATCAATAAATTATAAAAAATTAGTTGTATTTTAATCTAAAAATCACTCATTTAAAGAACTTACGGCAAATTAAACTATATCTTTTAGCGTTGTTTCTTGTTCTCTCTTGGCTTTCAACGAATGTAATTTTATCTTACGCTTTACAAAAAATATAATGACAACTATAATTGTAATGCCCAATAGTGGAATTATGATTACTAAAATTACTAACGTTGTTTGGCTCATTTCGCTTTAAGTACTGTTTGATGTGCATTAGTTTTACTAAATGACCCCATCACACCATTAAATACATATATTTTTAAGATAAACAACTTAGTAGTAAGAACAACCAAAATCCCCCAATTTAGAGCAGGCCAACTCGCCCGTATCTTTTTATAAGTAATACTCGCATTAAGGAACACATTTATTCTGGTCGAAATTATAAAATGTGTCTTTAGAACAAACACACACTGAATTATCTGTATTTAATTGCTAATCAGCAGGACAGTTATCAACGCACTAGTTTCGAACTGATAAAATCCACCCATACGCACACTTTTACGTTTTTAAGACGCAAGTACTAAGTTTTTAGGAGAAAACGTAGTTCTAACCACAAACGCACTATTTCTAATCCATGCTCACCATATATATTGGTGTTTTGCAACTATCAACGCAGTTTTGTAAAGTTATATCAATGAATCCACTCGTGCATAGAGTTAAAACGCATCTTTCTCCAGAAAGTTGATAATTTTGCGCGCAAACGCAACTATTACCGTTTTATGTTTCACCTTTAGAACAATCTGAAACGCAAGAATACTGATCAACGCTAATAAACTAGTTTAATGGGCAGTTTTGGACCTTCCATCGGTTATAACAGTAAATAGCTGTTACATTCTCGCAGTTTTGCATTAAAATGCATTTATTGGACAAAATCCCAGAGCGCATGTCGTATAGATAATTTCGAGTTGTGTCGCAAGCACATTGACCTCCATTAACATAACCACGAGCAAAACTTGTACAGTTCGCCGAAGTTATACAAACTAATTTATCAATAGATAGTAATTAACACTTTGATTATTACACGCAAAGACTAGCCAAAGAATAGCGTGAGTAGTCTCTAATCATATCAGAACAAATACATGAATCGATTTAAGAATCATATATAATTGCGCATACAGATTAAACGTAACAAATATTATCAACGTTCGTGTAGTCAGCACAACTACAAGTATTTGAACATTCTAAACATTTTCCTTCACTATTTAAATAGTATCCTATCTCACATGCACATCCAGGCGTTAAACATGTATTTTAACAGATTTTATTTGATTTTAATGTATAATTAAACGGTTTACTTCCACATGTAGCTACACAAATTTTTTGGGTCGAATCCCAAGCTCTATACATTGAACATTCACATTTGTTACCATTTTTTAATTAAAATGAGTCGTTACAAGCAGTACACCCAGCAAATAAAGGATCAATAAAATTATATCCTAAAGCGCATTGGCAAACATTATAATCGTCAAGGTATGTATTATAGCCACATTCTGTCGACTCCTCTGGTGGATCTAGTAGAGTTTAACACGTTTAATCTAGCATTCTGTATTAATTATTTTAACATTATTCTTATATTGCTATGTAGAATAGCATAAGTATTGAAGTGGAAGATATATTTTTGTAACTAGATTTATAAGTTATATATTAAGATATGCATATATCTTTTGTATCAACATGTATTCATTACAAATGTGTGTACAAATCTGTGAATATAAGAACATTAGGATAATAAAACATTTTAACTTTTCCGTATATTAAGATCAAAATATACTATTTTGAATATACAATTAACAACACATTTGATTTGTAATGGATATGAAAAATAATTAAATGAATAATAAGACAGGAAACATATTTGAAACACCAGTTTTGAAACCAGTGTATTTTATTAATTCTCTTCTGTACTATTTTATAAACGAAACGAGATGTTCACATGATTTTAATTTGCGCATGAAGTTCTCGAATTATGAACCACTCCGAAATCAAAACAAGTTTATATTTAAACTTTAGAAGTTCCGTTTGGAAGAGTAAATGTTTTTTGATTACTATATTACCTCGAATTGAGACACCCATCAAATTGTCATGGTATATAAGCGAGAGCAAATCTAGCTAATTTTGGTTTATTGTCAGATTTTTTATATCTCAGTTACAAACATACCTTGATATGTTCTGCATTAATAGAACGCTAAGTAGTATATCATTTATTTTTATGATCGTTGTTACAGACCTTTTTTTAAATAAAAATTGAAGTTGTAATGAATGTATTATAATAATAACACAATTATATTGTAATATCCCAATTAATATAATGATTTATAATATAGATCTTACTTAAAGTTAACTTAAAATTATTCACTAATAATATTGTTCACTACTGATATTCTTCGAATACATTTGTAAAATTAGAAGACATCAAATTACAACTTGCAACTAAATTACTTATTGTTTTGTTAATCTGTGCCTATTAATTTAAAATTTACGTGTAAACATTACTAAACTATTGATTTGATATTGACCATTAATTTTTAGTAACTAAATCAATTTTTGAATTGAATAACGACTTCATGAATTTATGCTAAATTTCACTTTGATTGTCATTATGATAATTGTTATAATATGTTGCTAATCTGTAAGGAAAATCAATTCCAAATAATTTAACAAGAATTTCGTTTTTTAATTGCAAACCAGTTGGTCCCAGTTCTAGGTAATTATGAATCCTATTTTAAGATAGATTTATTTCATCTAGTTTTACTGATGCTATTTTTGCATCAAGCATATTTAAAACGTGAAAATAGTTTGAATCGCATGCAATAACAACTGTGCCACCAGATGCAAACACTATCCGTATATCTTTTAAGTAAATATATTGTTATAGTTTAATATTTTCTAATTTCAATTTTCGATTAACAATATAAATATCGCTGTTATTAACAGCATACACTTTATCACAAAATTAACAATAAAATATACTGTGGTGTTTCCTTGATATGCATTTAAGTTTGTTATTCTTTTTCAATTCAAACAATTTTTGTGATTGGTTATGCACATATAATTTGTTGTTCATTGAAAACATCTGACCTCCATTAAAACCGCCACTAAAATATGAATAGATAGATTTGAAATATCTTCCAAATTCGTTAATGTGCTAAACAAAATCAACACTTAAATCTTCATTAATTACAAATATATAATCTAAAACAGAGAAATATATTTTGTTGCTAAAATAGAACACATTTGTAAGATGTGCTGGAGGAATTAGACGCGAGATCTCGCTTATAGATCCTTTGCACAAACTCTTTTAATATGTATTAGTAGCGTAAGATTCTTCTTATAGTGGTTAAAAATTATAGCTAATTGGTTACTTATATAAACAACACATATCTTTACTTATAATCTCTATATTTCCATTATTGATACAGAAATATATATCCAATTAATTAATGGGCTTGAAAATGAACATCAACTATTTGATTCGCTCTGTATTATCTTGTGATTCGTATTCGTTTTATTTGGTATGCAAAAATATTCTTCTACGGACATTATCAAACTAGTTAAATAATTACTTATTCTAGATACTTTATATTGATTTAATAATTGCAAGAAATAACGGGTAAAGAATAATTCCAGCAAGAATTATTGGGAATAACAAAATAATACATAATATATACATAACATCTTTCATCTTACTAATACATTTTAATTTATCAACCATATTGAGGTGTATTATATAAAAAGATGAGTCGATATATATAAATATTAATTTATTAATTATTAAACAATGTTGTTGTAAGAAATACTATGTATACTTACGAAGAAATACTATGTATACTTACGTTATATTATTAAAATATTTGTTGAGTATTAATAAACAATTTTAAAAGCGTATAATACTATTTGAGAACTTGATTCATTGTTTAGGGTAACGGTGAACGTGGTTTACGAGAAGGCTGGGACAGTGTAATAGACAGCTTTTAGCTCAACTGAAGATATGGGAGTCCAACAAGCATGAATTATTTGGAAGAGAAGTAAGAAAATAATTATAATAGAGAGAAAATAATTATTATAGATTTATTAAGAAACACACATGGTGCACTATCACGAAACGTCTGAAAAAATAGCACTTGATATTTACAAGTATATGTGATGCTTAGTAATTTTGCTTAGTAGTTTTTTTATATAAAAGTTATATTATTAATAAATGCGTGAATTTATAAATATATTATTATAAATATTGTTGACATATTAGAATTTCAGATATTTTCAGCTTCCTCAATTAAACAGTAGTAGCTGGTTTACTCATCATATGAAGTGGTTTCATTTAATTTTTAATAATATATTATATCAATTTTTTATTATTAAAGTGCAATCTTACACTTCTTAATTGACTTACATTTAAATATTAATAATACTACTTTGTATTATCCAATCGCTTCATACAACTTATTTATACAGCTTATTTAATTATAGAAGAGTGTATATTTGTTAATTTGTCTGTTCTTATTATTAAGTCGCTAAATTGAATTAACTTCTTATATACTATTCTTATATAGTCTAAGGAGAATATTTTAACAAATTCTGCTACCGAATCGACCAATAAAACTTCTAAAACCAAAAACATAAGAACTTAGCCTTCTAATGCCAAATTAAAGTACAAATTCAGTCGTTGTGAATATAGGAAAGATATTCATAAATATATTCGACTTTATATTTCAAATTGACTAAATGGAGTTCAAATTCGTGCCACAGATGGATGCCGTGACGCAAGAATAATAAGCAGGATTAATAAGAAATGAATATATTGCCATGACAACTCAACCAAACTCTTCAAAGTTAAGAACAAATAACTAAAGTGAGTTCATTATAGTTATTAAAACCTGAAACACTACCAATTTTGCAATAATGTGTACGCAATCGATTACTCAGGACTGTATTAAGTATAAGCCAAAAACAAAATGACTAAAATATACGATGTAAAATATGGGTATGTAATTTTAGATATAATTTTAGCATCATCTGGGATTCTAATAATATTTTAGAATATATTGTATTCATAAGAAAAAGTAACAGAAAACGACAAAGTAGAAAACAATAGAAAACATAAATAATTTAATTAAAAATTGTTTTCTTAAGAGCACAACACGTATTGTTCCGTATTGTTACAATTATTTAAACACATTCTTCAACATAATACAAGAAAGCGAACAAGGTAGCCTACCTAAATAGATTGGAAAACTACACTAATTTGTACCGAACGTCATAAGCAAATACCGGAATGCATGCAATTCTAACGAAGATATTGAAAATACCGGCAGAAATGCGCATGTATACTAGGTAGGTATTTCTCAGTGATGTCTTATAAACTGTTCTTATAGTTTCATGTTTTCTATAGTCATTAAAGATTATCGCATTATATACTTAAAAATAGCGATTCAACAGAGATAGTATCAGGATTAATACTGGATAACACTAGAGATTATTATAGAGATTATTAAATAAAATTAGATATTACTTAATTTTGTTATTTTATCATTAAAAGATAAGTTATCTTTTGCTAAGTGACTCCACTCCACATCCTCAACAATATGCCAAAGATAGAAAAGCCAGATTTCAAAGCTTGCGAAAAAGCCTTCAAAGCCATTGACAAAGACAACTCCGGTGAGTTAGATTTGAACGAATTAGAAGAAGCCTTCGGTTTATTAGATATTCACATGAAGAAGGACGAAATCAAGGGTATCCTTGAAATCGTTGACGCTGACGGTGATAACAAGATGAACAAGACCGAATTTGCTCACTTCGTTTACATTTGCAAGAATGCTACCCCAGACGACGTTAAGACCATTTTATTCTTAGCTGCTGATCAAGATTGCTCAATGACCATCGATAAAAACGAACTTTTGATCATTTTGAAGAAGCTTGGTGCTGAAGTCGACAAGGCTCAAGTTGACGAACTTGTTAAGCAAGTTGCTGACAACGATGATGGCACTTTATCTTATGAAATGTTCCTCGCCATGATGGAAAAGCTCTTGGAATGAGTCCATTTATTTGTTTCTTACATTTTTTATATTAGTGGATATAAAATTATTTAATATTTAAGTAGGTTACGATTTCTAACTTATTATATAAATTATATCGGTTGAAATATCAAAAATGTTTGGAAAAAGTAATAAAGAAACAAATATTATGACACAAATATCACGTTTCCAAAATTCTCATTCCAAGATTTCGATTATTAAGGAAATCTATAAAAACTCTGTTATCAAGACAATTTTAATGCCATAAACATGTTTTAAATCTAACTTCAATACATTTTAAATAAATTATATCGCTATAAACAAGCTGAGTACTTAAGCGAAAAGTTACTCTTGTAGCCTATACAATTACTGTTACGTTAGTTAATAAAAATTCACTTCAACCTCTCAATATTTAAAATCAAATATTTATTTATGATTCAGTAATCGAGTTCGTCTTGATACGAGGGCTCGAAGAACAGCGCGCAGCTGTTAACGCGCGAGAACACTTCCACTCCATCAAAATCTGTGAACGCGAGTTTCGTGAACGAACCGTCCTGTGTGAGCCTGTTAAGGTTCGTGTACGAAAAATCCCGCGAATAAGTGTTCACGCGGAGCCCTTACTCCTCCTTGTAATTGATTTGGGAGTGGAAAGTTTCTATTGCTGAGCGGTCTTACACGCTTGAATTGAATATGGGGTGGGAAACGCACTGCTCGATCGAATAACGGCAGTCCTGCTTGTACTTCGTCATCCCGATTATCAAATCGCCGGCTAGAATGCCCACGACAGACTCAAGTTTTGAGCAGAGCTCCTTGGAGTAACTCACCGGCGCGCCCAGGGTATAGTGCGTGTAGAGCTCGTGGAGGATGTTTCCAAGACAATAAACATCAAATTTCTCAGGAATCACCTTGCAAGAGTACACATCGTGCTTCGGAGAATACGCACTCGTATTCAACACTGAATCAACCTGAATATCACACACTGCCTAGCCAAAATCGATTATTATCGGCTTATTGTTCTAAATCATTATATTAGACGGCTTCAAATCCATATGATATATTCCCATGCTATGCAACTCCATAACAATCACCAATATATCATAAAAGAGGTCTATTTTCTACTAAACATTCAACTACTTTGTATACTCGTTAAATTACATTGAATAAAAGGGACCAATTAAAGCGTACAGGTTACTCGAGTAAACCTAAGATAAGTGCTAGTTAATAATAACTAAATCTTTTGGATTCGTAACTAATTAACAACATTCTGTGTATTTTTAAACTCCAGAGACGTCTGATAATCTTTGAGATAAACTCAAACGTGTTTACACTTCTTTAAGATTATCTGTTACAATAATAGCTACTTTCTCTTACTTTTTATTTAGAGCTGAGAAACATGTTACAAAGGAACCAGTAGAAATGAATGTCACGTTGGTATAGTTTTGTAAGCATATTTTATTATTTTATATTTATAAGTTCAACCATCTCATACTAGTGAAATGGAAAATAACTTAATATTTGTTTCAAAATATAATATATAACAGTTCTTATTTAACCACACGTAAACAGATTTAGTCAATTTAGTAATATAAAGTCAAATGCATATAAGATTATTACAAAGTTGCATAATAATGGTATCAATTCATTGGAACTGAGCATATAATCAAGTTTTTCAATTTCTAGCCAAAAGTTGAATAATAATTTATAGCATATTTTAGTTGATTGAATTTTGTGAAACCTATTTATATTGCTTCAGAAAACTCCCGTGTGTAAATTATACATCTGTTAATATATTCAACATCATGATAAATTTATTTGGTTAAAATTTTAAAATTAAAAACTTTATGAATCAATAACTTATTTTTAAAATTAATGCGGAAGCGAATTACTAAGTGAGACGTATAAATCGAACTAATACAGCTGTTCAATATGTCTTTGTCTGTACTGTTAATATAAGTATCTAATGTCTATTTTAAGACTAGCATATATTATTAAAATAACAGAAATTACAGACTGAAAAAAAGTTATATTTGTTTATATTTAAAATCAGGTGACGTTGTGGTGCAGTGGGAGCACAGAAACTATTTTAAAGGTCAACGGTCTGTTATTGTTCAGACCCAGGTTCGATTCCTGGCGACGTCATAATTTACAAGCATTGGCAAGATTGATAATAAAAATTGTTAATATATTAATTTTTAAACAGAATATCAAACAAATAAAACATGAGCGAATTTAATAACAAACTATTTATACTAATTCTTGTATTTATACTAATTCCTGGTTGCCTTTTCGTTTGTAAGGGGTTGATATTAACCCTTTATAAAGAATTATTATATTCAAGATTATTCAAGTAATAATTTAATCAAAAATCTGCTTGAAATATTTTTTGAGCAAATGAAGTAGAGCAAATGAAATTAAAGGCCTCAAAAGTTAATATATTATTATAATTAATTAATTAATATTTACCTCATCATTTATAACCATTTTCTCACTATCTAATCTATCTCCTTTCTGTTCACTCCCTGAACTTGAGTTGTTGTTCGATATCAATTCCGTTTATTTTGCTCCACTATTTGAGAATGTATTCTTGATTTTGGAGCTTTTTCACGAGTTTCTACTCGTTTTTCGTGAGTTCGCGCTCAATTTCCTTCTGCTGTTTTTCTTTCGGGTTGTTCGTGACAAAACTGGACTGTACACGACGTAGTGCATTTGGGTCAAATGTGGGCCTCGTTGGCATCGTAATTAGTGACTGATAATCTGATTATTACTGTTATTTGAGCGAGAATGAAGAAATTGGCTCAAGGTAATCCTGATATTTTTATATTGTTGAGGGCTTGGCCGAGCGCAAGAGCTGGCGCTGCTTCACAAACACGGATGGGAACACAGTGTGACTAATTTACGAAGTAGGGCGCGCCTACTGCGCAGAATGCACAAAACGACGGTTAAAAGGAACAATGTTAATCCGCGGAACCACTTCAGAAAGCTTCATTGGAGCGAACAAATAAATATGGTAAATAAATACTTAGCGGTTTAAAATAGCATATTCGATGATGTTATAAAAATATATAAATTATACTAAATGATTATTAAGATATAAAATAAATCTATTGAGCTTCTATAGTACAGTAGGTTAGTATCTCGGACTTTGAATCCGGTGGCCCCAGTTCGAGTCTGGGTAGAAGCATTCTTTTAGATTTCTTTTTAATTCGTTTACTTTATATTTACTTTGCATTCGATAATTCTCATTTATACTGACAAAACACTCCATTTAATTCATGCACAGAAAATAGTAACTTCAAGACATGGTTGATCTACAAAACGATATCAATACTAAAACATAAACTATATAGCAACTAATCCAGGAGCATACACACAATCTTAACGAATATCTACTATTTGTTGAAGAAGCCGAATGCGGTAATTAGAATGTCTTCAGATCCAATTAAAAAAGTAATTATGCGATTGAAGAATCCAGAACAGAAGATCAAAGTTATGATGTATAGTGGTAAACAAAAGACAATATCTTAAAACTTCGCAAATACAAAAGAAGTAGTATGAGTACAAGTGGAGAAGCATCCCAATTTGAAATATAAATACCTGCTAAAGAAAAATCATATCACGATGAGAAGAATAGAGACTTTGAAGATATGCTAAAATTTTGTGAAGATTTTCTCAATGCCAATCCAGATGAAATCAAATCCGATGATATGTGAACTTATAGACGTGATGTAGTGTATTTCATATATAATTCCACTTCAACGAAACACATTCAATATTTTAATTTGAAAGAACAACTTTAACATATTTTAGCATAGTTATCTTAATCAAATAATATATTAATAGAAAATTAATAGTTGACAATATCACAGGTAAAGTAAATTTAATTCGCCATTTAGTTTGATTTGCCATAAATCGATTTTAAAGTTAAAAACTACTCTATGAACAATATTATTGTCAGTAGAATAAATGTATGTGTTCAATTTATAAATATAACCAACGTTTTAAACTTCTTGAATATCTTAGAAATATGTACACCTGACTAAATATGCAATATAATCTAAAATAGAATAAAGTTTTTGAAGCCTAATATAAAATGTAAATATATAAGTCAAATTATAAACGGTGATGGTTATAATTGTGCATCAGTCTCCAAATTAATGAAGGTTATTTTGGATTATTACTAATTAGAAAATTATATAGAAATAGGGTACTACAAGCGAAACTTTCACTGTTGGAATGTAGTAAATTCATAAATTTACGATGTGTTATAATATAATTCTTAAGTATAAGATTATTAAGCTGGTTATGAATGGGAAACCATTGAAAAAATATGAAATTACAAATTATAATCAAGCTTAATATATTCTCGAATAGACATCATTTTAGAATCTAATTAGTATCAGCAACAAAAATAATGTAGTTTTTAAACTTGTATTTGTTAATATACGGAATTAATCAGAAACGACTATCACCCTATTATTGTTATGTAAATTAAATGAGATTCAAACAAATATTAGTATATAATCAGCTTATTGTAAATCAATCATATAGAGGTTATATTATATATTTTAGCAGTCGCTTAAATTATTCGTCATCTTCGCCGTACACGTAGTAATTGAAGTTTAAATGGTGCTCAATAGCTGAATAGTCTTCAATTGGGTTTCCAATTAGGTTCAGGTCTTGTAAATTGCTAAGCCCTCTGAGCGGTTCGATGTTTGAGATGCAGTTGAAGCTGAACAATTTCAGGTTCTTTAAATTCTGAATCCCCTCAATGTTTTATAACTAGTGTGCTGAGGTTCAATAGAATTTTGAAGTTAAAACCTATTTGTTAAGTCTCCTATATGAAAAGCGGGATTTCGCTAAAACCTTTTCAAAATAATAACATTTAATAATTATACAAATTCATACGAGGGAAATTTTGCGAAGCTTGTGTATACTTGACTTTCGAAAATTATGAGCAATTTTAAATTGGTCAGTTTTTTAAGTTGGTTCAAGTGTTGCAATTTGTTCACCAAAACGAGTTGTTCGAGTGATTTAAAACATTTTTTGAATTTGTTTAACTTGCACTTGGTCTTCGAGTTAGGGATTGTTTTTATACTGTATACTTTTAATACAGTATACTAATTTTGAAGATTCAAATTAGAAGAATCAAAAATTGGCTTTATTCATTTAATTGTAAGACAATAATCTTTCAATTATAAAAAATAACTAATAACCCACTCACTTAACTTTCGGTATCGTGTTAACTTTCGGTTCGGTATCGTGTTCTTTAAACTCAAATATATAAAATAAGGTAAATAATTATTTTATAGAGTAGATTATTGATGTAATTAATAAGAGTTACTTTAACTCTGGTTGTTTAAGAAGGTTAAAACTTTGTTCAAAACTTGTTAAATTTGATCGATGGAGTGATGCTTATGTTACTAAATATATTACTTTCAATTTTAATTAAAAATGAATAACCAATCCAAATATGAATCCAATAGTTGATGTCTACAATCAGTCGAAGATTGGAGGTTTGAATCAATCAGTTTAATTTCTGTAGAAACGTAATTATAAACAAAAAACATGGATCAATCTACAAGACTTTTGTTAATCTTAGGTTAAATAGTAAAAATAACAGTATTAATGATGATTAATGGGATTTATTTTAATCTAGAGTTAGGTTATAATTTTTGCTTTTGTAAATAGCTTGGCGTTGAAGAGTTAGTAATTTTTAACTGCAGATAATAAATTTCAACCTAGAAAAGATTTAGATAAGAAAATTATGTGAATTACATTTAAATAATAGTAATTTTTCTGATATAGATGGTGTGTAGTTAATGGATGCTCAAATTTACAAAATTGCTTCATTTCAATTATACTAAAAGTGATCATATATCGCAAAGTAATACTTCTCAAACCTCTATTAAATTAATCAAATTATATAAATAATTCCCGTTTATAATGTAATCATCTTCTAGGATTGTCACTCTGAATAGCCTCAGACAACCTAAGTTAGTTTGGTACTTGAACTAACATCACTAACGTCAAAGTAAGATAGGAAGTAATCAAAAGCGCAGATTTTTATAGTAATACTATGGATATGAAAGTAAATATTTAATGTGGACCCTCAACATAACACAAACTAAATAATATTAAAAATATTAAACTCTCTAATTCATCTATTTATAAAGTAATAACATTGTTATGATTATTTTCGCGATTAATTTTACTATAATTAGATGAAATACGTAATGCATACTGCAGATAAACAATAATACAACTAATTAAGAAAAATACATTTAGAACTATTACATTCATGTTTAACGAAATACCGCTTCAAATGTGGTAAATTGTTTCAATTATAACTTAAATTGATTTGGAAGCATAGCTGTAATAAGATACACAAGTGTAGCAAACTATATAATCATATGTGATGAGCGTATTTAATAGTATTTCAAAACAAACTTAACAAAAAAGAACAACTTAAATCGGTCAATAATTACGTTTAAGAAATTATTTAAACACTCGCTAAGACTTTTCAGGGTTATAGGAACTTGAAATAAACAATTTAATTAATATCGCTGAGCAAGTGAATTGTGAGTATCCAATACTTAACAGAACTCAAGTTTATGACCAGTTCTACAACTCAGAAGTTGATACAACAAAAATAATGCAAACATATTAAAATCAATATTCAAGTTAGAAGAGTCATACTGAATAATGTAAAATTTGTAGTTCACTATATAAACTTGTGAAACCAATATAACAAAACGAAAAAGATAATATGTTAATATATGATGAAATTACAATAATAGATAAAAATCTAAACACATTCATATATCCTTACAACAAACAACAATCATAATATGATGCTCGTTAAACAGTGGGAAGGTTTGTATTTAATATAATGAATTAAGTTGATATTTATATTGACTTAAATATTGATTAATAAGAATTAGAACTTTCCAAGCTTCTTATTATTAACATAGTTAACATGATAACGATGAATATAAGTATTCATATTTATACGATTGGATTAAATATTCAAGAAATATTTTTTGATAGCTCAGATTACATTTAATTAGAGCTAATATTAGCTAGCATCAAAACTTCGTAACACAAATCTATTAATTTTGAAGAATTACTTCACGTTCTATATTAAAATTATGATAATAACACAAATGTTACTCTGTCATTCATTATTACAAAAGGAATCGATGGGCATATTCATAGTACTACAGTTATGGGAGGTGGAATTGCTTTTTCTTGTTTACTATGTGAGTAATTATATATTAAAATATTTTGCCACTTCTAATGCGGATGACAAATTCCAATAAATAATCTCAAGTTGGAGATTATTCATGAACTACTCATTAACACAAGAGGGCCAAAAATATGATTTCGATCGTATTAGACCATAATCGACTATTCAAAGTCGGTATTTAATATTCCAAAAAGGAAAAATAGAAATTACCACATGCAATAAAAGGACGGCAATGACAAAAATAAACGCGGTAGAAGATGTTTAGGGAAGGTCAACTAATTCACTTAACAAACTTAGGCAGTTCTGAAGCGTTTGTATTCTCTTCATTTCTGGGTCCAACGGATGAATTCATAAAATATTGTACCAATCTGAACTAGTTATATCACTTGTTTAAGATGTCCCTGTGTAATTTCTACGTTTTAGTCAACAAAACTAATTTATGAAAGATTTTATCTCGAAAATATATGGTACTGTGGTGTCCGAGCCAACTTTGATTTTAACAAATGTTTATGTAATAATTGCGCTTGAAAATTAAATCACTGTATTTATGCTAATTATAACATATTCAATTAATTCTGCGGTTCATTTCTTTTTCACTTCATCCTTCAAATGACGAAGCACACACGAAGCCGACGGATCACAATACAAGAGCGTCGCATAATGATGAGAATGTGAGAAACAGAATCACAAACTGTTGCAACCAAGAAATACATTGCTTGTTGCCTTCAATGTAGTCTCCAAACTGTTTATTCCATTTTTAAGCACTTTGAAGTTACAGGCAAGCTAGAAGCTTCTCATGCCGATAATAGTGTCAGAAAATTTGACTAAGCTGAGATTTTCGCGTTGTTAAATATCGCCAGAGCCATAGATTCGAAACTCGACGAATCATAGCTGAAAAATACTAAGCCCTTCGTGGAATTTCCATGTCTCTAACAACGGTATTTCGTCTCCTAGTCAAATTCAGTTTAAGCTATAGTGCTGCTAAGGTAAAGCCAAAACTTACCGAAAAGCATAAATTGGAAAGATTGAACTTTGCTCGAATGAACCTGAAACAACCAATTGAATATTGGAGAACTTTTTAGTATACCGATGAGTATCGCTCAAAATGCTATGCAAATCGAGCGAGTAGAGTGCTCAGAACACCTAAAGACGAGTGGAATCCGAAGTATTTTCTCGAAGTGTAAAATATGGACTGTTTTCGTGCATGATCTATAGTACGATTAGCTATAGATATAAGGGTCCATTATGGTTTATGCCGTGCGGTACGACCATGAATTCAATTGTCAATTCTTAAGTTCTCAGACAAGTTACACTTCCATCACTTAATAGCATAACTTGAAGTTGCAACAAGATAACGCCCCGACACATTTTAGTAAGTATATGAAAAACTTTTATACTGCTAACAACATTGAGCTCTATCGCTTTCCAGTAATGAGTCCAGACTTAAATCCACTTTTTCACTGCTGGAATCCACTGAAGTCAAACATTTCCCCTGAAGAATGTACCACATATGACTTATTAAATGAAGAAGTAAAGAGGGCGTTGGAGTAAATCTCGTTAGATATCATCAATCATTTGATTGACTCTATGCCCAAAAGGTTAGAAGAAGTAATAAAATAGAAAGGAGACGCTACTAAACATTGAGTTAATATATAGTTAAAATTAATACAAAAAATAGTTTTGAAATAGTTAGTATTTTTTGAAATCAAAGTTGGCTTGGCGACCACAGTAGTTAAGCCTGATTGGAGAAAAGAATAAGAGGATCCAATGATTGGTATACGGACGCAATATGTAATTTATAACTAGTAGCGCAAGCACTGGACCTGCAGAGGACCTCGGTGTTCATCTTCAACTGGGTCAATCTGAACGATTTTAGGTATTTCTTAATCACGAAAAACAATGGAGGACTTTTTCTTTCAATCTCAACCGGGAGCTCAAGATGAAGTATTGGTACTTCGCTTAATTAGAATTATAATTCAGGTAGTTACAGTCGCTTTCATTCTCAATATTCAAATAATGAATGCATTTTTGTTTCTTGAAGAATGGAATCAAGTGGGTTAGTCGGGCCCAGCATTAAATAATATATTGATGCTACTCTAAAACAACAGTTATTTTACTTATGATCTTCCACTTCCATTTCATAATGAGAAATCAATTTTCTTGATTGTTAAATTATACAACGTTAGGTAAAGTTGAAACTTATTATTGAAGTATATACAGAGTTATATACGTTAATTATTGTAGCACAGCTATCCAAGGCTCAACCAGGCCTTGATGTGATTGAAGCACTTTACAAATCAATAGTAAATAGAGTTAATGAGTGTATTGATGAGGAGGGAGAACACACTCATTATTGAGCCGGGCAGTGATATAAGTAAGATTCAAATAATAAACTTCATTCTTCTTCCTAATTCAAAAAAGCATTTCGAGGGCCCACCACTGTAAATTCAATTCAACAAATTTTGTGTTGATTAATCCGTATTTTGTAAAACCATTTAAACACATTATAAAACAAAATATCACATTTAAATAACTATATTCTATTGTGTAACTGTAGAAAAACATGTCTTTATAGTAATAGTAACAAATTAAAATAAATGTATAGAGCTTAAATGCAGTGTATATTTATTTAGACCAAAAAAGCAACACTTTTGATAGTTTAAGACAAGTCAACGATTTCTTCAAACTTAAAATTCATAATGTCCTTCTGAATTATTTGGATAAAGCGATATTTTTAACAAACTTAATTACAACTTCGCAAACATTTGAGCATGATTTAGCAGTATATTTTGTAAAAGCAATTATTGTTGATGACGAATATTAAGGACTAGTAGCTGTTTCAGCTAGATTAGATGTGTCTTGGTAAGAAATTATGACTTTTAACGATGATAGCATCAATTCAAATTGTTTCCCAATTACTAATAAAACATTACATTGTGATATTTAGTAACAAAAGGTGTAACTGAATAAAATGTCTAATACAAATTAGCAAGGTTTTAGACCATTTATTTCTAAAATGGACTAATAATAAAAGCAATTGTAGTTTGGGGAAACGATTTCTAATGGGTTAATTCTAAATTCATTCGTAATTCGTAAAGTGAAGGTATCACAAGCATTTATAAATACTTTAATGATTGATGACGTGTTAAGTCGATAGAATTCTAAAAATCATTATAGTAGTAGTGAGTCTCCACTAATTTTAGCTTCTACCACATTCAACAAGACATTGAATTATCTAGTGTCTGATCATCATCAGTCATAGGATGGAAGGTTTTATGAAAGTACGCGCTAGTCGATGAATAGATAGATGCTTACGGTAATGAGCGACGAGTTTTTTGAACATAACTCATTCAACCTTCTCTACGAAATTAATATGTAAAGCTCTGAGGTTATGAAATTCGACGATTGCTCGTTTTTCAAGCAGCGTTTTAATGTAAGTTACTGTTTAAATGAGTATGATTCTGAAATTAATGTAAGAATTCCACTCAGTTTGGTGAATTTCTATTAACAAATTAATGGGACATTCTCCTTAATTCCAAAAAGAAGTTTATACAACACAAAGCACTTAAAAGAAGTGGAATATTTACCAGTGTCACTATTTTTATAAAATCATAATATCTCTTTAGAAGATGGTATGTTACTTGAGATTAGTAGTAATGTTGCATTTTACTTGAAAATATGCAGGTTAGTTCATTCATAATTGCGCATTCTTCAACCACAAAAGATATAATAATGCGTGAATATACGATACAGCATGATAATTGTATGCACATAAACTACAAGTAATTAACCTAAAATATAACTAATTAACTTAAAACAATTGGATTACAAACACTTCTTTCACAATAATGTGTAATTAATGTCATCCAACTAACTTTATATTCAAGAATCGAACTGTGTTAGTCACTACAATTTTGACAACACTGTGAACATTATCTATAACCCATAGTACCAAAACTCAGAAATAGCATATTCTAAATTTGTTAATAATATTTAATACTGGTAGTAGCATAGACTGATAGGTTCAAATTAAAAAGTTTACATTGATATTTTAAAACCAAGATCTTTTATAGACATAAATTTCATGTTTAATGATGATCAGTAAACATTGTACATAAACCAGTATGGGATGTTTATCGCACATCCAAAACAATACTCTGTGTTAACTCCTAAATTTATTGTTAGTTAACAAAATATGCTTGAGTCCACTATATGTTAACCTCAAAAAATGAGCAGAAAACTACTCCGAATTCTGTTCCTACACGGTTTTGTAAAGTTATATTATCGTTTAGAAGGTGGAAGATATTGCATTTAAAACTAAATGTTGAATATCACTGAGGTATAGACCATAACACACAACGAAACGCTTAAATTTAAATTAACGTAGATACCCAAAACGGGTATTTATAAGATCGAAGTAATAGTGGGTAATATCAACGATCTTTTGAAAGATAGCACTTTATCATAATGTTTTAATTTCGTAGATGATTTAAATAAGTATTTAGATGATGTGCTAATTAAACGCAATGATCTCAAATTTTAATACAATAATGTTGATTATAAATTTTCTGACATTTATTAGTGGAAATAGTGGGTATAGTTTACACACAGCCCCGTAAATATTAAATTACAACAAAATCATTATTTGATCAATTCTATAGTTATACTCTCTTTTGTATTATGGCTTATTTATTTATATAATTAGAACTGAATGAAGATGAAATGAATGAATTGAGTAATCTTTAGAAAGTGAGTTACAATATGTTTCAATTAAGTGAGTCATATATAATTTGAGATACTTAATTAATACTATTTCATACTATATTCTGTAATTTCATTCGATTATATAGTATTACTTTATTTAATATTATAGAAGTTTAATCTTAAATAACAGAACAAAAAGTAAATCTAGCCAAAGATCCACGATGAAACATTTGCTAGAGTTTCTCAAGGTGAAAGGTAAACATCAAGTGTGGATCACAATCTATCATAAACATCAATTGATTATTATGAAATGATGTTTAAGCTAAGAATGCTCTTGAATTTGTTAAAATATGCCAAGTAATTCCTCTTTCAGAAGCAAATGTCGAACGGCTGTTTTATTAAACTTAAGTTGGTTTAATTACTAATAAGAGAAGACAAACAATTGGTATTGAGTATCTGTACAGTTTAATAACAATTAAGAAGGATACGACGAAATAGTGACAAATTCTTATTGTCATTTTATATGTTATTGTGTTACACAATAGAGACAATGATTGTCTTATTGGCAAAAAATTATTGTCAAAAGTTATATATAGTCAAAAGTTATATATTGTTGGATGGCTATACTTTGCACCTTCTTTTATATAATAGCTAACACATTCTAAATTCCACTCACAAATGGGTAACATTGTTTTAAGTTAATACTCAAACCCTAATGAATCTAATATTAATGTCCATTTTAGGAAGTGGAAACACTTATTCTTCCCATTTCACATATATCAACAAATTATTTCCGCTCCATTTTCCAAAATATGTCATTCGCGGAGCTCGTGAAAACGACTACTTTCAACACGACCTTGGAGCCCTCTTCTTTCGCCCCTCGGAGGAAAAGTTCCGTTTCCGAACGGTAAGTTCAAACGTCGATGACGAAAACGGCGATTCAGTTGAATCCGGACCTCTCATTGAATTCCCCACCCCGCGAACGCCAAAACGTTCAAGACCAGTTGTCCAGGAGGTTCACAGAATCTTCAATTCAATAACAGTAACAAAGAGACAGAGAACAAAGGGAATCATTATAATAACAGAAAGAATAATTACAGATCCCAAAACCAAAACTCACAAGCAGCTTCGTAAACGACTAGAACACTTTCGACTAAATAATTCAAGAGGGGAAAGTGAGCCAGAAGCAAATCAGCCAGGTGAACTAGATGGCGTCGAGTGTTGAGCTGCTGAACACGAAACAGTTCCTGAGCGCGTCGCAGCTGAACCAAATCAAAAGAAACTACGAGATGCAAGTGGGGCAGCTGAACCAACTGCTGGAGTTCGAAAGACTCAAATGCGCACAGCAACAGCAAGACGTTCAAAACCTGAGACAACAGAACCTAGAACTCTCGCAGGCGCTCATGAAGCAGCAAAAGGACTACCTGGAGCTGCAAAACCAAATTCAAACGGACGTCATCACCACCGACGAACAGTTCAGAGAAATATCCAGCCTGAAACAACTCAACGCCGACCTGAAACAGCAGGCCCAGATGTACCAAGAGAAAATGGGCTCGTTCCAGGCCAGAATGCTCAACGCCGAATCCTCGGTTAAACGACTCATTGAAGTGCTGGAAGAACAAGGGCTCACCCAAGTGCGCGGCGGAATATCACAGGAAGGCAAACAGACCAAACAAATATGCTGCCAGTTCTGCGGGAAAACAGATTGCCATCATGGGCGGAGGTCGTCTGGCTCTATCCAGAAAGACCCTGCCTCGAACCTCCTCAAAAACCTGAAGAGAGACGAGGCCGAAACGCAGGAAGACCTGAACAACATTCTTTCGGCTGCGTATAGAAACCCAGAAAAGCTGGCAACCGAGCTGTCGCAAGTCCAGAAACTAGTGAGACAAGTGAAGACGAAGAAGAAAATCGTGAAGGAGGTGGAGGCGTTTTAGAAGAAGAAAGTGTTCAAGTGACGTTGTGTTTATTCGAGTTTAGAAATATTTAATGTGCGAAGAACCTAATCCCTTAAAGGCTGGATTTACTCGGCCCAATCTGGTTCCGATAGTTCTTTAACCCTAAGTGGCGGATTTGTATTTTCGTATCCATACGCGTAGGCCTCGCAGCTGAAGCCGAAACTTTTAAGCCGTCAACATTCCATTTAGTATTTCAAAATCAATTACATGCAATTATAATAATTCACAGCCGCCGCTCTGGAGCCATATTACATCTATTATTTGCATCTCCCACTCCACACATTTAATCAATTTGATTAATTTCTGTTCCACTCCCCTCCAACAAAATGTCTGCCCCAGCCATCGGTATAGATCTCGGTACTACCTACTCTTGCGTAGGTGTCTTCCAGAACGAACGTGTTGAAATCATCGTCAACGACGTCGGTTCCTACACTACTCCATCCTATGTCGCCTTCACTGACAGTGAAAGACTCATCGGTGAAGCCGCCAAGAACCAAACTGCCATCAACCCAGAAAACACTGTTTATGATGCCAAGCGTCTCATCGGTCGTCGTTTCTCTGACCACGAAGTCCAAGAAGACCTCAAGCACTTCTCCTTCAAGGTTGCCGCCGACGCCGACGACAAGCCAATGATCGAAGTCAACTACAAGAACGAGACCAAGAGATTCAGCCCAGAAGAAATCAGCTCCATGGTCCTCCTCAAGATGAAGACCACCGCCCAAGACTTCCTCGGTAAGGAAGTTAAGGACGCTGTCGTCACTGTTCCAGCCTACTTCACTGATGCCCAACGTAAGGCCACCCAAAACGCCGGCCAGATCTGCGGTTTGAACGTCCTCAGAATCATCAACGAACCAACTGCCGCCTGCATTGCCTATGGTTTCCAGACCAAGGACAACAACAAGAAGAAGGGCGAAGAAAACATCATGGTTTTCGACTTCGGAGGTGGTACCTTCGACTGCTCCCTCTTGAACCTCGACAACGAAGTTTTCGAAGTTCGTGCCACTGCTGGTAACTCCCACCTCGGTGGCGAGGATCTCGATAACAGACTCGTCAACTACTTCGTCGCTGAATTCAAGAAGAAGCACGGCAAAGACTTCTCCGGCAACCTCCGCGCTGTCCGTAGACTCAGAACCCAATGCGAACGTGCCAAGCGTACCCTCTCCAGCTCCCAGACCGCTTCCATCGAACTCGAATCCCTCTTCGAAGGTATCGACTTCTTCACCCAGATCACTCGTGCCAAGTTCGAAGATCTGTGCATGGATTTGTTCAGAAAGACCCTCGAGCCAGTCGACCGCGTTCTCAAGGACGCCAAGATGAGCAAGAGCGAAGTCGACGAAGTCGTCCTCGTTGGTGGTTCTACCCGTATCCCAAAGGTCGTCCAATTACTCAAGGAATACTTCAATGGCAAGGAACCACTCAAGTCCCTCAACCCAGACGAAGCCGTCGCCTATGGTGCCGCCGTCCAAGCCGCCGTTCTCAGCACTGACAAGAGCTAAGCCCAAGGTACCGGTAACATCCTCCTGTTGGACGTCTGCCCACTTTCCCTCGGTATCGAAACCTCTGGTTCCAACATGACCGTCCTCATCGCTCGTAACACCACCATCCCAGCCAACAAGAAGGAAACCTTCACCACCTATGCTGACAACCAAACCACCGTCACCATCCGTGTCTTCGAAGGCGAAAGACCACTCACCAAGGACAACAACTTGCTTGGTAACTTCGACCTCACCGGCATCCCACCAGCACCAAGAGGTCAACCAAAGATCGAAGTCACCTATGACTTGTCCGTCGACGGTATCCTCACCGTTACCGCCAAGGATCTCTCTGGCACTGGTAACACCAAGAGCCTCCAAATCAACCAGAAGTCCAACAGACTTTCTGACGCCGAAATCGAACGCATGGTCCGCGAAGCCGAACAGTTCAAGAACGAAGACGAAAAGATCCGTGAAGGTCAGAAGGCTCGTAACGAACTCGAAGGTCTCTTGTTCGGTACCCGCAGCCAGCTCAACGGCGAAGGCGAACAAAAGCTCCCAGTTTCCGAAGACGACAAGAAGAAGATTGAAGACTTGATCAACTCTCAACTCGCCTGGATGGAATCCAACAAGCTCGCCTCCAAGGAAGAGTATGAAGCAAAGAAGAAGGAATTCGAAGCTCTTGTCCACCCAATCATGGCCAAGATGCAACAAGGAATGCCAGGAGGTATGCCAGGTGGTATGCCAGGCGGCTTCCCAGGTGCTGGTGGTATGCCACCACAGGCCCCAGCTGGTGGTGCCCACAAGGGTCCATCTGTCGACGATCTCGATTGAGAAATTATATTTGCTTTTAAATTAGTCTTATTCATTTAATATATAGTTATGAAATTGTTGAAGTACCAGGAATTTTATTTAAAAATAATTAAAAATTCTAATTACCCGATAGGAACTAAACTACTACATTTTTTCGCATATAAAAGGGTCCTTTTTCAGATTCGGATCCCCTATATCTCTTAGCATCAAAATAAACCTCATAAATAAGCTTTGCTTATAATTATGATTATTTTAGCTATTTTCAACAATACTATGAAACAAAAAGATAACTCAGAGTGAAGTTCGTCATTATATTTATAGGTTAGGACCTATTTTGAGGACACAAAATGTTCAATCAATATAAAAGATAATTAATATTTAATATATATTATTTGGCGGACCACTTTAATTATGTCAAAATAAATTGAAAAACCAGATTAAAATGCGTGCTCGAGAGCGTTTAAAGCTATAGATAAGGATCACTCAGGCGAGTTGGATCTTAATGAACTTCAAGAAGCATTTTAATAACTCGATATCAATTTAAATTTGGATGAAATTAAAGGAATTAGATGCTGATGGAAGCGGCACCATGAACACAGAAGATTTTACTCACTTTGTATATATCTGCAAGAATGCAGTCATTGATGACATTAAAACGATACTGTTCCTCGCAGCGGACAAAGACTGTTCACTTAGCATCAGCAAAAGTGAACTTCTAACCATTCTCAAAAAACTAGGCGCTGAGGTGAACTAGTAAATGGTTGACGAACTGGTAGATTAAGTGGCGGATAACGAAGACGGTACTCTTTCGTACGATTTGTTCAACACTCTTATGGAAAGACTAATTGAATGAGCATGATCTAAATATTACATAAACATATGCGTATACCAATAATAATCTAAGTCGTATTTCAATAAATTTAGCCTTAAACGTTTGATATTATTTAATTTGTTTTAATTTCCATAAATTAATTATTTTTCAGCAGGTAAATTTACTTTTGTCGACCATAATGTTAGACGGTAGCATAGCGGTTCAGCCAAACTTGGCTAACGCTTAAAACGTCTAAATTTAGGGAATAGATAGTTGTAGCCAAAGTCGCATTTCAATAAATATATCATAACTTGTTCAGGAATTATATTACTTCAATGAATCATGGTAATGTAATCAAATCATAGCTATCACTCAATCGAGATCGTCGACAGATGGACCCTTGTGGGCACCACCAGCTGGGGCCTGTGGTGGCATACCACCAGCACCTGGGAAGCCGCCTGGCATACCACCTGGCATACCTCCTGGCATTCCTTGTTGCATCTTGGCCATGATTGGGTGGACAAGAGCTTCGAATTCCTTCTTCTTTGCTTCATACTCTTCCTTGGAGGCGAGCTTGTTGGATTCCATCCAGGCGAGTTGAGAGTTGATCAAGTCTTCAATCTTCTTCTTGTCGTCTTCGGAAACTGGGAGCTTTTGTTCGCCTTCGCCGTTGAGCTGGCTGCGGGTACCGAACAAGAGACCTTCGAGTTCGTTACGAGCCTTCTGACCTTCACGGATCTTTTCGTCTTCGTTCTTGAACTGTTCGGCTTCACGGACCATGCGTTCGATTTCGGCGTCAGAAAGTCTGTTGGACTTCTGGTTGATTTGGAGGCTCTTGGTGTTACCAGTGCCAGAGAGATCCTTGGCGGTAACAGTGAGGATACCGTCGACGGACAAGTCATAGGTGACTTCGATCTTTGGTTGACCTCTTGGTGCTGGTGGGATGCCGGTGAGGTCGAAGTTACCGAGCAAGTTGTTGTCCTTGGTGAGTGGTCTTTCGCCTTCGAAGACACGGATGGTGACGGTGGTTTGGTTGTCAGCATAGGTGGTGAAGGTTTCCTTCTTGTTGGCTGGGATGGTGGTGTTACGAGCGATGAGGACGGTCATGTTGGAACCAGAGGTTTCGATACCGAGGGAAAGTGGGCAGACGTCCAACAGGAGGATGTTACCGGTACCTTGGGCTTAGCTCTTGTCAGTGCTGAGAACGGCGGCTTGGACGGCGGCACCATAGGCGACGGCTTCGTCTGGGTTGAGGGACTTGAGTGGTTCCTTGCCATTGAAGTATTCCTTGAGTAATTGGACGACCTTTGGGATACGGGTAGAACCACCAACGAGGACGACTTCGTCGACTTCGCTCTTGCTCATCTTGGCGTCCTTGAGAACGCGGTCGACTGGCTCGAGGGTCTTTCTGAACAAATCCATGCACAGATCTTCGAACTTGGCACGAGTGATCTGGGTGAAGAAGTCGATACCTTCGAAGAGGGATTCGAGTTCGATGGAAGCGGTCTGGGAGCTGGAGAGGGTACGCTTGGCACGTTCGCACTGGGTTCTGAGTCTACGGACAGCGCGGAGGTTGCCGGAGAAGTCTTTGCCGTGCTTCTTCTTGAATTCAGCGACGAAGTAGTTGACGAGTCTGTTATCGAGATCCTCGCCACCGAGGTGGGAGTTACCAGCAGTGGCACGAACTTCGAAAACTTCGTTGTCGAGGTTCAAGAGGGAGCAGTCGAAGGTACCACCTCCGAAGTCGAAAACCATGATGTTTTCTTCGCCCTTCTTCTTGTTGTTGTCCTTGGTCTGGAAACCATAGGCAATGCAGGCGGCAGTTGGTTCGTTGATGATTCTGAGGACGTTCAAACCGCAGATCTGGCCGGCGTTTTGGGTGGCCTTACGTTGGGCATCAGTGAAGTAGGCTGGAACAGTGACGACAGCGTCCTTAACTTCCTTACCGAGGAAGTCTTGGGCGGTGGTCTTCATCTTGAGGAGGACCATGGAGCTGATTTCTTCTGGGCTGAATCTCTTGGTCTCGTTCTTGTAGTTGACTTCGATCATTGGCTTGTCGTCGGCGTCGGCGGCAACCTTGAAGGAGAAGTGCTTGAGGTCTTCTTGGACTTCGTGGTCAGAGAAACGACGACCGATGAGACGCTTGGCATCATAAACAGTGTTTTCTGGGTTGATGGCAGTTTGGTTCTTGGCGGCTTCACCGATGAGTCTTTCACTGTCAGTGAAGGCGACATAGGATGGAGTAGTGTAGGAACCGACGTCGTTGACGATGATTTCAACACGTTCGTTCTGGAAGACACCTACGCAAGAGTAGGTAGTACCGAGATCTATACCGATGGCTGGAGCAGACATTTTGTTGGAGGGGAGTGGAACAGAAATTAATCAAATTGATTAAATGTGTGGAGTGGGAGATGCAAATAATAGATGTAATATGACTCCAGAGCGGCGGCTGTGAATTTTTATAATTGCATGTAATTGATTTTGAAATACTAAATGGAATGTTGACCGCTTAAAAGTTTCGGCTTCAGCTGCGAGGCCTACGCGTATGGATACGAAAATACAAATCCGCCACTTAGGGTTAAAGAACTATCGGAACCAGATTGGGCCGAGTAAATCCAGCCTTTAAGGGATTAGGTTCTTCGCACATTAAATATTTCTAAACTCGAATAAACACAACGTCACTTGAACACTTTCTTCTTCTAAAACGCCTCCACCTCCTTCACGATTTTCTTCTTCGTCTTCACTTGTCTCACTAGTTTCTGGACTTGCGACAGCTCGGTCGCCAGCTTTTCTGGGTTTCTGTACGCAGCCGAAAGAATGTTGTTCAGGTCTTCCTGCGTTTCAGCCTCGTCTCTCTTCAGGTTTTTGAGGAGGTTCGAGGCAGGGTCTTTCAGGATGGAGCCAGACGATCTCCGCCCGTGGTGGCAGTCTGTTTTCCCGCAGAACTGGCAGCATATTTGTTTGGTCTGTTTGCCTTCCTGTGATATTCCGCCGCGCACTTGGGTGAGCCCTTGTTCTTCCAGCACTTCAATGAGTCGTTTAACCGAGGATTCGGCGTTGAGCATTCTGGCCTGGAACGAGCCCATTTTCTCTTGGTACATCTGGGCCTGCTGTTTCAGGTCGGCGTTGAGTTGTTTCAGGCTGGATATTTCTCTGAACTGTTCGTCGGTGGTGATGACGTCCGTTTGAATTTGGTTTTGCAGCTCCAGGTAGTCCTTTTGCTGCTTCATGAGCGCCTGCGAGAGTTCTAGGTTCTGTTGTCTCAGGTTTTGAACGTCTTGCTGTTGCTGTGCGCATTTGAGTCTTTCGAACTCCAGCAGTTGGTTCAGCTGCCCCACTTGCATCTCGTAGTTTCTTTTGATTTGGTTCAGCTGCGACGCGCTCAGGAACTGTTTCGTGTTCAGCAGTTCTACGCTGGACGCCATCTAGTTCACCTGGCTGATTTGCTTCTGGCTCACTTTCCCCTCTTGAGTTATTTAGTCGAAAGTGTTCTAGTCGTTCACGAAGCTGTCAATATTACTTATTTATTGATAACATATTTATAGAGTGTAGTACAAAATAAATTAAATTTGTTATGTTAAATTAAAATTTATTACACTCCAATGGATAGAGCTTAGTGTATTCAAGCCAAGCAACATATCGATAACTACATTAACCAATTGAAACGAATAAAACCAAAAATTGCTGGAATGAAAATGATTGACATCATACCATATATGATATCAACAAAAGATTGTAATTTCTCAGCATTTTTGAAAAGACTTTCTAGTATCATAAAAGTAGAGCCGCCCATAATAATGGATTGGACTTTAACAAGCTTTTTAACTTATGAACCTCCACCACCAAAAAATATCAAAGTAGTAATCAAAGGGCGCATAGAATACTAAAATAAAGTACTTAGTATTTTAAAAACTCAAGGAATCACACCTAAATAGCTATAATAGTGAGTAAATTATTGTAAGTGACACAGTAATGTTTGAATTTAAATTAGTTATGGATTAAAAAAGTTTAATATATTTTAGATATTGTAGATGCTGATGGAAGCGGCACCATGAACACAGAAGATTTTACTCACTTTGTATATATCTGCAAGAATGCAGTCATTGATGACATTAAAACGATACTGTTCCTCGCAGCGGACAAAGACTGTTCACTTAGCATCAGCAAAAGTGAACTTCTAACCATTCTCAAAAAACTAGGCGCTGAGGTGAACTAGTAAATGGTTGACGAACTGGTAGATTAAGTGGCGGATAACGAAGACGGTACTCTTTCGTACGATTTGTTCAACACTCTTATGGAAAGACTAATTGAATGAGCATGATCTAAATATTACATAAACATATGCGTACACCAATAATAATCTAAGTCGCATTTCAATAAATTTAGCCTTAAACGTTTGATATTATTTAATTTGTTTTAATTTCCATAAATTAATTATTTTTCAGCAGGTAAATTTACTTTTGTCGACCATAATGTTAGACGGTAGCATAGCGGTTCAGCCAAACTTGGCTAACGCTTAAAACGTCTAAATTTAGGGAATAGATAGTTGTAGCCAAAGTCGCATTTCAATAAATATATCATAACTTGTTCAGGAATTATATTACTTCAATGAATCATGGTAATGTAATCAAATCATAGCTATCACTCAATCGAGATCGTCGACAGATGGACCCTTGTGGGCACCACCAGCTGGGGCCTGTGGTGGCATACCACCAGCACCTGGGAAGCCGCCTGGCATACCTCCTGGCATTCCTTGTTGCATCTTGGCCATGATTGGGTGGACAAGAGCTTCGAATTCCTTCTTCTTTGCTTCATACTCTTCCTTGGAGGCGAGCTTGTTGGATTCCATCCAGGCGAGTTGAGAGTTGATCAAGTCTTCAATCTTCTTCTTGTCGTCTTCGGAAACTGGGAGCTTTTGTTCGCCTTCGCCGTTGAGCTGGCTGCGGGTACCGAACAAGAGACCTTCGAGTTCGTTACGAGCCTTCTGACCTTCACGGATCTTTTCGTCTTCGTTCTTGAACTGTTCGGCTTCGCGGACCATGCGTTCGATTTCGGCGTCAGAAAGTCTGTTGGACTTCTGGTTGATTTGGAGGCTCTTGGTGTTACCAGTGCCAGAGAGATCCTTGGCGGTAACGGTGAGGATACCGTCGACAGACAAGTCATAGGTGACTTCGATCTTTGGTTGACCTCTTGGTGCTGGTGGGATACCGGTGAGGTCGAAGTTACCAAGCAAGTTGTTGTCCTTGGTGAGTGGTCTTTCGCCTTCGAAGACACGGATGGTGACGGTGGTTTGGTTGTCAGCATAGGTGGTGAAGGTTTCCTTCTTGTTGGCTGGGATGGTGGTGTTACGAGCGATGAGGACGGTCATGTTGGAACCAGAGGTTTCGATACCGAGGGAAAGTGGGCAGACGTCCAACAGGAGGATGTTACCGGTACCTTGGGCTTGGCTCTTGTCAGTGCTGAGAACAGCGGCTTGGACGGCGGCACCATAGGCGACGGCTTCGTCTGGGTTGAGGGACTTGAGTGGTTCCTTGCCATTGAAGTATTCCTTGAGTAATTGGACGACCTTTGGGATACGGGTAGAACCACCAACGAGGACGACTTCGTCGACTTCGCTCTTGCTCATCTTGGCGTCCTTGAGAACGCGGTCGACTGGCTCGAGGGTCTTTCTGAACAAATCCATGCACAGATCTTCGAACTTGGCACGAGTGATCTGGGTGAAGAAGTCGATACCTTCGAAGAGGGATTCGAGTTCGATGGAAGCGGTCTGGGAGCTGGAGAGGGTACGCTTGGCACGTTCGCATTGGGTTCTGAGTCTACGGACAGCGCGGAGGTTGCCGGAGAAGTCTTTGCCGTGCTTCTTCTTGAATTCAGCGACGAAGTAGTTGACGAGTCTGTTATCGAGATCCTCGCCACCGAGGTGGGAGTTACCAGCAGTGGCACGAACTTCGAAAACTTCGTTGTCGAGGTTCAAGAGGGAGCAGTCGAAGGTACCACCTCCGAAGTCGAAAACCATGATGTTTTCTTCGCCCTTCTTTTTGTTGTTGTCCTTGGTCTGGAAACCATAGGCAATGCAGGCGGCAGTTGGTTCGTTGATGATTCTGAGGACGTTCAAACCGCAGATCTGGCCGGCGTTTTGGGTGGCCTTACGTTGGGCATCAGTGAAGTAGGCTGGAACAGTGACGACAGCGTCCTTAACTTCCTTACCGAGGAAGTCTTGGGCGGTGGTCTTCATCTTGAGGAGGACCATGGAGCTGATTTCTTCTGGGCTGAATCTCTTGGTCTCGTTCTTGTAGTTGACTTCGATCATTGGCTTGTCGTCGGCGTCGGCGGCAACCTTGAAGGAGAAGTGCTTGAGGTCTTCTTGGACTTCGTGGTCAGAGAAACGACGACCGATGAGACGCTTGGCATCATAAACAGTGTTTTCTGGGTTGATGGCAGTTTGGTTCTTGGCGGCTTCACCGATGAGTCTTTCACTGTCAGTGAAGGCGACATAGGATGGAGTAGTGTAGGAACCGACGTCGTTGACGATGATTTCAACACGTTCGTTCTGGAAGACACCTACGCAAGAGTAGGTAGTACCGAGATCTATACCGATGGCTGGGGCAGACATTTTGTTGGAGGGGAGTGGAACAGAAATTAATCAAATTGATTAAATGTGTGGAGTGGGAGATGCAAATAATAGATGTAATATGACTCCAGAGCGGCGGCTGTGAATTTTTATAATTGCATGTAATTGATTTTGAAATACTAAATGGAATGTTGACCGCTTAAAAGTTTCGGCTTCAGCTGCGAGGCCTACGCGTATGGATACGAAAATACAAATCCGCCACTTAGGGTTAAAGAACTATCGGAACCAGATTGGGCCGAGTAAATCCAGCCTTTAAGGGATTAGGTTCTTCGCACATTAAATATTTCTAAACTCGAATAAACACAACGTCACTTGAACACTTTCTTCTTCTAAAACGCCTCCACCTCCTTCACGATTTTCTTCTTCGTCTTCACTTGTCTCACTAGTTTCTGGACTTGCGACAGCTCGGTCGCCAGCTTTTCTGGGTTTCTATACGCAGCCGAAAGAATGTTGTTCAGGTCTTCCTGCGTTTCAGCCTCGTCTCTCTTCAGGTTTTTGAGGAGGTTCGAGGCAGGGTCTTTCTGGATGGAGCCAGACGATCTCCGCCCGTGGTGGCAGTCTGTTTTCCCGCAGAACTGGCAGCATGTTTGTTTGGTCTGCTTGCTCTCAAGTGATATCCCGCCGCGCACTTGGGTGAGCCCTTGTTCTTCCAGCACTTCAATGAGTCGTTTAACCGAGGATTCGGCGTTGAGCATTCTGGCCTGGAACGAGCCGTGGTGTGTAAAAATAAAGTATCTCCTTGTTTATAAGGATGGTATATTGTGGCAGTTGACTTATTATCACTATGGTCAACTTATATTGCATTTGTTATGAACGTGATGATTTTTGAGTAACTATATATTACAATCTACAACTTTTGTGATAGACATTTGGTGGTCCATAAGAGAAGTGGATATTTACTGAAGTTGATCATTTCATATTTACAGATACAAAAAATATTATGTTTAAAAATAGTGTTTTTATAATAATTATAAAACTGTTTATGTTATGTAATTAATCATATTTTATATAAAGCTGTAAAAATACATATCCACTCCTAATAACATAATAATAAATATTAAAATAATTATGAATAAAATAATAACTAATTATATGTTTATATTTTATGTTTAAACTGAGAGTAATGTAGAATTTTTCATTGTTAAATTTTAAAATTATATATTTAACGTCAAAATTGTATTTAAAATTTACTTTGATAGATGCAAAAATTATAGAGCTGATATTATATTCATAACTTCATATTCACTAAATATTTACGAATCTGTTATCAGAATTTGTAAAAGCTCCAAATAATGTTAACAAAAACAAAATTAACGAAGACGAAGAAATTTATTAATCAAATAATAATATAATGAGCTAAATGTCATTATGGTATCAAATATATTATGTATTGTTTATGAATGTTTCAAATATCTTCAGGATTAACTTGAATTATATAATTTGTATTTGCATTGAAGTGAAAATATTCATAAATGCTTTAAATAATGTAATTTTCATAATAAATATTTAATGTATAAATGCCGCAATTATTTGTTTCGCACTAACATCAATATTGCGCAATAAAAATGACATAATATTTAAACAGTCTAACATGTAAAATGATGACTTCAATAATAAAATCGACACTTCTGAATGAAATCAAAATATAGTGAATCTAGACGATGCTTGTATCTTTATTATGGCAGTTCATTATCATTGTTCTAATTAACTGAAAATTAGTCGGGTTATGTTATTATCGTTGATGAATTCTTGAGCATTTTTCTACTACAATTTCATATTTGGACCTATATATTTACTAATGAAAAATTATTTTTCTTAGTAAGTTTTGTATACTTTGTACAAATAATCACGTATATACCTATGTATAACCCCGTTGAATACGGCAGCAGCAGCTTGAATATTGAAAAAGATATGAGTAAAAATAAGGCCAAAATTTGAGTTTTTTATTTTTAGCAATATTGATATTTAAGATATTTTAAATATATTTTTAGCAAGTACATATATACATATAAATGAAAAACAAAAAATCTGGAAATATACGATTTTGATGAAGAAATTATTTTTGCCACACACGTGATGTTTGCTTAGTCGTCTAAAATATCTTTTAATGTTAATTCCAAAATATATATTATTATTTATTTACGGAAATATAATTAATCAATATTTTACACTTCACTATAATGAGAACATCTCATGTTTCTATTCGCTTTGACTCATTTTTACGTCGGTCCGGAAGCAGTTCTAGATTGCTTTATCGTTATATCTTGCAATCCAAAGGGTATTATTTTGCATCAAAAATGTAAGAGATTAATCCTGAAATATAACAAACAGCGACTGTTTAAATCCCAGCTTTTGTTTACACATAAAAACTTGAACCACGAATAGAATTAAGTTTGTATACTAATCTATAATAACCATTTTAGATCAATCAACCTTTATTATAAGATTAAATTGTTGTATTCTAAGATTAGTCGTAACTTAAAATAGTATATAGTGAAAATAAAACAGATATACCTGAAAATATGGACATATTCCAATTTGCAACACCCATAATATAAAATTTTTAACTAAGATTACCAATCAGTTAAGATATAAAACCTGTAACCAAACTACTATTTGAATCAACAAGTTATGAATAAGTAGTTACTTTAAAAGAAGCAGAGAGTAGACTAGAAGCTGAATAATGCGTATTTATTGATGGAAATGAATCGTTGTTACATGTATGGTTATGTATAGAAGTAGCCAGTATTGATGTTGCAATCTGTGATATACAACTAGTCGGTATGAATATAGTAAAGAAATAAATGCTTCTTAATTTAGTTGTTAAGGGTCTTGTGCTATAACCAATATTTGCAGAAATATTGGATGCGTTGGCATTTGAAACAAAATTTGTTTAATGGTCTGTACCTTCTGAAAAAGTATTAGCATAAATAGAGGAATAAAAAAGCTTATTGCTGTATGGTGACATTCTCTAATAATCAACGGGATTGAAAGTTTTAAAGATGAATATCAATCAGGTACATCTTGGAGCCATTAAATAATTGTAAAAATTGATATTTGGAAAGTTAGTAGATAGTAAAGCATATTTAATTGATTAATCGTAAGTTAATGTTTAGGTAGTTGTGTCTCGTCTTCAGTTTAATACTAGATCAGCTGATTCTATGCAGGAACCGATATATCATGAGTGTTCGCGCAATCAGCTATATCCATAAAGTATTCTATCTCACACATCACCATGTTTTAGGTAGAGTAATTTGCAGCTTGCTCTTTTATCGTATCCAAAATCTTGTTATTTGGTTGCATCATCTTCAACAGTAACTCCGTAGTTTTGGACTGGTTCATTCTAGGACAATGCAGTTCAAATTCAGGTTCAGTCCATTCAGCAGTTATCGGCTACGAAGCCTTTGAATCACAACAACACTTATTTCAATACATTGTAGTAGATGTCTCCGTTTGAGCGTCTTTTGAACACGTAGTGTGTGCGTTTGAACCTAACCACAGCTGATACGTTATATTTAACATTTTACAACCCCTTGGACAACAGTGTGCAGTCTCGTCTGCAGCTTCCACTTTCTTCCTTCCCTTCATGCTCTTACGAAGCCGAATTGAACAGTCGCGATTTCGTGGTCCAAATTAAGGAAGCACAGGTGATAATCTCATCAAAGAACCTCTTCACCGAGCCGAAACTGATAAAGGATGGTAGTAAACCAGATTTACAGCGTAACTAGTCCAAAAAAGAGCTCCCCAAGCAGTACCAACCTCCAAAATAACAAGAACCCACATAACAACAAGACAAGTTCAAAGAGTTCAAAGTGGAATCAACAATTTAAGTGAACAAATACGAATTTAAAGATGAGGGGGTAAAAACGGGCGGGTTAAAATCCGAAGGGAGCCACAAGAGTTTGGCCAAATTCAAATATGACGAGGAAATTGCAATCAGCCCAATTTAAAAGTTCAGGCCGTAGAATATTTCAGAATAATAACAGAGGTAAATAGCTACAAATTACATTACTTCTGAATAAGAACAGAGGGGTTATAAAATACAAACACCAGTAGTTTAAACGGAAGATATGGTGATCAAGAGGTAGTAAACGAGAAAAATAACTAAATTTGAGGACTACAAACTGGTACGCGGACAAATAGGGCTCGTACGCAGCGTAGAGCAAGACCTGGGCGAAAAAGTTATCTACGAGACCAAAAAACGAGCAGAAAGGATTAGAATTATCAATGAGTGAGATATCTTAAAATTAATAATTAAACATAGTGTGGTAATAAATAAAAATTGTAAAGTATGTTATATTCACCACCTCTATATGCGTATCATCTTCGATAAATCAAGATGTAAACGTAAGACAAAGGATGCGATTTTTATAACATGCATTATTTTGTTATCACCAATTATTCTAGCTGGAATAGTTCTTCTTCTGTTATTTCTAGCAATTGTACTTCCGATATAAAGTATTTAAAATAAATAGTTGTTAAAAAAGTTCGATAATGATCGCAGAAGAAAATTCCTTAGTTAATAAAATTAATAATAACTAACAGAATAACACTAACAGGAAGATGATAATAAATAAAAAATTCAATAATTGATGTTTATTTTTAAACCCATAAATTAATTAGATCTATATTTCTGTATCAATAACGGAAATATAGAGATTTTAAGTAAAGATTTATGTTGTTTGTACTAGCAATCGATGAAATATAATTTTTAACCACTATAAGAGGAATCATATGCATACAATACATATTAAAAAAGTTTGTGCAAAAGATCTATAAGCGAGATGCCTCGTTAAATTCCTCCAGCACATCTTACAGATGTGTAGTATTTTAACAACAAAATATATTTCTCTGTTTTAGATTATATTTTTATAATAAATGAAGATTTAAGTGTTGATTTTGTTTAGCACATTAACGAATTTGGAAGATATTTTCGAAGATCGATCAATTTATATTTTAATGGAGGATAAATGTTTTCAATGAACAACAAATTATATGTGCATAACCAATCACAAAAATTGTTTGAATTGAAAAAGAATAACAAACTTAAATGTATATCAAGGAAACACCACAGTATATTTTATTGTTAATTTTGTGATAAAGTGTATGCTGTTAATAACAGCGATATTTATATTGTTAATCAGCAGTTACAATTAGTAAATATTAAACAGTTGTATGATATTAAAATACTTTTTGCATCTGGTGGGACTCTTGTTATATCTAGTGATGCTCAATACCTATATGTACTAAATATGCTTGACACCAAATTAGTGTCTGTAAAATAAGAAGAGATAAATCTTTCATAAATTATGATTCCATATCAATTAGAATTGGGACCAACTGGATTACAGTTAAAAGATGAAATTCTAGTTAAATTATTTGGAATTGATTTTCCATATAGATTAGTAACACATTACAATAATTATCGCAATAACTCGTTTATAAAATGTTAGAATAACTTTTTAAAATCGTTTTTTAATTCAAAAATTGATTTAGTTACTAAAAATTAATGGTCAAAAGCCAATAATTAGTTTAATAATGTTTAATCAAAAGTTTTAAGCTAATAAACTCAGATTAGCTAAGCAATCAATAATTTAGTTGTTAGTTGTAATTTGATGTCTTCCAAGTTTACTATATCATTCGATGAGTCTCAGTGTTAGTGATTTATTATATATTTTATTATTCATACTAAAGGTTCGTTCATCCTTTATTATAATATATACATATTTATAACCTAATTACTCTTTAGAAACTTCCTATTAGTATTATTCATTATTCTTCTTTTCATTGTGAAATAATCCATAATAATAATCCTTATTATTATTTAAATAAATTCATGTCATTTAACTTAAATTCATGAAGCCAACAAAATCTTATTCTCTGATCACTGAAATCAATTATTATATTACTAATTTAGTAATTGCTCAAAATGATAAAATAATTTCACTTCTTGTCAATTTTCAAGCCATTTTCCAAGATGAACACTAAATGTTAAATTATTTATTTGTTGCATTTATCACTCATCTATTCTGTCAAAACACTATCATTTGTTATCTCCATTACTGATTTGACTTAAATAATTATATTTATAGGAATTGGAACATAAATAACATCTTTCACTTCTTATAGCCCAGTTCCGTAACAAGTTAAAACACTTTGTCCAGGTTCAGGTTCAATTTGCTCTCAACGAAAACGGTCCCTTTCGTTCCGAGTCGCTGTTCGGCATCATTTATTTCGGCCGCGCTCACCGGTTCAATCCCCTTCTTCATCAAGTTATTGAGAACCACTTCATTTAATATTTCCTACTAATGGTTTCCGACCAATATCTTCGTTTTAATATTTTCCTGAATTTGAGAGTCCCAAGAGAACAAATTCTACAGCGAAACCGGGAATTTAAGCGAAAAACACAAAACTGCCACATCGCAATCCGCAAACAGTGGTGGGAGGATTCGGTTGTACTTCGGGTCTTCCGGAATTGACGTGACCTTTAAAGTAACCAGCTCTTGATTGTGAGACACATCGAACTGCACGCAGAATATACCATCCTCAGCAAGTTCCTCATCAGAAGGAATATTCCCGCAAAAACGGTACGCCATGTCCATTTTTGTTGCACACGTATCACCAAGAAGAAGAACCTGTATACACTTACTCATAAGTTGAAGCGGAAATATAAAATTAAATGCATATAAATTATTATATTTGTAATTTAGCATAATTTAAGCAACATGTACAAACAAAAAATACAAAGTTAAACAATTAAAGTGAGTAAAGTGACTCACAAAACCTCCGTCGGCTCTTCCCAATTAATGGTGTTTGTTTTGGAGATTTATTTGCTGAGAATTAATTTATTCGCTTAACATTCAACTCAATAAACGGCTATCATGAAGATTCAAATATTTTCTTTTTGTTACATTGTACGTGTCTCAGAAAATTTAATATTTTCATATCCCACTAACTTTCTTTTTTACTTTTTAATTTATATTATTCCAAGCTATTCCAAATTATTCTTATTGCAATATGTATATATACAGTTTTGTACATTTGATTTCAAAATAAAGGTAGGTGAAAAACATTATTAACTATTAAATTGAAAATATTTTAAAATGTTATCGTGCCTTCGTATAATATTATATTTCTGTTTTGTGTAATATGCTCACTTCATTAAGAAACTAAAAGAAAAAACTGTAAGTTAACAAAGAATAACATATATCTCACGTCAACATCCACTCTAAGACATATTTATAATACTCGCACAATTTTAAATTGTTACACCATTTATTGTATTTGTTCCTTCAGTTGAAACTTAACTTGCCTAAAATTACAGTATTTTGTTATTAGTTAGAATAACTCCCGAAAGTATTCGCCCATTCACAAGTATTGATATGTTAGTTACTATAGAATTACTCAAATATACTTATATTTAACTATCACCGCTAGTTTCTATTACATGAGAAAATATTCCAGAACAAGATGTGGATTCACTAGTGTTGCTTGAAGCATTAATATTGCTGTTGCATACCTTAACGTTTGAAAAGTTAATGTTATTTTAATTATAAAAGAATGAAACTAGTCCACTGGCAGTAACCACATTTGTCACAGGTCCGCTTGCCTAAATATCTGATTTATTAACAATAATTCTTTAAATAGTAAGCGGAGTAATATGAGAGTCGCCAATTAATCCACCTGCTAAAGACCAAGTAACATTATGTTATGAATAAATACTTGTGTTAAAAATGATGCATTACCGAACATCAATATTAATTATATTACTCCTCAAAAAATTATTATCAAGCACATGTCCAATTAAGCTTCCAGAGACTGCCAAAACTGACGGACTTAATATATTATATGAACAATTGATTGTTGAGCTACGAATATTTATCATATTTGCATTAATATTTGAACATATTGACGCTACAAAGCCAGCAACATATGATGATTTGATCTATGAGTTTTCAATAGTTAAACTTTGAATACTTTAGATATATGCAACCAATACTCCAGCCAGTGTACCAACATACTCGCTAACCTACTATTTATCTATTTATAATTGAATTATTACATTTGTAAATTCGGATGAACTTTCGTTAACTAATCCAAATGCACCGAAGTAATTTAAAAATGTACTATTATACACCTAGTATAAAACTAATAGTGTTTCGACATGTATTGTACCACAACTTAGTCCAACTAGACCAAACATATTGAATTAGGAATTTGCACTTGACATAATTACTTCCTTAATATTAGTTTAAATTACACCAATTTTTGAATTGTTACTCAAACCAACAAATTATCCAGAAAAATTTGTAAATTATGTGTTAACTTATTCATACTAGTTAAATTATATGTTATTGATATTAAATTTTGAATTATTTAAAATCGATATTAATTGGCCAAATATTAAGTAATTCGTTTGTGAAGTAGATATTTTGCAATATATATTTGCATTTAGAGCATTTCCAATATATAAAGATAAATGATTGATTTAAACTCTACTATTGTTGACATTAGCTATTAAATATGAAGACAAGTTTCCTATTGTGTATTTTTATGGGGTTATATAAATATAATTAAGTGAGACTACACTATTTACTGCTTAATTTACTGCCAAAGTCATTGTATTTAAACTATGGTATATTCCAACAATATGATATCCCACAATATTGAGATACCCATTTACATTATTTATCAAATTCAATGATCCACATGATATTGTGTTCATTTATATATTCAAGTACAAATTTGTAATATTTGACGAAGTGGTTGTGCACTAAATAATACTAAATATACTTCCTGTACTGATACTTATTAGCGTTCCAGTTTTTGAAATTATACTCATTTAACTAATACTTAGTTGAGTATTTTGAGATATCAAGGAATTAGAAGAACTGAAAGATATATCCCCAAGTTGTATTTTTATATTATTAAATGTGTTTTGTGTTTGACACAATGTAAAACTTGAACTGATTGACTATACATCTATAAATGCATCGTACACAATTTTCGAACTGAAAATGATTCCTGATGAAAAATTAGAAGATTAAAGAGAAAAAGTTATCTTTGAGATATCAAACAACTTAAAAGTATATACGACTTACTAACTTTAGAATTATAGCCCATACTCCTTTGTATTCATAAGTAAACCTTATTACAATGTAAGTTAATCGGATAGCTCTTATATTTATTGATCCTTCAAACTGTTATTTGCCGCGAATGCCGCATACATGATAGTTGCATTATTGAATATACGTTGGTCTAAAATAGATGTATTCGATTATAGTCTGTTATCTAATATTGATATATTTCCAAAAATATGTTATTCAGTGGTGTTGAAAAGGTTATTTACAATATTGTTTGTTTGAGAAATATTGCCCAGTAAATTTTAATTCTATTATTACATTAATTAATTAATATTTGTAATTTAATTATTAATACTAGAATTTGAATTCAGTATTAATGTGTTCAGCTGAGTATGACTTTAATTTATTAGTTGCAATATATTACTTATATTACTTTGCAACGCAGTATATATAAATGTTGTGTTGTTCTGAATACTTTAATCTAAGATTGATGAGTTACCAACTATGTATTATTCTAGGGTCTAGTATTAATTATTACTGTCATTCACAACTCTAATTATTTAATTTGTTAAGCTTTTATTTAACTATTGAATGGTCGTATTAAGCGAATTTACGGCGGCCGAGCTTGTATTAATCATATCAATTATGCTTAAATTCAGTTGTTATACTTGTTGATTAATGTATTGTTCTAGTGAACTGCTATTTGCCTTTATAGCTGATAGCAGCATACTAGCGTTATTTTGGAAGTATTATTCTAAATTCAAAATTGATACGTTCAACGCACTTCCATTTCCAAATATATATTAATCTTATTATTATATCATCTGTATTATGGTATTTTAATTATTAGCATTTACGTTTTCAAAATTATTCTTTAAATCTTCAATATTATTATTTATCTTATCGATAGATTCCGTGTTTACATTTATTTAAACTTAATTGGCTTAATTATAGTTGAGCAATTAATTCAACTAAAATAGAACTTCTACACATTCAGTACCGTTTAATAAATATTACTCTTTGCAAACGCATTAAGAACCGTTAAAAACAAACGGGTCAACACATTTTAAAGAATAATTAAACATCTTCCCGTTTACAAGGTAGTCCACACAAATTCCATAAACGAAAACGTCTCCGTTTTCACAAATATTTTCACATTAAAATATTAAAGTAGAAGATAGCTATATTTAATTTTAGAATAAGTTTGAACACACTTGTACATTACTTATATTAATTGTTAGTGAGACACTTGAAAAATAAATTAATAGGGCATTTGTGGTTATGTTATTGTAGCCGAGCATTTTCACGTTTTTCAAATTAAAATCTAAAGATTGAGACATGTTAATTACTAATCCGGATGAATATTAACTTGCAAATCTATACTACAATGAAGTATCTGCTAAATTAATCAACACACCAGAAACTTGCATCAATCCAGATAATATTTAACCGGCTGCAATAAATACTAAAACAGAAGATGAAATTTTAATATCACACTAAAAGCAAATTAACGCGCTACTGTGAGTTTTATAACTGAGTGTGATGTTAATTGTGGACTGCTGAATCTGCTGAATATCTTTATTAAATCCAAACACTGCAAAATTATTATCATTGCTAATCAAACTTACTATTTATGATTATTTCATTGTATCAGTACTAAGAAATATGTTCTGCTATTTATTTGACGATTATGATTACATCGAAATATTACTAACCAAAATATTATTTAATTGCTTTCCTTTCTAACAATACTAATAATGTTAATTATTTAAAAGAATATTTTAACTACATTATTATTCTTATTACTTTTCAATATATCTTAATACTAGTGTTATAGAAGACAACATATATTTTATTATAATATTAGGTTATCAATGGAGTCGAGTCATATTTTATGTTTTCACTGTCATATCTCTTTAGCGTTTTTTCTTTATTATAGAAAATTTAGAGTATGAGCTAGAAGCTTTTAAGTAGGGGAAACAAGAGCTTGCACTTAAATATAGGTGACATTTTTGTTTTGTTTTAATATAACACATCACTACCTTCAAGCAATGTTTTAACATTTTTTTATTGTAAGAGAAGCGGTGGTTTTTGAAGTCTGGTATTGTTACAGTATATCGCATATCTCATCAACAACTGTATTTATTATTATCTACACCAACGATTTTCTTATATTAGGTTATTATTATATTCATCAATATTGGATATTTCAGTACTTTAACACATACCGACAATCAATAACAATAACTGAAGAGTTTAGATTTCATTATGAGTGGAAAACTATAAAAGTTGCTCCGTTCATAAAACGCCTTGATGATTCTGTGACATTAACCACTTCCTATGTGATGACATAAGTATCAAATTAACATTGATTTAGAAACTTAAATACTTAATTGAAAACAAAAAGTGATCCAAATAATATAAATAATGTAGTTATTTAATTATAACTCAAATTATTTTACGTATTCGGTCGTATTTTATAATATTAGCAATATAGCTAAAAGCAACTACTTTCAGCGCTCAAAATATTATTATTGTAATTATAGCTTAATTATGAATGAAATTATATGATTTTAAATAAATTGCATTTCATGTCAATTTAGTGTAATTAATAATTGATAATGCTATTATTAATAAATTCCAGAAATAGCTATAATATTATTCATTTAACTACACATCACAAATGAGTCAAGTGAAATATTTTATTTGATTTTCATTCTAAAATTTTGATTATGTTATTAGCATGTACCCTACAAGGTATGGATGTTCGTATTAGCTCTAGTATTACTCTATCATGATTTTGACACATTGAAAAATGCTCTGCAATACGATATGTGTTAACAGTTATTTTATCCAGCTCCATACCGATTTCCTTTATTTAAATCCAAAAGTAATTCAAATATACTTTTAGTCCCCATAACTTATGTGATTGCATTGTTACAGATCTTGAGTAAGATTTTGGTACTTGTGATAACTCAACCAACATTACATCTCCACTATCTTTTATCAATATATTGGATAATAATTTATATTTGTACTCAACTTGGTAAAGGATCTGTAATGATCTTGCGTGTAGTTAATTATAGACACAACTCTTAAAATTTTTGTTGAAAAAGGGTTCGGTTTTGTAATTATCTGGGCTTGAGAATTAGATAAATATTATTATTAGATAGTAATATAATTGCAGCTACTTTGACAGATGTATTTAAAAATTTATTGTATTTTCTAAAATTTTAAACTTTTAATTGTGAAGATTTGACTTTTGAGCTCAATTACTTATACAAACTAATAATAAGTGAATAAGGATTACAAAATTATTTTAAACGAAATTCGCTTGTGTACAGCTACTTTATACCAGCTAATTTTTTGGATTTCTTCAGGCTTATTATCCAGAATAACGTGAAGTTAACACTAAGTTATGTAAGTATTATTTATTATTAATATCGTCAATGAAGCTGGGAACTGCTAAAAGAATGAAGTTGCTACAGTTGATAGAATATTTTATATATAGTATTGATTTGCCTCCAACGCTATTTAGTTTTTAGATCTCACTTAATAAAGTTGTGCTATAATTTGTTTTATTTTCTGCGTTCAATGCTCTAAATTTTGATTAATTACTCAATGACAAATTTTAAACGCAATGCTGGCAAGTCTCCTTTGATTCAAATATTTCAGCTCTAGAAATTTTAATATTGGAACTGGTATTATAATTAAAATATATTAAAATTTGGGTTAACACGAAGAATCATGATTAACTGGTTGCTTAATTCACCGAGATAAAATTACTTTTAACTCAACTTCCGTCAATGGAGTGGAGTTCTCGATTATTTTCCACAATTATTACATCCAGGGCTATTGATAGCGAAAAGCAGAAAATAAAATAATGATTTATTTTAACATTATTGTTGAATTACACTACTTAAAAGATATGGTAGTATTTTAAAAGGCAATAGCTGAAGACTTGGTCTCAGAACTTCCAGTGTATGATTATACCAACATCATAATTATAAAGTTACAGCTTAAAAATATTTTCACATCTTCTACTTCCAAAAATGTATTATTGTTAACTGTACACAACTGAAATAATAAGTTTCGATTACATATTCTGGAGTGAAAGGAATCATTTTACTTATTTAAAATATGTTCGTTGGCGCGATATTATTATGATAGTTAATATTATCAATTATACTTGCGCACATACTAAGTTTTGACATTATTTGCGTATATGTGGTGCTATTAATAATATTAAGTTAATAATATTGAGTAAACTACATAAATTTTTTAATTAGTCTAATATTTATGTGTTATTTACTTTCTCTACCATTTATTATTAATTATAGGAGTAGATAATAGTTATGATTTTATATGTTATATACGATTAACAGAATAGATTTAATTAATTTGAATATATAAACATCAATCAGCATTTATTTATACATGTCTAAATGAACTAAAGTAACACAAGAATTTAAAATGTATATATATAATTTTAACTTTTGAAGTTTCTTTTATATACGATGCACAAAACATTAAATGTAATTTCATTACAAAAATTAATAGCTAAAATAAAACACATAGTATTGTTTGTTATCTAGATTTTTGTGATTATAAATATCTATTCAAAATCACTTTTGCCAAATGTTCAACTCACTCCAATGAACCAATACAAAATAGTCCTCGTAGGCGATGCTGAAATAGGAAAATCTGCGTTATCTTTTAGAATATCTAACAATATATTTTTATCTCTTTATAAACCAACAATAGGGGCCGAATATGCTTCTATATAAGTGCAAGGCTGCCGCTTCAACATCTGGGACACCGCCGGATAAGAAACCTACTGCAAGCTGTTGAGCACCGTGTACTACAGAGGTGCTGACTGTTGTGCGTTGTGTTACGATCTGAGCCGCTCTTCTTCCTTGAAAAACGTTCTCAAGTGGTTCGAAGGCATCAAACAGCTCGACAAAATGCCTATGATCATTCTTGTCGGCACCAAGTCGGACGCATCCATAGAAGTTGAGCTCAGTGAAATCAAGGAAGTCGAGATTGCAATCGGGGCAGTTCAGAGTTTGTGTTCTGCTAAAACAGGCGATGGATGCGACGAAATTCTTCAGTGGCTTGCAAAGCTGATTGAAACGCAAAGCGATGTTTAAATAGATTCGAGTAGAACGTTCGACATCTAAAACATTGAAGAGTAGGAGTTCAAAATAACCAAAATGGAAACGGGAGTTCCCAAACAAAAGAAATAAGGCTGCTGCTGAATTGAATCGTTTTAAATTTCTTATTCTCTTTACATTCATACATTTCATAAAATTAATCACTGTAACTAAATATTGTAGAACGAGTTGCTATATCCGCCCAGCAACTAGTTCTGAAGGCTCATAACATTCTTTGTGGTGTTAATAATCGACTATTATTATTCAACTATTTTATTCTGAATTTGAGTAAATTTGTCCTAAACTTTTTAGAACTGGCTACTTACCAGTTTCTTCAGATCCGACTTGAACACCAACCCGAATGCATTCTTCTTGTATTTGCTCTTTTCCAGCTACACTTTCTGGTAGTTGTTGAAGTAGTCCACCATGCGTTGCTGGAAGTCGGCTCCGCACAACCTAGCCAGAATTTCGTTTTTCAGTTGCCAACCAGCAGGTCCTAGCTCAATCACATTCTGGATATTTTGTAAGTTCACTTCGTCTTGCTTGATAGTAGTTATCACGCCGTCAAGCATGTTCAGCACGAAGTACTTTTGTACCGCGTTACTGTAGTCGTAATAGTCAATCAGAACCAGAACTCCGCCTTGCGCGAATATGATTCTCGGATACGCAACATTCTCGATCTCAACTAGTTTCAGGTTGCTCTCTACCTTGAATATGTTGAACTGCCCGACCGCGTACACCTTGTCGCAGAACTGGTAGTAGTGCGTGTTGAAGTGCTTTCTGTTGACACAGCGTAGAGATTTCCCTCTCACTTGAAACAGCTTGTTCGAGTTGTTGTGGATGTATAGTTTATCGTTCAAAGTGAACATATGCCCGCCTGTTAAATCCAGTTTTTTGTATGTATCAATGCTCTTATTCACGTGTCTTCCAAAATTAGGTACTTGGTTTACCATTTAAATTTCAAAATTATCTTTCAAAACGAATACGAAATCCAAAACGTTGAAGTATACTTTTTACTTGCAAATGAAAACGTTAGAGAAATAAGACGGCGGGATCTAAAACTCGGTCTCGTTCACTATAGAGGATACGAGTGATTTTGAGGTCAGAGTCGCACAAAACTTTTCTTTTTGCCCAGGCTAAAATTAATATTTTGATTACTTGGAGTAAATGTTGCTATAACTCGTGTTTGTGAGCTGAATTAACCCGCTATTCATTGAAAAGAAGAGGTCCATGCTAATGCAAGGCTTGAAGAAGAACATCGTATTCTAATTTGGATTTGGATTATTAGGTACTAGGACGTTGCTGGTGAATAGCTTCTTTCTGTTTGATTTGTACTTGCTGATTAGCTTGAGATTGTTAATCGCTGAAATTATTACTACTGTCACGTAGAACATACCAAACAGACAAAAAGCTACCACTATCAGCGGTGATAGAATAATGCAAACTATTACAAAAAGAGTTGACATAAAACACGTTTCGCGACCTAAACGCTGATCTGCGCGCGCTCGGTGCTGTAATTATTCTTACATTTGATTTGAAGTGAAACAATAATATAGAATACATATTTTAATACGAAATATTTACACAATAAAAATGATGATAATTATTTAGTCTGCTAAACAAATTATCAAAACAGAAAGAATCCATAATATTAATTATTATATGACTCTAGTTCTGTTGACAGCAAAAGGTGATATGAAATATATATTTACCAAAATACGCAAACACAATAACACGAAACTCCAAAAGCTGTTATCAACAAAAAGATCTCCTTATTACTTGTATGAATAATATTGGTGCTATTAATTATACTTGGTGAAAAACACTGCTTTTGAGAAAGTTAGTTTCGATAATGTTCGAAAGAGTGTATATTTAATATACAATAGTCCATGTAATATTTTATTGTTTTTAATATTGATAAATATTTATTTAAAATTTTAAAATCAAATCTGCAAAATTTAAAAAATCAAGTTTTAAAGTTATTTAAGACAATAAAATTATTAACTTATATATGATCAACATAATGAACCAATCTGTAGCATTTGAAAATGTCTCTAATATGCAAAATAATTTTAGTAAAAAGTGATAAAAATTGATTAAAATTGAAATGGAGGACTAAAAGCAGACTAGAGACATTGATATTGAAACGAAGTTGTAAGTTCAATCAATAAATATAAACGCCTTTATGCTATACCTCTAGACTATGCTAGTCCAATAAATCAGGAAAATCAAACCTTGATTATAATGTATATTTAATTAATAATTTCGATGAAATAAAATTTTATTCGTCGCACACTTTCAATGGGACATCTAAATATTATACCTGTTTCACTCCAACTCTTCTCTTCACACAAAATTGTTATGTGAGGAGGCTATTCAGAGTGACAATCCTAGAAGATGAGGTATGATATTGAGACTAGTTTGAGGTAATGTTATTGTGTAACTAAGCTTGGATTTGTGGATTGTCATGATTTACGAGATGAAGATGGAATGATTAAATTGAGCCTTAGTACTGATGATAAGGTTACAGTTAAGTGAGTCATTTTATTTACCAAAATAATAAGTTTCCTTTTAGGACAGTAAGTAACAAGAAAAAGTACAAGCCAAAAGCTGCAGTAACTGCAAGAGAGCTGGGCCTGGATAATAGCAATAGCAGGCCCGACATAGTGACAGAACTAGATTCTCAACACTTTGATGTTACCATTACCATTGACACTCAAAAAGCATATAACCAAAAAATTAATAAATACAAAAAACTTGGCTATGGAGACATTATCCCAATTGTAGTATCACCACAACTCTAAATGTATCCTAAGACAATTGAGTAAATGAAAAAATATTGCGACATGCAGAAATTGTACAAGGATATTGCCTACAATGTCATAAAAATGGAAGTAGAGAAATCCAGAATGTATGAGGAGGAGGTAAAGAACTACCTTGAGTTGCAACACTTGAACATCCAATCCAAACTCAAAGTGCAACCTGTCTTTAGAAAACCAAAACCCAAGAAGAAGAAACCTGGAGAAGCACAACACGCCGAAAAAGAAGATATTTCAGCAGTCTCTAGCAAGGAAACTTGCTAAGATAATTTGAACACTGATGAAATCTCTGATGAAGTACGCAATATTGAGGACATCATTAACATCCACATTGATCCCGAACAACTTGATCCACTCAGAAGAGATAATTCTTCTGAGTGTAGCGAGGACTGAAAAAATAACATGACTCACCAACACATAATCCGATGAATACGGATAATGCAAATATAACAAATAAAAAGAAAACACATATTAAATCATAATCAAAATAAATAAATGACAAAAAGAAAATATAAAATGACTCACTTAACTGTAACCTTATCATCAGTACTAAGGCTCAATTTAATCATTCCATCTTCATCTCGTAAATCATGGCAATCCACAATTCCAAACTCACAAAAAGAAAATATATAATACTGAAATATGAATTAAAATGAACTTGCTATTAAAAAGAGCAATATAATCTTATCCAAAAACAAAGCTCAAAATATTTTAAAGGAATATTTAAATATTAAAAATACAATAAGATAAAACAAAATCTGATTTTAAATGTTCAACTAATGTAAAAACTAACTTTCTACAAAAAAGATCTAAAATGTCTCTTAAAAATCATAGTAAAAAACTAATTAAACCGCTACACACATACGTAATATTATTAATATTACGTATATATGTTTACATTGCATACCATAAAATAAAGTAAAATAGTTACTTGATATTAAAAAAGATGTTAAATCACACATAGTAAATACATTAAAGCTGTTACATAAATGAGGAAGCAGAATCACTTAGATTGGAAAAAAGATGAAAACCATTTTAATTAACTGGAAATTCACTAACCACGAGAATTATTAAAATATATATTATTTTTACTTAGCTATAGTAAAATAACTAGTATATACCTATTTATTGCGTTTAGATGTATTGTTGGATTGTTGCTGTTGAGTGAGTCATGTTATTATTATATATTTTAGGGGCTGTCTTCAAAACTATATATTTATAGACACCCTGGCTATTTTTGAAAACTGATCGGGTGTCTGTATTCGAACAAGGGTGGGTGTCTCAATTCGAGGTTATGTAGTAGTCATTCATTAAATCTCATCACTTAACAAGATAAGTGACGGTAGTGTTGACGATTCAACACGAAGTACTATTCTCAGTGATTTCCGATTTGTCGTTTATTTGCATTTATACCGACGTATAGTGATTTACCATCTCACCTTTCCATCTCTCAAATGAGCTCAAACCAGACTTAAGCCTTAATATATTATCTGTATGGTCCAAAACTGGGGTTTAGGTATATTAAGTCAGCTTATAACTATAGTGTTATTTCTAGCTAATTTGATTGATGTAACGTATGCAATATTAAAATTGATTTTAAGGCGTTTGTATACTCAAGAGTCAGCTTTACGAAAATCTACCGTTTGGGGATATTCATAGACCTAGTATTTACAAATCAATAACACATTAAAGTATTACTTATGTGCCTACTTACAACAAAATGATAAAGTCATTTTAGTATAATAGCGTAGCTGAACCTGATATTTCTATATTCAATATTGCGCAACTTAGGACTGCCAGAAATAAATAAAATAGTCCCACATCATTTCACAGATTTAAGATAAGTTAATTATTAGTGAAGATGCTTTTGAATAAAAACAGATGGCAAAGCTCTACTAATATAAATATATTAACTAAACGTTAATACGTAAATAATAATTATCAAAATGTTGAAGTTTGGTAGAAACTTTCATTCAGTCAAGCTAGTCTGTTTTACTGTACTTAGTGAAAAGCCTACATCTAGACTAACAAACATAATTAACTTCGTAAGCTAGTTAAGTTATATTGACAATAGTTTATAGTTAGTATAACAAATATGTGGAGTTTTTGATATAATTGCAATTAAGGAGTTTCGTAGTCTACGAACCTGCTCTGGCCAAGATATAGATATTTTAAATTACTGATAGTTGTATTAGTCTAAATGCCAGAGGTTTCGATAATATCATTGATATTGCTCTAAATAAATTCAAAAATTGATTATCGTTTTTTGTACAAATTGGAATTCTTAAGCTCAAACAAATAGGTCGAGTTAGTTTTAGTAAGTCATACACTAAATCGTTATTAATTGTTTATAAATATTATCAATAAGTTGGTTATTGAAACACTATAAATTCACTCACTCTAGATTTTCACTCAACTCTAGATTTTGGTCTTCATAAGCATGTAGAGTGAACTTGACCAATCTTTTTTGTTTTGATATCTTATTTACAACTTAAATCTGAGATATCAGTATTAACTGAAAATCGTTGGTTGTTAAAATTTAGACTTGCTATTATAGTCGAGTTCTCAATGTGGAATATATTAATTTCTAAACTCTTTGTTCTTTCAGTGTTTGCCCTGTGTGTTAAGCTATGGTAATAGTTTATTGGCATCTGTTTATTGGCTTAATATTGCTCTAGATCTTAAGAAAATTCTGTAGGACTTCATTTTATGGTGCATTAAGAAAACTTAAAATGTCTTTCTTCAGCTAAATCAAGAGCGTTTCCAACAATATAACTATTAAAGGCACCAAAATCGACACAAGTGTAATTATACTTACAATTACCAATAATACAATTACCAATATTTGAATATTTGTAAAATTTAGAGAAGACAAAGTATCAGCAAGCATAGTGTGAACATGTCTTGAAGTTACAAAGTAACTTTCAGATAACCAAACAAGATTAAAAACCTAAATAAATTCGCTTGCTCTAGAGCCTTCTGATAACTTGGTTGGAAGGCTCAGTCAGATTATAATTATTTAAAAGGGAAAAGAGGCCAAAAACAACGATTTTAAAAGTTCATCTAACTAGGTGGTATGAGAGCTCGGTAATCGCTCTTAAACAGGTTGTTCCGGGATTACCCGGATTGAATAACGATTAAGGAGAGAGAATAAAAATTTGATAACCGTTGACGATACAATAGTGATTTTAAGTTTAATTTTGAGGGAAACTCCCGGCCAAACAATATAAATAATATTTGTGAACTCACACACTTGAGAAATCATTATAAAAAGTGCCGAAAACACCAAAAAGTGACGATTTTAGGTTTGTCTCCTTTATCGTTATTCATTTCAACTGAGACCCTGATACTAAATTTAACAGCGAATCCCAAACTATCAGCAACTTTGTCAACGGATATTTAAAAATCGTTGTTTTCAGGCTATTTTCTGTTTCAAAGTTAAAGTTAGTGTGACGTGGAAATTTAATTAATTTTACATTTCTATATTAAAAGCATTTAATAGCTAGTCAAAGTCGATATTTTCAGTCCGACACTCATGACACTTGAGTAATGTTGAATTAGATATTCTACTTAGATTGGAAACAAAGATGAAAGCCATTTTAATAAACTGGAAAATTATTAACTACAGAATTATTAAAATACATATTATTTTAACTACTCAATTATAATATTTAGTATTATAATACTACCATTATTAAATTATTAATAAAATCGTAAACATGAACTGACATATGTATAATCACCATATTAAGAGTAATAAAGATAATTTGCTCGTATTTTTAGAGCTTTATTTATCTTTAAATCAAATTATATAATAAAAGATTGATTTTAGTTGTTCGATGTTGAATCAAGGACGATCTATTTTGGATGATTACCTTTCTGTGTATTTGCCATTGTGTATTTATTAAATCTATATTTATAAATCTTATCAACTTAAAAATGCTTAAATATTACACTAATATTAATTTAATGGTTAATTTGCTGTTTACTTATCACACTCCAATAAATATGAAAAATGTGTCTATTTCAAACAAAAGAATACTAGTTTAAGGCTATACAAATATAAATTTCTTAGCTCAGGGCTCATTTGTTACATGCTTTACTGCTACCAATTCAGAAAATATTCAAGTAGTAATTACCGTTTCAAATGATGTTTAAGAATTGTAAACTCGTTTAAACATGTCCTAAAAACTAGCTGGATTAGAGGGTGTACAATAATTTTCTCATTTAAGGTAGTTAGTTGTGAGCGACGAAGATTTAGAGCAGTTTAACAAGTTATATTCTCAAGAATTTGAAAAGGATAATTTATTCACGCTTGTAGGCCCGTATTACGAGTAAAATTTGATTTCTTACGTGAAATAGTTGAAAATGAAGTAAAAGTTGGAGCTTTTCAATAAGATATTGAAGATTGTAAATTCGATTCATTCTAAAAATGTGTATCACATGGATTTGAAACCTTCTAACATAATGATTTAAAATAATCAGCCAGTTTTAATCGATTTTGGTCAGGCAGTCACCGATTAGGAAGTTTAAGTGGTGTTGAACACGAGCGCGTACGCGCCCAAGCACGATGTGTACTCCTGCAGGATCCTTTCCGAGAAATTCGACTCCTACTGCCTCGGGAACATCCTTCACGAGCTTTACATTGGCCAACCGTTATCTTCCCCTTTGGCTAACATTGATAAGCTGAAGCAAATTATTGGCGAGTAAGCTGCAAGTTGCATTTTCGGCCTAACATTTTATCAGTAAGAGTTCAGGTACTCGCCAACTTCCTGTTTAAATCATCCGTTATTCAACGAGAACACCTCTTTGGAGGAGTTCAACAACGCGAACAGGATCATTGTGAGCCGTTTTCCGAGTAATCTCCTCTCAAGGAATCAGTCGAGCATTTCGAGGAACTATTCGTATACGAACGTTTATTAGGGGGTCAACAAGGGTAAGATGAAGGCGCTGTGCGATCTGGGAGGGATTGAAGCGCTGTCTGAGATTCAAAGCTGCACGTTAAGCGTGGAAACGAGCGTCGCGGACGCTTTTATTTGATATGAGATTAGATTACTTGGGCTATATTGATTTTAAAGAGTATTTCTCTATTTTCCAAGTCCAATTTTAGGTAGTCCAATATCTATTTTTCTATAAACAACCAGCCCACTAACAATTTCGTTATTCCTCGCTAAAACAACATCTCTATGGATCTTCGTTCCACTAAACTTCCACATGTAAATTTTGATAAAATCGTACGAATATTTCCGAACAATCTTCTCTAAAACATACTTGGCCCAAATTGGAACCAAAATCCTCAGCTCAAAATCACTAGAATATTTGTATGGCTTAAACTAAATTCAAAACGAAAAGAAGTCCAAAACATTAAAATATAACACTATGTGTTTGTGAGTGATATATTTAAAATATTTTAATTTCAGAAATATTATAAATATGATTGAATATTATGAGATAAAAATATATTATTTGACACAATAGTTTAAATCAACAACATACTTACATCCCTTTTTTTTACTCTAATATGTACAATTAACTACCAAAGTACGGATATATGTAAATATAAAGTAACAGCATATTTTATTTAGAGGTGATGCAATAAAATGGAAATAGTAGGTCTATTTTCTGAAATTCAAATAATAGTAATAATAATGATGAGTATTGGGACAAAAGAATTATAAAATATATTTAGAGAAAAGTTGTGAGACTTATTTTATAATATATTATTACTTATATTGTACTTGTAATATATTTTATTTCACCTATCAATTTCCAGTCGTTTACAAGTGCCACTTCAATGAGTATTATACAGTGCTCTGAGTGAGTGAATAAAATATACCAAAAGTCGAAACATTCAAAAATGTTAGCTAGTGCTATAAGCTATCTGTTTTCACCAGATGGATCCAAACATGAACCTACTTGATCTCAATTGGTCTTGAGCTATTCTAGAGAATTCATGTGTGAAGATCTTTTTCAATCATTATATTCTGGACACAGTGGGAAGTCATAGCCGTCATTATTGAGTCTGGTACTTGAATGATGTTTTAACTTGAATCAACAAAATATTCAAATACCTGTGGAATATATTTCAATTTGTAGCCAACTCTGGTCTTGTCTTAATAGTATTATATTGAATCATATTATAATTGAATTCTGCAGTAAGACCAGATTCCACAGAGGGAATTATCCAAATCAATCAACCTTACTTCATTTTGTTACTCCCTCCTTGGTTGAGTTCTTAATTTACAGTGCTAGGCTTTATTTTCTACTATTATATTACTTTTAATCAGTACTTCTTAATTTAAGCTTTGGACCAGATATTCAGTTCTTCTCTAGTTCCTTTCATTAGGTCAAGTACAAAAACGAAGACCTAGATAACTTTGGATTTTTTCTTCGGTGGAATTCGCTCTATATTTGTGCACATAATGATAATACTCAATAAAGTTGAAGCCTCGCACAAGGGTGGATGATTCATATGTTGAGCAAAATTCAACTTCCAGTCATTTTTATAAGTTTTGAAACATAAGAGCTCGACTTTGACACGAAATATGCTCTTGAATCATGTTTTAACTTTAGGATTTCTGTTGAATGCAGGTGAGCTATTCACACTTCAGAGTTGATAATCGCAAATCTTCAGTTTTATCGATTTAATTGGATGAAATCTGACTTAACAATAGACGACCGAAGCGATTTTTCGAGAGAAATATTTGTTTCAGAATGACTTTGTATTTTAATACCATATAAGACTATGTTTGTCTAGTATTTTATGCGGAACCATATTCCACTTCAAATGACAATGAAAGAAGATCTTCAATGATTTTAGATTGACATCAGGAACATTGGTATGAACCACTTATTCTCACGAGAAACACCAAAACTAACATATCCGAGGAAATAAAGTTTATAAAAGTTCCATGGCCTCAAACTAGCTCGAGACAAAATTCAATTTTTGCTGCTTGTTATTATTCAACTTAGCTAAAACTGAAAATCTAGAATATTTATATCATAAGATACTGGTTTTCCACCTGATCCAGACTAGTTATAGAAATTAAAGAATATATTAGGTATTTAGTGCAAGTTTGAAAGAGGGAATAAATAATTTTGTTAAACTACAATAAGTGGTAAATTAGCTTATTAATTTAGAAAGGAATAACATTCTAGATTTAAAGCCACTTCTTCGTTTTATTATGTAAGATAGCAAAAACGTCAAATCTAAAATATTTAATTGAAACTATTATAATAATAAATTGAACTGTACCAGTTATCAACATAATAATAAACTACTGCTCAAGTTAGAAAAACTCAATATTGAAAATTTGTTCTGCTTGATATAATAGTAATACTTAAAGTAGTTTATTGTAATCTTAGAACTACAACTAATACACAATTACAATATAAGACTGACCTCGAAATTAATCTCAAGGATCCCGTAAAAGTAAACTTTAAATTTATGTTAACTAGACTAATTCAATTAATATCTAGTGCTGATGTTACTATAATTAATATTAACTATTAAGTTATTATAATAAAAATTCCAGATAGAAATAATGATAACTGGATAAAATCGATCCTTAACACTGAGGTGGTATTTTTGTACTGAATAATACAGCAAGTAGTGTCATTCAACCGAAACATACTACCATTTAAAAGTGATTTCCGCGACGTATATTGATTTACCATCTCACGCTCCAAAAATTGAATTTTGATCAAATGCCATTTTGAGTGAAATAAAATATTTTAATTCCTCAGAAGTTGTCAATTATCAATTAAATAATTATAATATAATATTAAACCATCTAAAATTTTTTAGTTGCGAGATATAAGGGTGATAGCTCGTATTCCGGTTGTCTCCACCTGTAACTCGCTTGGCAAACTTGAGCCATAAATGAAGCCAGGAGGTATTGATTTAGTTTTATCCTACTAATTAATTCTTGTATTTGTTCCTTTCCTACCGTGGCTTGGTTCAGTTGAAATTAAAATGAACTATTTAGAATCAATTGAGTAGGGCTATTAAATACACGGTTACATGTGAAGACGAAAGTTACAGCAAGCCATACAGAGTGAATGAAATCCTAGCAGAATTTCATGAAAATCGTAAAATTTTAGATTATGCTGTTCAACTTGAACCAGTAGAAGGCCTGAATATTATACATTAAGATGCATAAGGCAATATAGTTCCAATACTAGATAAATTATCTTCGACAACATCAAAATTGTCCTGACACTGTAAAATGAACTATGCAGGTCCAAACTTTCTTCTCATAAGTCTCGATTAGATCGAGTGCTAAAATTATAAATAGTAATATAAATGCAGAAGATAATATAATTAGTACAATAAATGATTGCACCCTGATCCAAGGTACCTGAAACTGAAATTAAATCTATTCCTATTGATTACTTTCAAAATACCCGTGTTGAACATCATCAACTTCATGGAGTGGAAAATTAATTTTTGGGTACGTTACCACCTATGTGTGCATAATATAATACAAGTACTCACTGGAAGCTCTCTTTGTAATTCGAGGGGCTCAACCCTCACTCTTAGTGTTAATTATAACAAGTATATTTGAGTTTAAATGCAAAGTTGAACTTATAAAGTGGGGTATAATTAGTAGCACTATATATATGATAATATAACCGATGCATATTATAATAGCTGCTTGATATCTTATTTCTAGAATGATGAATAATTTAGTTCAACAATAAATTTGATGTGGAATTAATCTTCGATAATTGTAATATAATAGCTTAGACTAGTGATAATGTTGCTTAGTTCTCCTGGGTTAATTGTGCTCAATAGATTTACAATGTAGTAAAAATACAGAAAATCTGTGTATATATATGTAGATGAACGATTAGGCTCGGCGTCCGACGTTAGAGCTGAAGAAGCATTGCTGAAATACCAGCTTTGTTTAGTGTGATGGGGGAAGGTAAAATCCCCCGGTTCAAAGTGCTGAGCTGACATCATCAAGGATCGGTATGGCTAAGGGCATGCCATCAACGAGCCTTCAGGATTGGAAAGCGGCAACCGCTCCATTGCTTCCTTAGAAACGCAGATGGTACGACGCAGGTGGATTCCTGTATAGATCATTATATATATATATAGGGCCCTGCTGGGTCTTTACTGAGTGGGCATAAATGACGGGTTGAGCCCGTTTTGAAAGTGGAAACACTGGCGTGCGAGAGCCCATGTTTTGCTTTCGAAAGTCTCAATGAAGTCTGTTTGTGCCGTCTCGAGGAAGTGAAATGAATATATATATATATATAATTATATATAGATGTACATAAATAGTAAAAATAATTTTCCTTAATTTTGGTAATATTATATAAGCTTCACTTAGTAATATAGATATTATATTGAATCTTCTTGGTATTGCGTATTAGTGGAGTTATAGTAGTAACATTGATCTCTAATTTTTAGTATTATTCAAGCATTACAGATAGTTGAAGCTAAACCATTAGTATTTTGTCATTAACTAACAAGCATACAATAATTTATTAAAATATTAAATAAATCTCACAAATACTACAAATTCTTCGTTGTTAAAAAATATGTTTTAAAATATCTTCAGTTAAGATACAGTGGCCAAAAATGCAAATATATTTCTTCAATTCATGCATAGTTGTTACTGTAAGTACTAGTCCAGAGAACATTCTATTTAGAGAGATAACAAAAAATTTACTATATCTTGAGTAGTGTGAAAATATAAGAAAAAAGTCGATGAAAAAATACTAGTGAATATATACTTATATATGTAGTTTTAATATAATTCAAATCCAAGACAATTTTTGATGGGGACGCTCGGTCGTCTATTGTTAACTCGAGATATAATGCTTCTAGGTATTTATAATCTTGGAAATTGAAAATTAACCTATTTATTGATATACATGGATAATGGAAAACAGTTCCATAATTCAAAGTTTAGAAGTGGAAAATGAATTATATAGATAATTATAGTACGTGGGCATATTGAATATTTATAATATAAAATTAAATTACGAATTTCAATCTTTATAAAATCCAAATACAAATAATCTCAATATGTCACTTCAAGATTAACCTGACATAGTCTGGTATGTAACCTACGACTAGTTGAATATATCTTGAAAGTTATCCATATTTCAATTAAAAGTTAAATAAAACAAGACGAAATGATGAAGTGAAAGTATATTATTATTAACGATATTTTCTATCGTTTAAAATTATTTTCTGTTATTCCACTTTATTTAATATGAGTGATTATGATGAAGATTATAATGATGACTGTATCGATGAAGATATGAGTAATAATGAGTATTTTGTAGGCAAAAACAATGGCTCTGAATAAAGTGAATAGTACATAGAAAGCGACTTAGAAAGTGAATAATATCCTTCAGAAGAATATGCAAATATGATTCAGTATGGAATTCCAGAATTTTTTGATTGCATATTTGAACCCGAGTGGAGATACAACGAAGCTCTTGAGTTAGCTGAAATCGTTAAATCGTATTTCAAAGACTAATGGTGGAAAATAGTCATGGGTGAATCCTGTAAATTCCATAACCGTTAAGATATGCACTAAATCGCCTAGTTTTTAACTGAGTATGAAATATAGGATACTCGTCGTTCAAAACCGTTAAAAATAATATTAGAATATACAAGTAGAATTTATGAACTAGAAAATGGAAAGAATCAGAAAACGCAAAGCTTAAAAATTTAACAATAATGATACAAAACATCTGAAACATCAGAAACAAATTAAAGAACAAATTAAGGAAGAGGATGAAAACGATTATTATGATGTTGTAATCAGAGTTCTTATTAAGTATTTTTGAGTTAGGTAGGTATAAAGAAGCTTTTGAATTTGCTGAAATTTTAAAAGACTATGGAGATAACTGGTTGTAGATTGTTTTAGATTTTTCACGTAAATACCACAATAAGCAAGAAATGCTAGAAATTGTTAATTTTTTAATTTAGTATGAAACCAATAACTCCAAAGGAAAGCCGGTACCTAACATATTATAATATGAAATAAAATAGTTAAATATCAAAACTGATAAGAAATAAGCAGATAAAGCGCAGAAACAAAAGAAAATGCCAGCTACGAAATAATAAGAAATTATTATAACGGTCGATCCAGACCCAAAAAATTGCAATTAAAGTAAAAAATTACTGATATTATGCAAAAAATCAAAGCTGGAAAAAATTAACAATAGAATGTTGAGAAGTTCTGCGAACTTATACTTAGCACTGAGCTAGATAAATAATACTCGGTCTCAAAGTGTAAAATAACCTTGAATGCCGTTTAAGGAAATAAACTCTTACAACAAACTCTTCTTTAACTAACATGAAAAATAATGAAAATCTATATTAATTGTTACTAACAATTAAACACACCTCAATAAATGCAACTTGAAAGTCAATCTTTACAATTATGATTTAAAAGCTAAAAACTGTTTCAATAATATTTATAATTGCCTCTTATTGTCTAAGCTTTATTTTAGCCATAGGAAAATGAACAAAAACGACGAAAATCAAAATATTTTATTTGACTCCATATCTCTTACCATCAAAATGAATGCCATGTATGGAAGTGGACATATTATTTTACTATAAAATATATTGCTTCTATAAGCATGAATCCATGACAAAAGTGAGTTTTCTATTAAAATTTCACTTCTATACAATGTAAAATTTACCAATATTACAATCTGGTTAGTGATATTATTGTGAATATACCACACAATTTGTATTTTAATAAGTCATTTTTGTAATTCTATGTTATAATTTTATCTCGGTGAATTAAGCAACCAGTTAATCATGATTCTTCGTGTTAACCTAAATTTTAATATATTTTAATTATAATACCAGTTCCAATATTAAAATTTCTAGAGCTGAAATATCTGAATCAAAGGAGACTTGCCAGCATTGCGTTTAAAATTTGTCATTGAGTAATTAATCAAAATTTAGAGCATTGAACGCAGAAAATAAAACAAATTATAGCACAACTTTATTAAGTGAGATCTAAAAACTAAATAGCGTTGGAGGCAAATCAATACTATATATAAAATATTCTATCAACTGTAGCAACTTCATTCTATTAGCAGTTCCCAGCTTCATTGACGAATTTAATAATAAATAATATTTACGTAACTTAGTGTTAACTTCATGTTATACTGGATAATAAGCCTGAAGAAATCCAAAAAATTAGCTGGTATAAAGTAGCTGTACACAAGCGAATTTAGTTTATAATAATTTTGTAATCCGCATTCGCTTATTATTAGTTTTTATAAGTAATTGAGCTCAAAAGTCAAATCTTCACAATTAAAAGTTTAAAATTTTAGAAAATACAATAAATTTTTAAATACATCTGTCAAAGTAGCTGCAATTATATTACTATCTAATAATAATATTTATCTAATTCTCAAGCCCAGATAATTACAAAACCGAACACTTCTTCAACAAAAATTTTAAGAGTTGTGTCTAAAATTAACTACACGCAAGATCATTACAGATCCTTTGCCAAGTAGAGTACAAATATAAATTATTATCCAATACATTGATGGAAGATAGTAGAGATGCAACTTTGGTTGAGTAACCACAGGTACCAAAATCTTACTCAAGATCTGTAACAATGCAATCACATAAGTTGTGGGGACTAAAAGTATATTTGAATTAATTTTGGATTTAAATAGAGGAAATCGGTATGGAGCTGGATAAAATAACTGTTAAAGTACTGAAATATCCAATATTGATGAATATATTGATAACTTAACAGAAGGAAACCTTTGATGTGGATAATAATAAATACAGTTGTTGATGAGATATGCAATATACTGTAACAATATCAGACTTCAAGAACTACTATTTCTCTTACAATAAGAAAATGTTAAAACATTGCTTGAAGGTAGTGATGTGTTATATTAAAACAAAACAAAAATGTCACCTATATTTAAGTGCAAGCTCTTGTTTCCCCTACTTAAAAGCTTCTAGCTCACAGGCTAAATTTGCTATAATAAAGAAAAAACGCTAAAGAGATATTATAGTGAATATGTTTGAAATATGATGCTAAAATTAAATTTACAATATATTAGATGTATAAATACTGTAAAATAGAATTAAAGAAAAAGTAACAAAAATCTTATTGTCATTTTATCTGTAATTGTGGTACATAATAGAGACAATGATTGTCTTATTGGCAATTATTGTCAAAAGTGCTCTTATTTTCTATTGTTGGATGGCTATAATTGTTAGCGTCTTTTTTATGTAGTTGACACACACTTTGACATGATCTTGAATATGATATTTATGAATATTACATTGGGGTAAAAATGATATACAGCTCAATATAATTCTAATAGTGGCCATGATGAAAAAGTTGATGTCTTCAAACGTAAAACACTTCGAATCACCCATGGTTTGAACATTCCAGTAGTATATTCGTGCAAAAATAAATTAAAAATAGTGCGTCTACAATTTCTTGATATCAGCGTAGCATCATAAGCGGGTATTACAACTCTTGGCATTGCGTACTCCAGATAATCTTAATTGGGCTGTGCAAAAGTTTTAAAGTGCAATAATTAGTTATTGTTGAAATACTGTTGAAATATTGTAAATGAGCGTTAATATTTACTAAATAATAAGCCATACTAAATAATATCTTATACTTTGTGCAATAAGTACTAGATGCATTCAGAAGTAGCTGTGTTCGATTTAGTATTCGGAACCTTAACAGTCCTTGCTGTTACTCTGATTTTACAACATATTTGCAAAATATTGTGGAAAGAGTGAATTTAGTTAAAATATGTATATACAAAATAATATTCATTCAACAACACCCCTATTTCTTATACTATGTTCTTTTTGCCTGTGTTTCCATTTTTTAAATTTTAAATTCATCAGAAACATTCATAGCAATGTCCTACGCTTTGTACCACAAAGCTAATTACTTAAGAATTTCGTCACAACCCTCACCAGTTTTAGCCGAACAAATAAAACTTTATTTGGCTTAAATCTGTTTTTCGACTTCCTTGATTTCACTGAGCTCAACTTCTATGGATGCGTCCGACTTGGTGCCGACAAGAATGATCATAGGCATTTTGTCGAGCTGTTTGATGCCTTCGAACCACTTGAGAACGTTTTTCAAGGAAGAAGAGCTGCTCAGATCGTAACACAACGCACAACAGTCAGCACCTCTGTAGTACACGGTGCTCAACAGCTTGCAGTAGGTTTCTTATCCGGCGGTGTCCCAGATGTTGAAGCGGCAGCCTTGCACTTATATAGAAGCATATTCGGCCCCTATTGTTGGTTTATAAAGAGATAAAAATATATTGTTAGATATTCTAAAAGATAACGCAGATTTTCCTATTTCAGCATCGCCTACGAGGACTATTTTGTATTAATTCATTGGAGTGAATATATTCTAATCATAAATAATAAATACATTATAATTATGATTGTTACACTTGTACTTTACTTTGGATAAAATATGATATTTATATATTAACTTTACGTACTTTTTATTACGTCTTCATACTTAACACCCAATAATTAAGTGCTTATAATACCGATTACTGATAATACTAGTATGTTCTGTAATAAATATATAAATATGGTATCACAATGTTTATCATGATGTGTTTAATCATTTGATTAAATGATGATAATAAATTAGTGATAAATGTGTGAATAAATAAATAATTATGATGATAAACATCAGATGTTTGAAGGATAAAATTAGATTTGAATCACTAAAGTATACAGAACTAAATTATCCAGCCATTTTAAAGGAAAGTCAAAACATGAAGTTTTTCTTTAAAACAATTGCAAAAATACCTAAAAATAATTAAAAATAAAATTACTCACTTAACTGTAACCTTATCATCAGTACTAAGGCTCAATTTAATCATTCCATCTTCATCTCGTAAATCATGGCAATCCACAATTCCAAACTTAGTTACACAATAACGTTACCTCAAACTAATCTCAATATCATACCTCATCTTCTAGGATTGTCACTCTGAATAGCCTCCTCACATAACAATTTTGTGTGAAGAGAAGAGTTGGAGTGAAACAGGTATAATATTTAGATGTCCCATTGAAAGTGTGCGACGAATAAAATTTTATTTCATCGAAATTATTAATTAAATATACATCATAATCAAGGTTTGATTTTCCTGATTTATTGGACTAGCATAGTCTAGAGGTATAGCATAAAGGCGTTTATATTTATTGATTGAACTTACAACTTCGTTTCAATATCAATGTCTCTAGTCTGCTTTTAGTCCTCCATTTCAATTTTAATCAATTTTTATCACTTTTTACTAAAATTATTTTGCATATTAGAGACATTTTCAAATGCTACAGATTGGTTCATTATGTTGATCATATATAAGTTAATAATTTTATTGTCTTAAATAACTTTAAAACTTGATTTTTTAAATTTTGCAGATTTGATTTTAAAATTTTAAATAAATATTTATCAATATTAAAAACAATAAAATATTACATGGACTATTGTATATTAAATATACACTCTTTCGAACATTATCGAAACTAACTTTCTCAAAAGCAGTGTTTTTCACCAAGTATAATTAATAGCACCAATATTATTCATACAAGTAATAATACTAATATTGAAATAAATATTAAGTATAATAATAAATACTGCAACTAAAGTCACCTACTATAGTTATTTAAAATTCAGTTAATCAAAATAACAGAAAATTTTTTAGAAATGTATTTGTTGAGATAATATTTATAGATGATACTACGTATATAATATCTATTATAAAATGGTATACTGACAACTCTATTATAAACAAAACTTGAATTCACAAAATTCGCGTTAATTTCTATCTTAGTTCTAAATAGAGTAAACTTAAACTAAACTTGTTTCTCTATTTTGTTCTTCAATAATGACCTAATTAATCTATGGATTAATTTTTAAATATCTAAGAATTTCTTTTTTGTAATTCAGCATTAGTTCAAATAATGAAATATATAATTTTTTCATTAAGCCTAAGACTTGAACAAAATGAAACTTATACGTAGGGTTAGATATAACAATGATCTGGAAAGTTTACTTTATAGTTACTTTCTATATTAATTTTGCTCTCTTTTAGGACCAAATAATTATGAAACTTTCAATTAGCTTCAATAGGGCTATTTCTTTGTTTCTCAAAGAGTTGTCGTGTCATATATGTATTTTATGGCGATCGAGAATTAAAGGCAAATATTTCTTTGAAATCATCAAAATCGATTTTGTAATTAGTAAGATGTACATTTTATGTTATAGTAAATAACGTATTATAACTTTGGTGACCGTTTCAGCGTTTATAATGATAAAATTTTACCAGAGACCTCGCTTTATGGAATTTGAAAATTGCGAAATTTGAACTTCTCATATTAGTTTTGGAGTGAAATTAAATTTTATTTGTCGTGGATTATATATATTTATTCACATCTTTTATGATTAAGATCACAAATACGCCACAGAAATTTTATTGTTATGTGCCTCCTCAGACAACCTAAGTTAGCTCGGCACTTGAACTAACATAATTGACCTTCATAATATTGATCTTCATAATTGATTATTTGTTTTGCAGACTAAATAATTTGTATCATTCACATTTTGCATATATTTCGTGTTAAAAAATTCTATATTTATCAAATCAAATGTAAGAATAATTATTCAGAGAGCGCGCAGATCAGCGTTTAGGCCGCGAAGTATGCTGTATGTCTATGCTTTTTGTAATAGTTTGCATTATATTATCGCCGCTGATAGTGTTAGCTTTTTGTCTGTTTGGTATATTCTACGTGATAGTAGTAATAATTACAGCGATTAACAATTTCAAGCTAATCAGCAAGTACAAATCAAACAGAAAGAAGCTGTTCGTCGGTAAAGTCCTAGTACCGGATAATCCAGATCCGAATTAGAATTCGATGTTCTTCTTCAAGCCCTCCAGCATGGACCTCTTCTTTTCGATGAATAGCGGGTAAATACAGCTCACAAACACGAGCTACGCCGATATTCACTCCTAGTAATCAAAATATTAATTTTAGCCTGGTTAAAAAGAAAAGTTTTGTGCGACTCTGACCTCAAAATCACTCGTATCCTCTCTAGTGAACGAGACCGAGTTTTAGATCCCGCCGTCTTATTTCTCTAACGTTTTCATTTGCAAGTAAAAAGTATACTTCAACGTTTTGGATTTCGTATTCGTTTTGAAAGATAATTTTGAAATTTAAATGGTAAACCAAGTACCTAATTTTGGAAGACACGTGAATAAGAGCATTGATACATACAAAAAACTGGATTTAACAGGCGGGCATATGTTCACTTTGAACGATAAACTATACATCCACAACAACTCGAACAAGCTGTTTCAAGTGAGATGGAAATCTCTACGCTGCGTTAACAGAAAGCACTTCAACACGCACTACTACCAGTTTTGCGACAAGGTGTACGCGGTCGGGCAGTTCAACATATTCAAGGTAGAGAGCAACCTGAAACTAGTTGAGATCGAGAATGTTGCGTATCCGAGAATCATATTCGCGCAAGGCGGAGTTCTGGTACTGATTCACTACTACGACTACAGTAACGCGGTACAAAACTACTTCGTGCTGAACATGCTCGATGGCGTGATATCTAGCGTCAAGCCATACGAAGTGAACTTACAAAATATTCAGAATGTGATTGAGCTAGGACCTACTGGTTGGCAACTGAAAAACGAAATTCTGGCTAGGTTGTGCGGAGCCGACTTCCAGCAACGCATGGTGGACTACTTCAACAACTACCAGAAAGTGTAGCTGAAAAAGAGCAAATACAAGAAGAATGCATTCGGGTTGGTGTTCAAGTCGGATCTGAAGAAACTGGTAAGTAGCCAGTTCTAAAAAGTTTAGGACAAATTTACTCTAATACAGAAGAAAATAGTTGAATAATAATAGTCGATTATTAACACCACAAAGAACGTTATGAGCCTTCAGAACTAGTTGCTGAGCGGATATAGCAACTCGTTCTACGATATTTAGTTACAGTGATTTATAATATTGCGATGACAATTATTAAAACTGCTTCGTTGTTAATAGCAATAATTAGCTTCAACATAAATATTTCATTGATATTATTAATAGAACGTTATTTTTCATTTTCAGACGGACTGTGTAACGTCAACTTTGAACCTTCAAATGATAAAATTTAGACACATGAGGCGTGGATTTAACCTTCAAGTAAAAATAAGTCAAATTATTTTAAACATAACATAATAAGTTATGTGAGTCTTGTTTTCTATCTATAAAATAGTAAAACGGGCAAGAAAAATAAACAGATATGCATCACACGTATACAGTTCATTCCTTCTCTGAACTAACCTGTTTTGTAAAAGTTGATATATATACTAACACCAGATTTAGATTAATACTGATTTTATATATATTTTGATTTTTGCATTTTTATATTAATATCTGCCAATTGAAATTTTGATCGAATCAATCTGTTTAGGATACATACGTGTTTTTTATTAATAAATTATATATTATAGAGAGTTTAAATTATCTCTCATTTATTACATTCATAATATTCACTCCTATTAATTCAATGTTAACTTCACCAATCACTCCTAATACTTTACCAATAAATGAAACCGAAAATAAAAACGTCAATCTTGTAGTTTTTAACGATAGAGGTCAGGTTATTGTGGAACGCAAGATCTAATGTGGTGAATGTACAAGAACTTTGAATGCAAGAGAATTAGAGATAATGGCGGAGCATAATCGCTAACATCAAGCTAAAAAAGAATGAATAATTTAAGTTTTTAATAATAAATGCGATGGATTGCACTTATGCATGCTATTGTATCAATTAAAAAAAGAATTTCGTCGTATCCATCGCCTGTTTTAGCGGAACACACAAAACTCTGAACTGCCCCGATTGCAGTCTCGACTTCCTTGATTTCACTGAGCTCAACTTCTATGGATGCGTCCGACTTGGTGCCGACAAGAATGATCATAGGCATTTTGTCGAGCTGTTTGATGCCTTCGAACCACTTGAGAACGTTTTTCAAGGAAGAAGAGCGGCTCAGATCGTAACACAACGCACAACAGTCAGCACCTCTGTAGTACACGGTGCTCAACAGCTTGCAGTAGGTTTCTTATCCGGCGGTGTCCCAGATGTTGAAGCGGCAGCCTTGCACTTATATAGAAGCATATTCGGCCCCTATTGTTGGTTTATAAAGAGATAAAAATATATTGTTAGATATTCTAAAAGATAACGCAGATTTTCCTATTTCAGCATCGCCTACGAGGACTATTTTGTATTGGTTCATTTGAAGTGAGTTGAACATTAACAAATGTATAATACAAATGTTATTTTGAATAGGTAATAATAACCAAAAAAGTCTAGATAACAAATGATACTATGTGTTTTACTTTCGCTATTTATTTTAGCAATGAAATTATTTATAGATATGTTTGTGCGTCGTATATAAAAGAAACTTCAATAAAGTAAAGTCTATATACACACATCATATATACAAATAAAAATTATTGTCTTCCTTCAGTTCACTAAGACTATATAAAATTTATGAAATTTGATATGTATATATGTATATATGCATTTGATTGATACATTTGTATGTAAGCCTCCAATTTCTGCAGGAATAGTTCAATTTCCTGCAGAATCTGCAGTGAATCGAAACCATTTTGCAGGAAATATCATCCTGCAATTATTGGGCACAATTATAACTAAATATGTGGTTTCATAAGTTAATATTTCTTTGTTCTCATATTTTCTAGCTCATAATCATATATTTACTAAATTGACCTAATATTATAAAATATGTTAATTATTTCTTCTAAATATATTTATAATCGATGCACTTCTAAAAGTAATATTATATACAGCCCCCGTCAGCTCTCAATAATGTGAATACTGGAGTGAAATTTTATATTTATATTAGTTCTAGTCTACATGATAAACTATTACAATATTTTCACTTAATATTAATTTTCATACATATTTTCAACTGCTCATAATTAATTGGTCTAAATATTTGATTTCTTAAACAGACGTATAGCTATGTCTTGAACTTCAATGTTGGAATGATAGTTAACTTGTGCATCTACATCCATTTCATTATCACTTCAAATAGAAGCTTCAGTGTTAAATTATTTTATTTCATCAAAATATATTATATTTCTGGCTCCAGTCTGCAATTTGTTTTACATAATGGTACTCATGAGTTATAAATACTATCATTATATCTTAATGAACTATAATGATTTTAATTTCATCATTTTCTATAGTAGCGTTGGCTCAAGTTGTCAGTTGCAAACGACATTTATTAATATTTATTAATAAAATGGAATTGTAGTGATTTGTTATAAATTATTAATCACAGTGTGAAAAATTCAGCAGTTTATTATATTTATTATTGTTTGATCAAGTAATAATAATTTAAAATTTGACTGCTCTTGGTAAAGATAAGTGTTATCTGTCATATTTGATGTGGAATAAATATATTTTGTGCTATAAAACGAAAATAAATGATAATAATTTTAATCACAAAAATCATTGAAAATGATCATTGAAAATGACTTTAAAGGTCACGTCAATTCCGGAAGACCCGAAGTACAACCGAATCCTCCCACCACTGTTTGCGGATTGCGATGTGGCAGTTTTGTGTTTTTCGCTTAAATTCCCGGTTTCGCTGTAGAATTTGTTCTCTTGGGACTCTCAAATTCAGGAAAATATTAAAACGAAGATATTGGTCGGAAACCATTAGTAGGAAATATTAAATGAAGTGGTTCTCAATAACTTGATGAAGAAGGGGATTGAACCGGTGAGCGCGGCCGAGATTACAGACGCCGAACAGCGACTCGGAACGAAAGGGACCGTTTTCGTTGAAAGCAAATTGAACCTGAACCTGGACAAAGTGTTTTAACTTGTTACGGAACTGGGCTATAAGAAGTGAAGATGTTATTTGTGTTAATTTATTAAAATTAAATCTTGAAGGAAAAAACAAATGATAGTGATTTGACAGAATAGATGAGTGAATAAAATAAATGCTATAAATAAGTAATTTAATATAATTTTTGATTTCAGTGATCAGATATAAGAATAATATTCATGAATTTAAGTTTAAATAATAATAAGAATGGAAAGAAGAATACTCATTGTAAAAAATTATAAAGAGAAGTCAATAATCAATTATCTATAATCAATATATTAATATGTATATTAAATATACATAAATATACTATATTTATACTGAGACTCATCGAATGATATTGTAAATTTTGAAGACATCCAACTATACTCGCTAATTCCTATTTATTACCTCATTATACGAAAGATAATGTATATTTCATTAATTTAAAGATATCTCACTCATTGTTAATTTTAATGCTCGTTGTTTCAACAATAATATCAACAATATTGTTGATATTTGTTCAACACTAAAATATTGAAATGAAAAGGTCTAATCCAATCACTAATACTAAGACTCATCGAACGATATAGTATATTTAGAAGACATCAAATTACAACAAAGAACTAAACTATTGATTGCTTAGCTAATCTGAGTTAATTAGTCTAAAATTTTCGATTAAACATTAGTAAACTACTAATTGGTTTTTGACCATTGATTTTTAGTAATTAAATCAATTTTTGAATTGAATAACGACTTCATGAATTTATGTTAAATTTAACTGAGATTATCATTGTGATAGTTGTTATAATGTGTTGTTAATCTATATGGAAAATCAATTCCAAATAATTTAACTAGAATTTCATCTTTTAACTGCAATCCAGTTGGTCCCAATTCTAATTGATATGGAATCATAATTTATGAAAGATTTATCTCTTCTTGTTTTACAGACACTAATTTGGTATCAAGCATATTTAGTACGTATAGGTATTTATTATCACTAGATATAACTAGAGTACCACCCGATGCAAATAGTATTTTAATATCAAACAACTGTTTAATATTTACTTTTTATAACTTTTGATTTACAATAAAAATATCGCTGTTATTCACTGCATACACTTTGTCGCAGAATTAACAGTAAAATATACTATTATGTTTCTTTGATATGCATTTAAGTTTGTTGTTCTTTTTTAATTCAAATAATTTGTGTGATTGGTTGTGCACATATAATTTGTTGTTCATGGTAAACATTTGACCACCATTAAAAAATTAACTGATAGACCTACGGAAATATCTTCCAAATTCATTTATATACTAAACAAAATCAACACTTAAATCTTCATTTATTACAAAAATATAATCTAAAGCTGAAAAAAAGATTTTGCTGCCTAAATAGAACACATTAGTAAGATGTGCTGAAGGAATTTAATGTGTCATCTCGCTTATAGATCCCTTGCACAAACTCTTTTAATATGTGTTGTATGCATAAGATTCTTCTTATAATGGTTAAAAATTGAATTTAATTTGTTACCTATGTAAACAGCACATGTCTTTACTTATAATCTCTATATTCCCGTTATTAATACAGAAATAGAGATCTAATAAATTTATGGGCTTGAAAATGAACATCAACTATTTGAACATCAATTATTGAATTTGTTATTTATTATCATCTTCCTGTTAGTGTTATTCTGTTAGTTATTATTAATTTTATTTACCAAAGAATTTTCTTCTACGGTCATTATCGAACTTTTTAAGTAATTTTTTATTTTAGATACTCTACTATATTGGAAGTACAATAGCTAGAAATAACAGAATAAGAACTATCCCAACTAGAATAACTGGGGATAACAAAATAATGCACAATATAAATATTGCGTCCTTCGTCTTACGTTTACATTTAGATTTATCAAAGATAGGCATATAGAGGAGTGGTACATATATACTCTCGATTTTAATTTATTACCACTATGTTTTAATTTTTTAAGATATCACTTTCTGCTCGTTTTTGTCTCGTAGATTAATACATAACCTCGAATTGAGACACCCACCCCCTTTCACTTACAGACACCCGAAGTGCTCAGATACAGACACCTTCGATTTTTTATAGTAAAGGTGTCTATAACTGAACTACAAAAGGGGTTGTAAGTGAATTGAACATTGTAAATCTCTTTTATATTTACTAAATTTTTTTGAGCTTTTGAACTTTGTATGACCATATATATAAATTATATGCTATTTAATCTTCTATATAATGGTAATTTATGCAAATTAGATCAAGAAACTAGAAATTTTCAGAAAATTTTTTGAAAAGGTGTCTGTAACTGAAATGGAAAACCAAATCTGACACAGGAAATATACCAAACAAGTCAGATTTGCTCTCACTTATAGACACCCTGGCTATTTTTGAAAACTGATCGGGTGTCTGTATTCGAACAAGGGTGGGTGGTTCAATTCGAGGTTATGTAGTACTTTTTCGCCCAGGTCTAAATATTATTTAATTTTAAAATTTAAATAGATTAAGACTAAATGCCAACATTATAACGTTAATAAATAAATATATATTAAGGCTGTTATGGGGCTGGATTTTCCAGTTTTGTCCCGGTTTAGAAAATTAGTTATTTTTCCACTTTACAAATGTTAGATTAGATTAGTTTAAAAATAGACTGTGAAAATTACTAAGATACAATATAGTTATATACTTTATGCTAAAGGATTGTGCATATTCATCTTTAAAACATGATAAACTAATGAGTATTTATACTCATTTTCATTAAATTGAGAAATATCTTTCTTAACAGTAAACATAGTGACTAATGAACGCTATAAATAGGTATAAGTGGTTACATACAACATATAAAGATTATTACTTAAAGACATGTATAATTCGTTATACTATTAGTATTTAGATGTATTTAATTTCAAAAATGTTATAATCTGTATGTAATAACTATTTACGAACGTTTTATATGTTATTGAACATAAAAACTTAAAGATGTCATTATAAATCACAAAATGTTAGAGTTTAAAGTAAAAGTTAAAATATATATCCCACTTCCTCGAGACGACACAAACAGACTTCATTGAGACTTTCGAAAGCAAAATATAGGCTCTCGCACGGTGTTTTCACTTTCAAAACGGGCTCAACCTGTTCATATATATGAATCATTCATTCTATCAAAGTGTTAAATCATTTATTACTTCTCCTTCATATTAATCCTTAAACGCCCGTCGGGCGTTTTCGGGCTTTGCGTTTTTCGATACCCTAATATTTCATAAAACTTCTTCTTATGGTCGGACCGGGACAACTGGATATTTTAAATATTGTTACCACCTCTTTAACAGAAAATGAGAAATATTCAACTTGATGATTGAAACAAATAAAAGTTAAAACTATTATTGGATCTAGCCGAATACATGCACTTCAGACATGCAGTATAATATAATTAGTCTTTAGTTTGTAGTTTACGACAGTTTTATGAAAAAATAATAATTTTTTGATTAAAAATCAAATACCATATGAAAACTTAATACAAAATGTAAAGAAATACGATGATTATTGCTACATTGTGACATAAAAAATTACTTCGCTTTACTAGCAAGTGAAGTAAATTATATGATATTTTATTCTTTATGGAAGTTTGTTTGTAATGATAGTAAACTATAACAATAATCATCACTAGAACAAAAATATTATACCAGAAAATCTCATATTTTATAAAGCTGAAAGAAATAATGACAACAAATATGAAATCATTAAAGAAAAAATAGCTAATTAGATTGAGCTAATGCATTATGATACTAACTAAAATAGTAATACTAATATTATGTTACTATTGAAACTCAAGGTGTTATCAGTGCGTTGAAAGAATTATTGTGATTCAAATTTTTACTATTCAATGAGTAATATAACAATATTTTAAATTAATAAATTATAATATGCTAGTATAATATCTAATATTTATAAAGTTTTAATAAGTCCATTTCACAACCTAATTTAAGTCGTAACTTGAGTTTATCAAAATAATTTAGGTAAGGAAATTAACTCATACAAAAATTTGGTGTTAGAACTTGGTCACAAGTCACTTTCCCCAATTATTATATAATACGGATAATGTATATTTTTCGATTTTTCTGAGTTATGAATCTTGACCAATATAGTATAAATACAATAAATTATATTATATATGTTATTCTGAATTAGTATGTATTAATTTAACCATTTGAATTCCTCTTGTAATTACATGGTGAAAATTCGAGTAAAGAAAATGAAAATTACAAATACCAGGACAGTATCAATATGGTGTTATGGAAAATATAGTTATATATTATGTCAATCCAATAAGCAGTTTGTTTTTAATTAACTTTTTCTAGAATCAAAATATCTATATAAATATATTTTGAATTTTTCTGAAATGTAAGTTAGTGATAAATACTATAATAATTTTGATACAAGTTATCAACATATATTAATATTATTATTTAATGCAAGACTGTAATCAAGAAGTCAAGAAATCGTGTATTTATATTTTCGTATCTGTGCTGAATGGATATGGAGTGAAATTAAAAAGTAAACTATATACAACATCTCACTAGTACATAAATTATATTGGTTTACCTCTATATTCTATTTTTATTTTTCGAAAAACCTCTGTGGGTGTTTAAGGATTAATATATTTGTTCTGTTAAGTATTCTAATTAGTAAATGCTTAAATAAAGTGTATTTCAAAAATAATTATTATTTTAATCAAGTAAAGAAAACACTCAAATAATAAATAAATCACTTCACTCCATTTCGAACTCCCACCCGTTAATTTCGTGAATCATTTTTTGGATTTGCTTCTGTGTCATTTGTTTTTCATCAACTCCAATTATTTTGTTCAGTAAAACGGTCCAGTGGTCATCTGCGAGTTTTACGTTTTAAAACGTCGTTTCAAATTCTTCATCGAATACGTTTTTTAGTTCGTGAATGTAACAGAGGACGTGAAAATGAGTCAAATTGTTCTTCTATACCCAGAATTTTACGTGTTCGAACCAGTCGATTGGTACGTTCAACCTCAGCTCAAACGGCTTATTTGAGCGCAATTTAGTCAAAACGGTGTTCAAATCGATTATGTTTTGCTCAGTGATCGTTGTCACGTCCGCATGCTTGTCCATAACTCTGAGCACGAACATAATTCGCTCATAATAGTCGCACTGCTTCAAGAATATTTTTATTTGCATGTCCAGCATGTTCTTAAACCTGGAATAAGTAAGCAACTAAGTCGCGCTGTTTTCATCCGCATCGAACTGGTGATTGCTGTACATATTGTAATAATTATCGTAAACCACGTACATATCGCGGGTTTACCGGTGCTTGTGACTCACAGACTTTATTACCTTGCCAATAACCATGTTCTCAATTAACCAATAATTCGCGAATCTTGAATCCAGAATACGCATTAAATTTTCCCAAGTCTTTATCCCAAACCCGTTTAAAGGAGAACTCACAATGTACAATTTACGCGCAAACATTGAAATGCCAGTTAAGCACCAGTTCCCAAGACTTATGATGCCGTCATATTCCTGCTTTGGCTTTATTATTGAAATAATGTTTTTTTGTATGTCAATTGGAACAGAATCGTCGCTGTAGATAGAATAATAATAATTTACGTATAACGGCTGATCTTGGCACTATGACATATTAATTTTGTATTTAATGTCATTGAAATCCTATTACTATGTGTGAGCTCTAAAAAATAATGTTTGTTGTTATGAATATTATAAAGTTGAAAATGAAATTAAATTAGCTCTATGATTGTATTAAATAATACAACCCAAATACGAAATCTTCAATTATTTCGCTAACAAATTATTCAATTAGTATTACAATCGATCCTTGCTATGATATGATTGAAGGCTCCACTTAGTAATATATTGGGCGTTTGATAATGTCTCAACCAGGTTGATAAGTTAAATTTCAGGTTTTTCATAAAGACCTACAATGCGCATAATATACACATTCGAAGTTGTGTTTTTCACAATATGCGGTTGGCATTCACTAATATGTTAACAACTTAGCAAATACATACTACTTGCATAGGGACACAAAAATTCAAAAAATTCTTACATTCTATCATCATTAAAATCTAGAAAAATCCATAGCTAAGTATTTAAATAAGTTTGTTCATGAAAATTTTGTATGCTATTTTTTATATAGGAAATATCATTGTCTACTATAGAAATACAGGCAATAGTTTCTTAATTCTAACTCACATATTTAAGATTTTACACGTGCACACTTGTTGAGAGAATGTTCAATATCATTTTAATAAAGTGAAAATATATTTATATATTATCACTATAAATTATCTTATAATTTTGTATAACTTAATTTTGTATAATAACATTTAAAATTATATACATAGTTTAATAATATGTATAATTCTCATATAAGAATAAGAGGATGCAATAGCTGTTATTATATAACTAGAAATTATTTTTACGCTGTTTTAAATCATACCCAAATCATATAAATGTAAATCACAAATCCTAATTTTGTCTTGTGTTTGTTTAGTAACTTAATTAGAAACTACGACTTTGATGTTATATCTCTAGATATTTGAATTATTTTGTGGCGTTATTGTGTAACTTAATGGATTTGTCGATTGTCATGATTTATGAGATGAAGATGGAATAATTGAATTGAGCCTTATTACTTATGATATGGTTACGTAGAGTTATTACATTATCAACAACATTAAAGCAAAATAATAATAAAATGAACATAAAACTTTTCCTCAGTCGACGACGCTAGTTACGAAAACGACGGCCCCTTCTTCGTTCAAAATAAGGAACCAGAACGGGCGGTCGCAGTCCATTTTTTCAATCACTTTCTGAGGCGCTCCACTTGAAGTCCTTCTCATGAAAACGGCAGAAACGGCCGCGGCTTCCGTTCCACTCTCATCTATGTTTATAAAAGTCTTTTAAATCACCGCATCGACCTTAAGAGTCTTTCCAAGGGTTTCTGTGGCGTTGATGGAGTGGAAAATCTTTTTTATTTTTAGGGATTGGAGTGGGGCATTGAGCGAGAATGTGGAATTTGCAGTGAATTTGGGAAGAGACAGGATTAAATCGGTGGAAGTTAATGGGAGGTGCAAGGCGGGGGCAAAAGAGGAGGTTAACGAAGCTTTGGTGTTTTAAGTTGGGAGGATTATAAGAGCGCTTAACGTGCTATCAGCATATGGGAGCTTACAGACCTGGAAGGTGTCGGATTTGGCGTACAAAATGCGCTGACGAGTGTTCATAAACTATTTCTTGAACTAGGTACTAAAACCGTTGAAAATATCCTCGCGAGTTGCATTAACATCAAATTTTGTTTTCCAATTAGCCTTAAAATGAATCGCAGAGATTAAAATCGTCTCAAAATTAGCACTGTCAATTAAATGAGTAATTTTGTTGTTCGTATGCAATGCACACCAAGAGTTAACCTATGCAGCAGACATCAAGGTTTCTGGTTTGATACCAAAATCCTTTTTAACAAGTTCCAAAAAGTCTTTGTTTATATTATTAATACTTTTATCAAAAATATTTGAAGCAATCGTAATCGAACTCTCTGAAGATAATTATTTAGAAAGCTAAAGCAAGCTTTATCTGTCTATTTATAAAACAGATACTAATTCATTTATTGCGTCATCATTAGCACAATATGATAACAACAATAACACATGCATAATAGAAAAAGGAGAATAACACATAGACTTTGTTGTAAAATCAATTGTTTTAATTATTTACTCAGCATGATTATTCAATGTTTACATTTGTAAAGTGGAAGGTTAGTATAAGTTAGATTCTATATAAATTCTTAAAATATTACTAAACTTTCAAGAGTAGACCATTTCAGCAGTAATAGTGTGTTTTATCTTACTTAATTAAATGATTATCACATTCACTCATAAGAAATATTCTGGGATACGAGTTGATACATGCGGTTAACCTCTACGTGGAGCAAAATTGAATTAAACAAAACAATATGCTAACTTATCATCAACTTCCATAATAGCTCCTTTATTTCCTGAACGGAAACAATAGTTTGGAGCAGAAAATACTGTAACTGATTATTTGTCATGATGCCATTCGTATCCTTCCATTTTCAACTAGTGCGCTCTGCAGATAAGTTTCATTTTGTTTGTTCTCAAGAATTATTCAGTTATATCTTGTCCAAATGTGTAACCGGCACCACGTGGATTACGACCAAAACCAGGTCTTATATCTGGATCTGACCAAAGCATATCGGCCATGGCACCGTCGTGAGGAATTTCTTGAATTCTGTCAATTTTCTTTACCTGTTCAATAGTATCTATGGATGGTGAAATACCACCGTGGACACAATATATTTGGTTTTCTACAATAGAGACTAATGGTAGATAGTCAAACATATTTGTCAAATGCTTCCAAACTTGTTGATTACCATATTTTCTTAAGATTTCATCATAAAATCCATACACCTATGTAACTTGTCTTGATTCATGGTTGCCTCTAATCATAGTTATTCTTTTTGGATATCTTAACTTGAGTAAAGTCAATAAAATGGTGCATTCGACTGAGTAGTAACCACGGTCTCCATAATCACCTAGGAATAAATAGTTAGTATAAGGGCTGCGACCACAAATTCTGAAAATTTCAATTAAATCGTGGAATTGACCATGTATATCTCCAACAATGGTAACTGGAGCAGAAACATAAACTACGTTTGTTTCATCCATGAATACTTATTTAGCCATGTTGCATATTGTTTCTATTTCACTTTCTTTCAAAAGTTCACCTCGGTATGCGCGCTCAATGAAGGCGTCTAGGTCTGGGCGACTGATGGTAGTCATTTATTGATGGGGAAGTGGAAACTTTTGATGATACCGATATTTATATTTATCATATGAATTTGCCATTTATGTTGTAATTAGGTCAAAAATTGTTATAATTTGGTAAAATTTTTGGAAAATTATATGAAATTTGTGGTACTATTAATAGCTATAATCTTAATTTTGCGTATATAGTATTCCGATATATTGTTTAGAATAATTATAATTACCACTTCCATAACTAAAAACTAAATGTCAGTGTTTCCTAATCTCGACTCAGATGTATAATCATCTAACACAGCACCCGATGTTTAGTTAGATTATGATTCATAGATATAAGATATTTAGGTATTACAAAACGTGCAATATATTACGTAAAAATGCAAATATACTCCTCAATAATTGGTTGATTAAATAACATAAGATCCATTTGATACAAATGTATACCAAGAACTCAATAAATATTTATATAACCGATATAAAGCAACTCATGACGAACTCATTTCTAAGACTAAGCACAATATTTTACTTTAATAAAGTTAAGATTTAGCAAAGTCTTAAATTTTAGACAATTAAAAACAATGTCAGCGATGCAAATAACTTCAATAAACTATTGAAAAAATGCAGTTGTAATAATAGCCTTGTATGAATTGCTCTGTTATGCAATCATAAGTTAGACAGCTACTTACATAAGTACAGTTGGCAAAAAGCGAAATCAACACATAATAATTATCATAAGATTTGTAATCAGTTCTTTAGTACAATTATAAACCATAAGCATTCAAAACTTTAGTAAAAAGTGAAGAAATCTAGCAGCTTAAAGAAACTATGAGACAATTAAATGAAACTGCGCAAACATATCTGATTAATCAACAACTCAAACCAGTTTCGACAATTCCTGAGTAATTATGTGAGGAAACACATATTGAAGTTGTTGAAGCGTTGAATCGAGCTACTCTAAAATTGAAAGAAAAAGATGACTTAATATCTCAAATGAGGTAAGTTGTATAACAATCACAACTTTAGATATAATAAATGTCTACTGTGCAAACAAATAATTTGCAATCTAAAGTAAACGATTCTAATTAGTTATTCTACGAGCTGATTAATCAAGAGATTTATAACCAGTAAACTCCAAGTGACGAGAAGGAATTTTTGACTCATAAATTTGCTAAGCAAGTTACAGTGAGAAAGTCGATTGCTGATTTGATGCGTGAGACACTTCATTTGCTTTCCGATACATTCGGAAGGAATGATTTATTGATTGAGCAAAATCTTCAACCGCCAGTTTCTTACATTAAGGAGCAATTGGACGAGAATCAGGTGAAGATGTTCGAGGAAGTGCAACGCATTGGTTCACTGTGCTTATCAGTCCGTTATTGCACGTAAAGCTGCTTATCAGCTGTTGACGAGCAGTTAGCTGAATTGAACGCCTTCAAGCAGAAGAAGAACAATCAGGTCGAGGACATGAAGAAAAACTAGCAATTACAGAAATCTTTAGGATTAATCACCAAATCACTATTCAACATGACCCTCTGGCCCGAATAGTAGTTCTTGAAGAAGGCATTCGGAACATTATCCTCAAGTGAGTTAATGAAGCTCCTTGGGAAGGACACTGGTCTCCCGAACGGATTCTTCGACGAGAACATCGTAAAAGACCTTAACGACCTCGTTTTAACACCCGGTGACCCAGTCGAGCAGTATGAAAAGCTAGCTCAAATACTCCAAGAAGTGCAGTTCAAGCAGAGAGTTGTCCCAACAGTGTGCGCGGACCTCGCCAAAATCGCAATTGAACTTGAGGAAACGGTGAAAGAATAAACCAAGAAGCTAGCCGAGAAAGACAATCTCATAGCTGATTTAAAGGAGATTATTAAGCAGGAAAATGCAAAGAAGTAAGATCTCTTAAGCCAATTACAGAACAAAGACTTGCAATTAAACGAGTAAAACACGGCCATGACCGCCCTGAAGAACGAGTAAACGACCCTAAAAGTTCAAGTTGAGCGAATTCCCGGCCTTGAAACGATGATCAAAACGCTCACAGCCGAAAACGAAAAATTCTCCTTCGAAAACGCCCAGCAAAAACAGTCAATTGAAAATTAGAAAGTTGAAATTCAAGCGTAATAAAAGCAAATCTCGGATCAAATACAGAAGATACTTGGACTCGAAGCAACGGTTAAATAACAGGTCATGATCATAAACCAAATGGAAATATAAGCAAAAGACCTAGTTCAGTCCAGAACGGACGTCCTGAATAAAAACAAGGAACTAGTCGCACTGTGCAGAGGAATGGAACAACGCGTAAAAGACCAAGAAAACGAAATCATTCAGTGCAAACGACTCATCGGACAAGAAATGCCACTCCTCCAAGAACAAATACAAAACCTGAAAGTACTCAACGAACACCTGAAAAACGAAGCAATGGATGCTTAGAATGAAAAGAGAAAACAAATCGAACAATTCAAAGACCTCACCCTACTCAGAGAAAAACTTGAATAACAAGTGACACAACTGAAAATAGACAACAAAGAATACTTCGAGAACTTCACCAAGTTCAAGAACGAAAATAAAGACCTAAACGAAGAAGTGGACAGACTATCACAACTATACGTACAAGAATAATAAAAATCACTTATTCTGGGTTAAAACCTAGATCAAATCGCTGAAAGAAATATTGAGATGGAACAGACCAACACTAAAGTTATCGCTGAACACGAACATTACAAACAAGAATTTAATCAATAAAATCAACTGTTACTTGAAGCTAATGCATAATTGTCCGTTTATCAAACAAATATGAATGAGCTAAAATCCAAACTTAATGCCACTGTAGACGATTTCGGTAAGACACAAATTATGCAAGCAACTCACGTTGCTGAAAACCAATTGCTAAGATAAACAGTTGAAAATCTAAATAAATAACTCATGGAAAGCAAAACAACATTTTAAACTGAGTTAAATGCAAAATAACATCTAATCAACGAAATTACCACACAACTAGGTCATTTAACAGTCAATTTAAATGGAACTGAAGCATAAACTGTTCATACAATTCGAGCATAAGTCAGCAATGAAACCAACCTTCTTCTTAACAATTAGTAACAAGATTTCTAGTAATAATTAGCTAAACTCGATTAAGATAATACCTTGCTCATATAAGAGCTTACAAACACTAAGAATGAATTAAAGTAGAAGCAAAAAGATCTCAAGCAATTATAAAGTGACAATACACTTTATAAAACCTAGATCACTTAAATTACTGAAATTTAAGAAAAACTTGCAGAAAAATCACGAAAGTTACTCAAGACAACTAACGCATTAAAAACAAAATGCCTAACCCTCCTAAAATGTATTGAAAGAATTGGAACATATTCACAGGGTCTTGTAACATTTGAGGCTATGGGAAGAAACTAACAGTAATATAACACAGTATTATCACAGCTCACGCTGGCTGATGTGCAGCCAGAGCAAGAAATCCATGCCGCTGATATTTTAAAGGCTCCAAGCCCAACAGAAGCTCAGATGAAAGATATTTGTGATTTGATCACTAAGGGTGTAAACTTTGAGACTGCTCGCATAAATTTGTAGGATAAGGACAAAGAAGTCGAGTATCAATAACAATTGGTGCAACAAAAACAAAACGAGATTCGTGAGTTAGAGAAGAGAAATGGTGAGTTGTATCTTCAGAACAAGGAGATCCAGTAGAAGACCGCTCAAATGGAGTAGACAATCACTCTATTAACATAAAATCTGTAAGTTACCAGACAACTCAAGTAGGAAAAATCTGCTTAAAAATTAATGGAAGAAATCAAAGATCAGTAGCAACTTGAGCACAAAAGCTAAGATCTATCCATCGATGAGATAAAATTAACCCAAATTAACCGTTCAACAATTCCAAAGCCACCTCCTAAGTAACAATAAAAGCAGCCTGAAATCCAACAACCAAAGCCAAAGCAAATGAAATCTTCGAATCTGACTGAGACGAAGAAAGAAACAAACATGAGCGATTTGAATGATTCATTCAGCCACTTGAAGCTAAACTAACCGTTTTCTGATCAAGGACCAAGCAGATATGGAAAAACCGACTCAAGTTATGTCCCATTAAGTTTTGAAGAATAACAAACGATACAAAGACTTTTGAGGTAAAATTAAGTGGTTCAAGACCAGCCTGTTCCAGTTGGAATTAATGTTTAAAGAAAGTGAAAGAGATATTTTGAAATTAAATACAAATAAATGATATCACACTCTTCATCCCCACCAACAAGAAAGAAACCTTCACCACCTATGCTGACAACCAAACTACCGTCACCATCCGTGTCTTCGAAGGCGAAAGACACTCACCAAGGACAACAACTTGCTCAGTAACTTCGACCTCAGTATCCCACCAGCACCAAGAGGTCAACCAAAGATCGAAGTCACCTATGACTTGTCCGTTGACGGTATCCTCACCGTTACAGCCAAGGATCTCTCTGGCACTGGTAACACCAAGAGCCTCCAAATCAACCAGAAGTCCAACAGACTTTCTGACGCCGAAATCGAACGCATGGTCCGTGAAGCCGAACAGTTCAAGAACGAAGACGAAAAGATCCGTGAAGGTCAGAAGGCTCGTAACGAACTCGAAGGTCTCTTGTTCGGTACCCGCAGCCAGCTCAACGGCGAAGGCGAACAAAAGCTCCCAGTTTCCGAAGTCGACAAGAAGAAGATTGAAGACTTGATCAACTCTCAACTCGCCTGGATGGAATCCAACAAGCTCGCCTCCAAGGAAGAGTATGAAGCAAAGAAGAATGAATTCGAAGCTCTTGTCCACCCAATCAAGGCCAAGATGCAAAAAGGAATCCAAGGTGGTTTCTAAGAAAGTATTAAATATTATTGATCTATTTGATTTAAATGAGATTATAACATTTCATTGGTCAAACTTACTACAAACTAAATCTTAACATCACACTTGAAATATGTGGGATCATAAACTAATCTCAATATGATTATTTGAAAAAATTACAATAGTTTAACTATTACATAATATTTGCCATTTTTTATATTTTCTTAACATTTACACATAATGCTCTCCAAATGATGCCACTCCAAATGAAAACTTCACAAAGTCAAGTTCAGAAAACAATGGAGTTGTAATCTACTTTAAAGGTATTGAAAATAATTTAAATAGTATAGTATATGGCAATTTTGTATATTGCTATAATGCATTCAGTAATAACAGGAACTTACTTGGTTTCGAAAGTTATATTTTACGGATCTCTTTAAAGGGCGTATGTTAACTCTGTAAAAATAGCTATTTGCCTTTTGTTCATATTAGTTTAATTTTTGATAGTTAAAAAACACAAAGCGCTGAAAACTATTCAAAGATAAATTATTATAAATTTGTTATTTATAATTCTACTAATCGTGGATTTGATTTACTTCATGAAATAATTTAAAGACATAGATTACGGTCCATTAGCCATCATAAATGGGAATTAAACGCAGATTCATTGGTTCACAAAGAATAAATCAAGCTCGATGGTAACAGTTGATGATATAATTTATTCTGATGATGCTTAATCAAATTATCACAATATTTTAGTAAACTAAACTAATTTTAGTTATTAAGTGAGTGCGATTTCGGACCAAGTATTCAGTTATTCCCTCCCATCAGCTATTTCAAAGTTTGTAGTTCTAACTGACATCCACAGCAACAGTCACTACTTGAAATAGATGTCTACTGACTACGATTTCGCACTTCTTTGTGGCGATTATTCATATGGTGGTATGGCTCATGAGTTTTCAAAAACTTTTAGAAAGACGCATAACAAACCGCTCATTTTAGCAGCTGGAAATCACGATTCTATTGGTTAAGTTGACCAGTTGATTACTCGTCCGATCAATTTTTACCAGAAAATAGGCGATAACGGGTTCTTTTTCATTTACGTGCTCAACGACGATTTGGTGTGGCACAGCTACCTAAATCACTCTCGTACTGATGCCGCCTTCAATTTCTTAGAGTAAAATCTCCATTTATCGGAAAATGACTCGAATGTGTTCATCGTCTCGCACCAAGCTGTGTATTCAACGGGAGATTTCGGCTCAATCGCTTACTTCACTACAAAAATGGAGGATTTCATGAGCAAACACAAAACAAATAGAATAAGAGCCGTTTTCTCGGGCCACGACCACGTTTTCAACGCGTTCAGAAACGAAAACGTTTATTATTTTATTAACGGAGCCGGAGGAGGTCCGTTGGACCACGTGAAGAAATAAGGAGCGAGGTCTTGGGCGGAGGAGGAACTTAAGGGACCAATGGACGTTAAAGGGGACAGAATGATGGGGTACCAGTACCATTTGAACAGCTACAGGAAGTACACCAGAACTGAAGTAGAGCTCTAGTAGGGAAAGATAACGTACGTAGTAAGAGATCTGGACACAGGAGCAGTGCTGAACACATACGAGCAGGATACAGAATGAAAAACTTTGATTTAATACATAGATTTTAATAAATCATATTTTACTCACTTACTAAGAAAAATATATTCTAATAGAGATAAAATGGACATTTGACTCAAGTTACAATGAAAATTTACATCGTTTTAATGTTTTCAATTGGATTGAATACATCCGTACATTGTACAATAAATATCATAAAGTATTCAAACTCCACTTCAACATGACACTAAATGACTGCACGATGCTCATGAACATGCTCAAGTGCTACCCAGACGAGGATCTCTTCCTACAAGTAGGGTAGCGAGTTATCCGCATCTTTGACGGCCAGATGCAGGTGAAGAAGGAGTTTCCGATAATCCCCTTAGATCCTGAACAGTATGATCACCATATCTTCTGTCAGGGATACATTCTGGCGTAAAATGGACAGCAGTACCACACGGTCATCAACGACGGAATTATCTACGTTCAGATTTTGCACGCTATTTACATTCTGGAGGATCTCACACTCAGATTTCTTTGCGACTTCCCTTCTACATCAGGTCAAACATCAGGTCTACGTGGAGAAATATTTAGTTTGAATAACAAGTTATATGCATATAATCACGGTTCATTTTTCGTTTTTGATAATAATAAATTCAAGTTTTATAAACACGTTGAGAATTTTGATTTTGGAAATAGATTACAACAATTCTTCTTTTGTTCTTTTGCTGAAAATTTATTTTGTATTACATAAAACGTTATCAATCGAGTGCATAACGATTTATCTTTTGAGATTTTGTATGAGGCAACATCCGAACTGGAATTTCTAATTCCAGAAGGAGGAATAATTATGATGGCTCCTAAAAATAGTGATGATGTGGTAGCCGTTAATATGATATCATTTGAACTTATAGACTTTTAAAAAGATAAACCTGATATAGCTCAAAAGTTTGCACATTTGGTTGAAATATCACATAAAGATTTTTCAGCACTCAACGCTTCTTACATTCAAGAAAGCGAAGAAATATATAACAAATAACGAAAACTCAATGCAATTCAATAATTATTCTATTTCGGCGACTGCGGTCTGCAGCTGAAGCCAGAATATCAGAAGCTGCTGTTTGGAGAGGACTTCCCGGAGCTGTGCAAGCAGAAGTACAACGCGTTCATGAAGACCAAGATCAACGCCAGATACGTTCAGGAGACCATGAAGTTCTTGAAGGAAGTCAAGAGCGACATTTCATACGAGTGCGACACAGAACCCCCAGTAACAGAGAAGTACCTGCACAAGTGCCAGCTCCTCAACGTGATGAAGCTAAGCCCGAAGCTGGACGTCTACATGGCCGTGGAAGACGGCTTCATCCACATCATCGATAAGGACATGAAGGTGCTCCACCAAATCTAAGTCGACTTCGACTACTACGCTGGACAAGAGCAATTTAATTATGTTTAAGCTGCTGATGAAAGGAAGTCGTGCTTGACAAAAATTCTTCTCTAAAGTGTTGTAATGTGTAAAGGCTATCTGTATTTTTAAGCGTTTAATTTAATTTATAAGTTATCTAACACTAACTTAGAAGTTGTAGGAGATATGCCTGTAATTGATTTGGATTATTTCGAAATGTATCCACAAAGTCTATTCAATGTTGGTGAAGAAATTAGCATGAATAGTAGTTTATATCAATTTTTTATGTTACACAACAATAAACTCAAGTTTAGAGACGTTGCAGGTTCATACGAGTTTCAATTTTGTGACAATACTGTATAATGGTCTGATGAAGATTACAATGTTTCTATTTCTAAAAATATGGAACATTTAAAATAATTTGATACTCCAGTTTCAAGTATTATTTCATTTTGTCAATCAGGAGTTATAATAGTTCATTCTGAAGAATGCTTCAAAGTATATATTATTGATTTTATTAATTGTCGAATGAAAGAATTAGAAAATGATTAACGATTCGGCTACGAAAACATAATAAATCATATAACCATTGGAGGCGCCGGAATTCAGCTGAAAGATGAAATCCTGGTCGAGCTCTTCGACGCGGACTTCCCAGCCCAGATTCGGAGAGTGTACGACGAGTACCTCGAGAAATGCGTTCAAGAGTACCCCGGCTTAGGAGTGCAGCTAAACCAACTCATTGAGAGCGCGAAGGACTAGCTTCCAGCTGACTATGAATCCAGACTCAACGTGATTCCAGAAAAGAAAATCGCTAAGAGACCAAAGCCAGAAGTCCTCAACGACTTCCAGCTGATGAACGTCGTCAAGCTGCGTGCGGACCTGGATCTGTATCTGGTCGTCGAAGACAACTACATCTACATCGTAAATCAGGAGCAAAAGGTGTTCGGGAAGTATTGGGTCAACTATGATATGTATCCAGGATACCACAGCGAGAAGTACTACGAAGGCGAAATGATAACCAATTACAGTTGTCAGTACAACGCTACTATTTTTAACGGTGAAATATACATAATGAAGTTCGAAGCAGTGTTCAAGATAAGTAATAGATAACTAGTTTACGTAGCTTCTATTCCAGGTTACGATTAAGACACTGTAAAGGTCAGTGTATATTTTAACACCGGTTTATTCGTTAAAAACAACAATTTATATGCGTTTACTGATAATGGAAATGTGTTTTAGCTAATAGATTAAAAATTTGTGTATCAGTTCAACGATGATAAATAATTCTATCAGTTTTGCGATTAAGTGATCACATATGACAGGTGCTCAAACTAGTTCCAAACGCTGGAGGGTGAGACTTTATTGGATTTGAGCGTGAAGAAAATTTAATTCATAATTAATCAGGGCGGGGTAATTGTTTTTCTTCACAGCCCACGTGACAAACAGAAATAGTATTTTTTAGTTGATTTCGTGAACAATAACGTGAAATAATTTTCTGCCAACGATTTGTACGACTTTAACATCTTGTGCTCATCAAAAATACTCGGTCCGGCCGGAATTGAGGTGAAATAGAAGGACGTAGTTGAAATTCTGGGCGGAGACTTGTTCAGAAAGCAAGTTTACGATCATTATGGAAAGTTCGTTCGGAAATAAGAACAAATATTGAATTGGAACAGAGAAGTAAATTAATTATTAACGTTCAGTGTCCTGAGTTCGTACTTTAGGGACCGATTCAACACAAAACTCGTTTACTACAGGAAGTAACTAACTGTGGTCTACAAAAACGCTAAAACAATTATAAAATACGTTCGAATAAATGTAAATAAAGTTATAACGGACTCACAAGTTTTCATTGAAAAATTTAATGCAGTGTTTGATGCGAGCGCCATATAGTGAAATATGTTTAAATTTCTTCCAGCTCTATTCTGCTAATAGTTGATAACCAAGATGAAGTAGTATATCCAAATTATTCTCTGGTTAGTAGCAGTACTTTAATATATATCGGCTCACTCTTTTGGTACATCTCAAAAACATCCACTCAATAATCGATTAGTTCAATCACAGGAACATTTTAAAATGATAATTTCATTTTAATGCGTTCTTTACTCCTGTACATAAAGGACTCAATATTTTTAGTGTTAATTTTTGAGATGTCATCAAATTATATCAATTCAGAAATGATAGTATTGTTTAATACTTTATCGTGTTATTGCTGTGCTATTAATATTTATATAACATTATTACATGCTAGGTTATTAACTTTTCAGAGATGATGGGTGTGGATATGGTGGTTGAAAGATGTTACAGCTGCTACTGTATACATATTCTTATTAAAATATATTCATTAAGGTGTAGTATTTATTGCATTCTCTGAAGTGTTATGTTATGTTATATTTACAATATAATATTAAGTAGTCGTTAAAGGTGGCGGCCTTTAATAATGATATGAATCTTTTATATGAACTGATTATATAAAAAAGAAGTTATAAATTTAGGTTGAGAAGTTCATAATATAATAACATATAATAATAATGTATATAATATTATTCATAATACAGGCATATTATTACAGTTATGGGAGGTGGAATTGCTTTTTCTTGTTTACTATGTGAGTAATTATATATTAAAATATTTTGCCACTTCTAATGCGGATGACAAATTCCAATAAATAATCTCAAGTTGGAGATTATTCATGAACTACTCATTAACACAAGAGGGCCAAAAATATGATTTCGATCGTATTAGACCATAATCGACTATTCAAAGTCGGTATTTAATATTCCAAAAAGGAAAAATAGAAATACCACATGCAATAAAAGGACGGCAATGACAAAATAAACGCGGTAGAAGATGTTTAGGGAAGGTCAACTAATTCACTTAACAAACTTAGGCAGTTCTGAAGCGTTTGTATTCTCTTCATTTCTGGGTCCAACGGATGAATTCATAAAATATTGTACCAATCTGAACTAGTTATATCACTTGTTTAAGATGTCCCTGTGTAATTTCTACGTTTTAGTCAACAAAACTAATTTATGAAAGATTTTATCTCGAAAATATATGGTAGTTAAGCCTGATTGAGAAAAGAATAAGAGGATCCAATGATTGGTATACGGACGCAATATGTAATTTATAACTAGTAGCGCAAGCACTGGACCTGCAGAGGACCTCGGTGTTCATCTTCAACTGGGTCAATCTGAACGATTTTAGGTATTTCTTAATCACGAAAACAATGGAGGACTTTTTCTTTCAATCTCAACCGGGAGCTCAAGATGAAGTATTGGTACTTCGCTTAATTAGAATTATAATTCAGGTAGTTACAGTCGCTTTCATTCTCAATATTCAAATAATGAATGCATTTTTGTTTCTTGAAGAATGGAATCAAGTGGGTTAGTCGGGCCCAGCATTAAATAATATATTGATGCTACTCTAAAACAACAGTTATTTTACTTATGATCTTCCACTTCCATTTCATAATGAGAAATCAATTTTCTTGATTGTTAAATTATACAACGTTAGGTAAAGTTGAAACTTATTATTGAAGTATATACAGAGTTATATACGTTAATTATTGTAGCACAGCTATCCAAGGCTCAACCAGGCCTTGATGTGATTGAAGCACTTTACAAATCAATAGTAAATAGAGTTAATGAGTGTATTGATGAGGAGGGAGAACACACTCATTATTGAGCCGGGCAGTGATATAAGTAAGATTCAAATAATAAACTTCATTCTTCTTCCTAATTCAAAAAAGCATTTCGAGGGCCCACCACTGTATTCATAATATATATTCATAATATAGGACAGTTAACTCAAACCCAGTTAACCCGAAAAGCCTGTCGAATAGCCAAAAGATGGTCAAAATGAATAAAAAACGATAACTGACGCAAAATAGGAAACCAAGCCAATCTTAACGAAAGCCATGAAGAAGAAGCAAGTTAAAGAATATCAGAAATATTTTATCTAACAATAGAAAGCTAAGGAAGATATCAAAGCGTCTAAACCCTAGGAAATAGCTTATCTACCACCTGCAATATAGAGGCAAAAATCGATGGCGTACACCCTCTATTATGATGTAACTATTAGTTAAATTGATTTTGATAAGTAGAAATATACAAACATGTTAAAGCGAACATATTTATTTTTTCGTAACTTTACTCTACTCATTTCTAAATCACTTTTAAATACATTTTTATCATTTATACAAACTGCAGCTGAAGGCGTGGACTCAAGTTGAAATATAATATATCAGATAGTGTTAATAACAGAAATATTCAATTCAAAATTTATCAAATATTTTACTTTACTTGCTGCAAAAAGTAGTGATTTAAAACACAAAGGTGGGATTTATATAAATACTAAATACTAATACTATAATTTAATAGAAACCAGGCAGCTCGTATAATTGTGTTCCAAATTACAAAATTAGTTTAAGCATAATTATCACAACTAAACCGTCTAGGCAGAACTACGTATACAGTGAATTTATATTGCTTTATGTACCTCTATTTATAGATGGCAATTTAAGCAGCGGCCTCTGATACGATTCTCAAATTATTGAAATTATTGATTTCCATAATTTGATTTTTTAGTAAATCACGAATTGACTCCAATTTACCAATAACGATATATCACTACTATACAAATATATCATATTACTATGATCGCCTCTTGATTCTTCTGGAGCTCAAGAAATTAATTTTTAGTTGCAAAAATCAAACTTTTGGAAAAATACAACAGTTTAGGAAAAGTATCGGAGCAAACCTGAATGAAGGTAATGGACAATTAGGAGTACATAAGTTAACATATTTAAATAGTTATTGGCTTTTCGGGCTAGAAGGTTTAACTGCAATAATCAAAGTTAATTACATTTTATCATTTTAACTACCATAACGAGAGCTACCGGAATCGCTAAATTATATATTATTAGTAACATGTACTCCTTTCACCCCAGCCCATAAAATCGAAACTAATTATTTCAGTTGTGTACAGTCAACAATAATTAACTTTCTGAAGTAGAAGAATGTGAAAATATATTCTTTGGTTGTAACTTTATCTTTATCTTGTTGGTACATAATCATACACTGGAAGTTCATGAGACACCAAGTCTTCAGCTATTGCCTCATATGATACTACCAAAATATTAGCTGTTTTACAAACTATAGTATAAAAAAATATGTAAATATACTCCGGTCACCAGAAGTATTTGATCAGAGAAAATACGCCCATAACTCGGGTAATAGTGAGAATTAATTTATTTCCATCTGTAACTATAAATAATAGTTATTTATTCATACCAATTTTTAATGTACATAAATTATAAAGTGGAAGCACTTAGATTGGAAACAAAGATGAAAACCATTTTAATTAACTGGAAAATCACTAACCACAAGAATTATTAGAATATATATTATTTTTACTTGGCTATAGTAAAATAACTAGTATATATATTTATTGCGTTTAGATGTATTGTTGGATTGTTGCTGTTGAGTGAGTCATGTTATTATGATAATGGGTACTCACATTTACAAAATCTAAAGTTATGGTTATGATTTGGGTAGAAAACGAACAGAGTTCCCTAAAAATTCATTTGATAGTATCAAGAAGGTAAAATCCCCCGATTCAACGACTCCAGGATTGGAAAGCGGTAACCGCTCCATTGCTTCCTTAGAAACGCAGATGGTGCGACGCAGGTGGATTTCCGTATATATCGGCTCGCACGAAGCAGCCGCGTCACGCCCCTGGATGCTTGTACCCGAGTCGTTGGTTGCCTTGGCTGCGGAAGCGCGCCTAACGTACATAGGTGTATCTAAAACTAATGATCATTCGCGTGGACTTCCTGTACAGAAGACCGAACTAGTATAAACGAAAGTTAAGTGAGTGGGATATATATAATATGAAAATTCTTATTTAATTTCAATAATTTAATTCTGGTATTAATTTTTAATTAAAAAAGTGTTATATTGAAAAGTAGATACTAATTCTCATACTACAGTACCTTGTTTATAGAAACCGTCACTTTTTCCGTTATAGAGACCGTCGCCGTTTACTTATAGAGCCCGCGAAAAAAAGCATTTCCTGAAAACAAATCAAATTTTTCAATATGGTCTCTATGGCTAAGTTAGAACGTAATTTGGCTTCTATAACGAAGATAGCCCTCCATTGGATTTGATTCATATTTTCTGATACAATTGAAAATTCATGCCACCTCCATCCTTTTTAAATTAATTGAATGCAGTTGCAGTTCCTGCTCCAGCACCAATTTCTGAGGTAGCCGTTGTCATGGTACAAAGACCTGATGTTGTAAGCAGGTGAAGATCCAAGTTTCCCCTAGCTCTTAAACAGTAAATTTTAACAGTATCATCTGTTCTAAGAAAAGTATCCTGGTCGAGCCAGAGAGGTAACTTTAAAGTTATTTTTGAAAGATGGAGTTAGATTAACTAATCTCAAAGCATTTCTGTCCTAAGAGGGTAAAATAATGCTTGAGGACTCAAACTTGGAGGACATATCTAAAATTAGAACTGCTGACAGTTATTTGCTCTAAATTGAACAACATCTAGAGAATCATTAGAACAATCTATGCTGAGATGGCGATCGCAGAAACTGAAGTGTAGGAGGATATTTGGGATAATTATGAATTAATACCTGAATTATCTGATGGAATTATTTCCAAATTATGAAGTGGAGCCAACAATAACATCGCTTGAGTGATATATTAAATATTAGGTAAAAATGAAAAAATATATGCAAAATTGATAACAATTTGAGATGTACCAAAAGAGTGAGCCGATATATTTGATTATTTTCAATATAATACGGCCTCTATAACTAAAGACAGAAAATTATCAGATTCTTTTTGGTCTTAGAGACCGCTAAAAAACGAAAGTCAAAACACGGCCTCTATAAACGGGACTGTAGCGGTTATTATAAACAAGGTACTGTAGTATATTGAAAATAATCATTAAAATATGGATAGAAAATATATTATAATACGTTTGTGTTAAACTGTAAAATAAAATTACTCACTTAGCTGTTACCTTATCAATCCTTAGCACTAAGACTCAATTAAACTGTAAAATAATGTACTGAGTTAAATTACTTTAGAAATATAAATAGTAAATCTCACTTCCAACAGTTTCTCAAATATTCGTATTAGTTTACTCCATTTTAATAATTAAAACTATTAGGGAAATTATTTTAAGCAAAAGTATAACCACCAGGACCATAACTATAAATAGCATAATACGAGGCTGTAAGTAAACATCGATATTGATCATTTGTCATACTTTAACTAATTGAAACGGTGATATTTTATATTTGTTATTTTAGCAAATCGATTTGCGTTTAAAAGTAACTATTTGTTACTACTGCGTTTATTTGTGTGTTCACAGAATCTATTTTCTGGTTTGTTTGAATAAAGTTGTTATTAACGTTCATATTAGTATTATATACATCTGCAATAACTAAGTCAAAGCTCGTTTTCATACTTGAATTGAGATTTGAAATGTAGGAACTAATTTGAGTGAAGTTGTTCTTAATATTTAGTTAGTTATCGTTAATTAAAGCATTTATTCTTGTAAATTCATCAGAAGTTTCGCTTCTAAAATTATTTATAATACTTTATGTCATTGTGTTCTGATCGGAGCTTAGCTTGAACTAATGTGTTACATCCGTTTTAAGATCGTTAAACTATTAATGGAGCGTTTCATTCACGTTTTAAATATCCAGTTCAAGATTTGTGTAAGAATCTAGAATGAGATCAGAGAGGTTTGAAATATTAGTTTAAATCTCGACTTCTAAGTTGTAAATAAGCGATTTCATCTCAATTTAAGAAGTTATTATTTATGCTTGCAATTTGGAATCTATTATTTTCATATTCGTCGTTAGTTCAGATAACTCAGAAACAACATCTACACAATTCGTGACATTTAGGTAATACCCGAACATGCACACACACAAGTTTCTGAAAAGTTATCAAATTCAAACAGATGGTCACATATAACAGTGTTGTTACTTAATATAACAGAAAACTGCATTATTTCCTTACATAATCCGTAGATAATATATTAATTTTCGCTACATAAAAAATTACACTATTATAATTCCACAGATGATATAATTATTAAATTTTGTGTTTGTCCAATTCTTTAAGTAGCCATATCAACACAAACTATCATTTAAGTAGTTTAAATATTTATATCAACATCAACTTTAGAACTATAATACCCGTTTAAGCTACTTACAATATCATTATAACCAGTTAGAGTTACATTGCAAATATAAAATTATATAATATTATTTAAAATCTAGTTAGCAATTCCAGAAGAAGAATTGCAATAAAATCTATATGATATATTAACATTCTCAAGTTGTATAATATCTTTAGATTTCATTATTAATGCAGATAGTTACAATCCATTAGCAATAAATTACAGAACTGAATACTTTACAACAATATCACATTACAAACACAAGAGGGCTCCTGTTAAAATAGAATAATTGATCTTAACAAAAATTTATGATTCTTCAATATATTAATAATTAGAATTGAAACCAAAAACAGCAAACTAGTTTACCTAATACAAATTTAACTAAATTTTAGAGGATTTCATTTAATTCGCATATATAAACATATAGTTAGACTGTTAAGCGCTATACAATTACTTATTGATAACAATATTATTTATATATTTCAATTTTTGGCAATAGGTGTATTGTACATTATCAACTAAAAGATAATTATCACAAATATTTGAAGCTTGAACAGCACCATTTTAAAGTTATTTATAAGTTATAAGAATAGAAGATATTGAAATAGACATTATAAATAGAATACTCTTATACTATAATATTTATTTGAGTTAGGATAATACAATACATTGGGAAGCAGATAGGAGCTAACAATTTGATGGGCTATAATATTAACATATTTTTATACTAACAACTACAGTTATATATCTGTTCACTCTATTGCTACATCTCACAAACATCTACTCAACAAACAGTTAATTCTGTAACACACTTTCAAATGATATTTTCAATAGTTTTATAATTTTTCACTACTATATACGTTTAGGTTTTTATAATTATTTATGAAATATAACATCATTCAGAAATTAAATATTATTTTTAAAACTTACTCGCTCATGTTCCAATTGTGTCTTCAATTATTGATAGTTTATTTCGAGGCCACCAGATCCTCCTAATTATAGTATTAATTACATGAATACTAAATTTCAACTAAATTTCAACATGAAATTGATTAAGATACATGTAATACTTACATACACTTTCGGAGGATGGCTGCGATACGGATTATCAACTGTTATTTTATTCTTTATGGAAATTCAATCATTTAATCTAAATATTAATATGATATTTTGATTAAATGATTGAATTTCCAAAAATATGAAGCTATTTCATCTAACATATCTATTATACTGAGTATATATATGAGTATACATCTGAAATAATTGTTCATCTTAAGAGCATTTTGCTTAAATTATAATATTTTCTATGGAACCACTCTTCAGAATGGATAGATAGAAATGTAAAAATATTTTGAAGAATACTTTGTATTTCATTTGCATTATTTTACTGTCTCCGATATTTAATTGTTAAAGAAATATGACAGTGTCAGAAGAAGAAAATTCATATCGTAAACATAAATATAAGATTAATAAAGAGATTAATAAAAAGATACATAACGAATTGACCAGCTTATGTTCATTTTCAAGCCAATTAACACCTTGGATTTGTACTTCTCAATTAATAACGGCAACGTTGAAATGATAGATAGAAATTATAATAATTTATACAAGCACCCAATCAAGTTTAAATTTACACCCAGATAAGCAGAGTCATTTTGCTTTTGTATTTAGCATTACAGTTTATACAAAGGGGCGATAAGCGATACTTCATATTAAGTTCCTCCAACCCAGTTCACAAGTATTCGTTATTGTAAAAATAAAATCTACTTTAGTGTCTTAGATCATTTATTTGTAATTAATGAAGACTTCAGCGTTGATTTGGTGTAATATATAAAGGAATTCGGTAAAGGAAGCAGTGGTGTGTACACTACCATAGATTATGGCGGCGGTTAAATGTTTACGATGAATAATAAATTGTATGTTCACAACCAATCGTCAAAACTGTTCGAACTGAAAAGGAACAATTAACTTAAATGCATTAATAACAAACTCAGAAATAAATTTTACTGCCAATTTTGTGATATGGTGTACGCGGTTGATAATAGTGGTGTATTCTTAGTTAATCATGAATTATAATTGATATGCATCTACTAACTTTGTAATATTAAGATACTATTTGCATAAGGATGTATATTAATTGCAGTTGATTCTAGCGAACAGATATTTTATGTACTTAATATGCTAGATGCTAAAGTTATTGTAGTAAAATAAGATGAAATAAATCTTGTTCAGTATTAAGTTGAACTTGGTCCGACTGGAACACAGCTGAAAAACGAGATATTGATTAAATTGTTTGGTTTCGAATTTCCTTATCGAATGACAACCTATTACGATAATTTCCACAATAATAATATGTTAATGTGCCAGAATTAATTCATTAAGTAATTTTTCTCAAAAAATATGAGTCTTGTTACATAGATATAGTGGAATTAAACTCTAACTCATTTTAACAATTTATAATCGTAGGTAAAAGATTTTACTTCAAGAATTAGTAAATAAGTTAGTAATCTGTTGATGTAATTGAAAGTATCATCATCAATATTTGTTCCAACATTTAATGAATCAGCAACATATCAATGATTATTATCACTATTATTTCGTTAACTCTTAACACTATTTTTTTCTTTGATTTTCAATGTTTGGAGAATATTTTGAAGATTTGATCAAATTAAAAGGGATTACATGAGTTAAAATTATATTCAAATATTTTAATATATAATATTTCAATATAGAACCACTATCATAAAGAGATATAATATAGAATTCATTTTGACTCAAGTAAACAGTTACAATGAAAATTAACATCGTTTTGAAAATTATACTAATGGTTTGGTAATCTAAATGTGTATATTATCATACAACGCCCATAATGTGAAAGTAGCGAGTTGTTTGACGTCAGAAATACTTATCAATTTTGTACTCAAAATTATCACTGTTTTTAACTGTAGTGGACATATTTGAACATTCCAGCGTCTAAGGTTGAATACTAGGCTTCTTAAAACAGTCATTCTCAGATAGAAATTCGTTTTTACCGCTAACAGAGATGATTAATAAAACTGATTTTCTCAGAAATAAATTTGTTAGCTAAATTGTTGAATTGGCCAGATACGCGTTTCTAATCAACTTCTTTATGCTCGAAGTTTTTAAGCGACCTCCCGTTTTTATATTTATTGAAGATTTGAACGAATTTTTATCTCAATGAAATTTTTGGGATTATTGGCTCTATATGATGCTCTTATACGAGTCAACGATGAATTATCTCGGAAATATCAAACATTAAGAACGATTAATCTCAAGCAAACCTATAAATCTTGAGCGTTTTACTGGGTATCTACAACACGGCAAAAATTTGTCGACAATGTTTGGTGGTACCTTTTATTGTGTCAGAGGCGACCTATTAATTAAAGCTAAGGATAAGAAACCGAATTCTATTTGGGAAAATCCCGTTAGAAAACAAAGTTCATTAAAAGTTGTTGTTTTGAATAAATTATCATTTACTTTTACGACACATGCTACCATGAACTCTACCCATTCAATATTATACGAATCAACACAAATTTCGTGATATCTGCAAGAATCATAGTAAGATTTCGGACAATACAAAATTATCAAATTATATTGCTCAATAACTAGATGAATGTTAGGTCAAATGATCAGTAAAACGCAAGACAAGTTTTATCAAGAACTCAATGATGTTTGAAGTGGCACATGCAAGTAAAATATGTATAATTAGTAGACTCAATGTCAGAAAGAGTATCAAAATGCAAAGATGTTGGTGGTGAAGCATTCAAGTGATTCTTTAAATCAATAGTAACAAATATAAGCTCAGGCGATCGCTTTAAAGGTCAAAAAGAGGGAGTCTCCTTTACTTTGCCCGCCACTTTACAGGAAGTACACCAGAACCGAGGTAGAGCTCTAATAGGGAAAAATAACGTACGTAGTTAGAGATCTGGACACAGGAGCAGTGTTGAACACTTATGAGCAGGATACTTAGTGAGCACAATATCGAAAACGATAATAATGAAAAGACAAGTGTTTATAAACATAAACAAACATAACCTATATATTATCTATTAATTAAGCAATACATATAAACCCACTTCAAAATGACATTAGAGGATTGCACGATGCTCATGAACGTACTCAAGTGCTACCCGGACAAAGACCTCTTCCTGCAAGTAGGGTAGCGAGTGATCCGCATCTTCGACGGCCAGATGCAGGTGAAGAAGGAATTTCCGATAATCCCCTTAGATCCTGAACAGTATGATCACCATATCTTCTGTCAGGGATACATTCTGGCGTAAAATGGACAGCAGTACCACACGGTCATCAACGACGGAATTATCTACGTTCAGATTTTGCACGCTATTTACATTCTGGAGGATCTCACACTCAAGTTTCTTTGCGATTTTCCGTCATTAAAAGGCAAAACATCTGGTTCATGCGGAGAATTATTTAGTTTGAATAACAAATTATATGCAACCAACAACGACGATTTTTGCAGTCCATTATTTGTTTATAATAACAACAAATTTAAATTCGTAAAATATTTGTATGAGGATGACAATGAGTATCACCGTAAAAAATACTTTAGCTCATTTTGTGAAAACGTTTTTTGTGTTGGTTAATATTCAGTAAATCGTTTATTACCTGATTTAACTCAAGAATTAGTCTATGCTTCTGAACATGATGAACTAGATTTATTGTTGGTAGAAGGTGGTATTATTGTAGTGTCGCCGAAAAAAACCGAAAAAGTAATTGCTATTAATATGATTACATTTTAAGTAAATGATTTAGAAATAAATGGAAGAAGTGCAGATATATTTAGTAAAATTAAATAATCATAATAGCAGTATTAATCAGATTAATAATAAAAATTTGATTAAAGACTCAATGAATTTTAAAAACTATTGTATTTCGGCGACTGCGGTCTGCAGCTGAAGCCAGAGTACCAGAATCTGCTGTTCGGAGAGGACTTCCCGGAGCTGTGCAAGCAGAAGTTCAACGCCTTCATGAAGACCAAGATCAACTTCAAATACGTCCAGGAGACCATGAAGTTCTTGAAGGAAGTCAAGAGCGACATTTCATACGAGTGCGACACAGAACCCCCAGTAACAGAGAAGTACCTGCACAAGTGCCAGCTCCTCAACGTGATGAAGCTAAGCCCGAAGCTGGACGTCTACATGGCCGTGGAAGACGGCTTCATCCACATCATCGATAAGGACATGAAGGTGCTCCACCAAATCAAAGTCGACTTCGACTACTACGCAGGGAGCTTACAATTTAGTGATCCACAACGAAAGTAGGGTCTTACAAAAATACTTACTCAAAACGCAGTTATATTTAAAGAAGACGTATATTTTTAAGTTTTTAATCAAATATATAAGCTATCAAGATAATAGTTGAATTTTGTTTCTAAATTACCATATAGTAATAATGAAATATTTGAAACTAATCCTTAAAGCTTATGTTGTTCATGTAATTCAATTGAAATAAAAATAGGACGCCCTGTTGATAGACACTCAGTTTATAAGTTACATAACAATTAATTAAAATATTCAAGCATGGTTGGAGCGTTTGAATATTAATTCGCAGGTTATACTGTTTTATGGTACGAGATGGAATAAAAACTATGTATAATCTAGAATAGTCTTGAAAAAGATTTGGTAATACCTCCGTAATCGTGCACCATTTCATTTTGTTAATCTGGAATAATTATTTTATTAACATGTTATTGCCAAAATATATACGTGGTTGATTTCATTAATGGTAGAGTCAAGGAACTTGAAGACGACTATAGATTTTGTTAAGAAAATATACTAAACTACGTAGCTATAGGAGGCGCCGGAATCCAGCTGAAAGACGAGATCCTGGTAGAGCTCTTCGACGCGGACTTTCCGGCCCAGATCCGGAGAGTGTACGACGAGTACCTGGATAAATGCGTACAAGAGTACCCCGGCCTAGGAGTGCAGCTCAACCAACTTATCGAGAGCGCGAAGGACTAGCTTCCAGCCGACTATGAATCCAGACTCAACGTGATTCCAGAGACCAAAATCGCCAAGAAACCAAAGCTCGAAATACTCAACGACTTCCAGCAGATGAACGTCGTCAAGCTGCGTGCGGACCTGGATCTGTATCTGACCGTCGAAGACAACTACATACATATAATTAACCAGGAGTAAAAGGTGTTCGGGAAGTATTGGGTTAACTACGATATGTATCCAGGATATTTTAGTGATAAATACTATGAAGGTGACTATTACTGTAATTTCAGTAGCGAATATTCTGCAACTATTTGTAACGGTGAAATTTATATACAGAAGTTTGAATCTGTGTTCAAGATTTGTAACAAATAGCTCATTTTTGTAGATAGTATTCCAGGATATAAGAAAAAGAGTCGCTATGTAAGTTATCAAAACATTTTATATGCATTTGAGAACAATCTTTATGCTTTTACGCATAATGGGAATATTTTTAAGTTAGTTGGTTCAAAATTTGAATATTTTTCTAATGACGACAAGTAATTCTTTTAGTTTTGCGATGAAGTGTATATGTATGATTCATGTTCTAATCAGTTACTATCAATGTCTGGCTAAACCGTTTTTGATTTCGACTAATATAAGGTGAATATGATAGTAAATATTGGCGGTGTACTCATATTATAAAGGGAACCTACTTTTGACAATGATTTCTCAAAGTATTACTACATATTCGATTTGATTGATAAGTAACTAAGAGGTCCAATCGAGTATTATCCCACTGGAGAGGAGATTGAGAAGGACGAGTACCAATATTTTGCCTTTCTCAAAGCCTCCCTTGGCCCATGTGGTCTGAAAGTTACCCATTCGCTTGTAAATAGCTTGCTTGGACCAGATTTTGATTAAAAATCAAAAACGCATTTTAACAATTACATTAAAAATCTGTAAACAAATTAAAATTGGAATTCGGGAGTAAATTCGTTGCTCCAAATTCCCGTTTTAATCCCGTTTTTCGCTGATAAGCTAAGCACGCGATTCGAGCATTCGATTCAATTGGAACAGAATCTGGGAGTATAAATTCGAACGCAAATAAACTAAGTGCGGAATAAAGTAATTCAGTTTGTGGATCTCGCACAAGGATTTGTTCAGAAGTTCGCGGGTTTCCACGAAGTTGATTTCTAGTGATTAATTAAACTATATAATATGAATTATATAATATTGAATTATAATTAATATGTGTAGAATGAACGTATTTCGGTTCATTCCGGGTCTTTTACGTAATGTTAATTAAATATTTTATTTTATTGACTGTTTTGTTATATTTCCCATGAATTATAAAATTACAAATTAATAATTAATTAACAACAAGAATTATTAAAATATATATTATTTTTACTTGGCTACAGTAAAATGACTAGTATATATTTATTTATTGCGTTTAGATGTATTGTTGGAGTCATGTTTATTTCAAATACTCAACAAAAATAAATCTTTACTTTTAAATGCAATAAATATATTAATAACATTATCCTATCATTTAAACAAAATATTAAATTATCCATTCATTTTGAATAAAACACTTCTTTTATATACTAAGTTATATACTATAGAACACACATTAAATAGTAATTCAACATAATTAATATTTTGTAATAATTCAATAAATTAATATTTTACACTTCAAATTCATGAAAGAAGAATCTAAGTTAAAATGTAAGCGCATCGGTAAGAAAATTATGGTTTTAGCTATTTTAATAGGATTATCGCCAATAATAATCGTTGTTGGATCAGTTGCACTTGTATATAAGGCTATTGTTACACCAATACAAGTAATACTAAACAATAAGCTATTGAAGTAATATAATTCTGCTCGTAAAAATAAATAGCTCGTAACCAACTAATTGCCTAAGTAAAATGAAGATAATTATCAACAACGAATAGAATAACTAATGTGTGTTTTTAAACCAGTAAAATCATTAGATTTATACTTCTCTATTAATAATGGAAATATTGAAATATTAAATAAAGATTTAGATTGTTTATATTAGTAACCCATAAAATATAAATTTTCACCTGGTTAAGTGGAATCATATTGTTATAGTTTAGAGTAGAAATAAATATTTAAAGCAAAAATTAACGAAATTACGTATTAAGTACCATAACATATAAATTTGTGTATTTGTAGAGAAATAATATATTTTTCGGTTCTAGATTTAATATTTACTATTTCTGACAATTTTGATGTATAATTAGTTTTATAAATTCCAGATTACGGTAGAAATAGAACAGGCGAATAAATACAAGTTTTAAAAGGGAATTAGCTCATGTCATTGCAAAATAAGTTATATATTAGCAACAACACCTAAAAGTTATATGAAATCACAAAGAATAATAAGCTTAGGTGTTTAACAAGAAAGAATAAAGAATTTTTCTATCCACACTTTTGTGATTAAGTCTATGCCATAAATTAGTATTGTGTATATAAGTTTACAAATGACTTGCAGCACCTAAGAATATTCGAAATCTAAAATTTTAATATTGTATTTTCTCTTGGAGGTACATTAGTATTAGCATCAAATGAATAACATACCGATGATAACTAGAATTGCTTTTATATATTAAACATGCTCGATGCTAAAGTAGTAACTATACGCTAAAACGAAATTAATTTGTCAAAAGCTATGATTCCGTACTAACTTGAACTAGGTCCAACTGGAATTCAATTAAAAGAAGAAATATTAATTAAACTGTTCGGAGCAGATTTTCCTGTTCGTATGTATAATTATTATTGGAATTATTTAAACGCCTAACTCGGAACAAAACTATAAAATAAGTTTTATAAGTTCTTATTTGATTCAAAAACTGATATTTTAGTTAGTCAAAAGTTTACCTCTATTGACAGATAATTCAACCAATTAAAGAATAATATATCATAATAAACGTTATAAATAACAAATTAATTGAATGGTATTGCCTAAAAATGTAATTAATTTATAAATAAAATTAACTACGCATTTGACGAACAATCAATTCAGTGAATGTCAGTTATAGATACTTTTTATATTATTCGCATACTGTGAGTATATAATAATTTAGTACTTGTTTAACAATTGATATAATAAGTAGCAATTGCCGTTGTTTATATTATAAACCAGATAACAATTTTTTGTAAAATGTAATTTTTTGAGATTAGTTTATCTTATATTATTCAATATTCTTAATTTATATTAATGATAAGAATAAATTATATTCACACTTCAATGCAAGAGTAAATTAAACATATATAAGCAGAAATTTATATTAGCCAACTTAATTTAGTAAGTCCTATTAAACGCTTGTTCCATACAAGTGCAGAGATTAAAATCTAGCTAGTGAGCTATTACGAATGGAAATTGTTGAAGAGCATTTTCGAAAATCTGAAAAGTCTGTGAAGGACGCTTAAAAATTGCAATAAACGAAGAGAACAGCAAAATCTACTAAAACGTTGATACCCAAGCAAAAATCTAATCTGTGCTTATTTGAAATTGTTTAAATAAGCGAAAATGATATGAAGCCAATATGGAGACACCAAGATTGAATTTTAGCATATCTAATTTTAATAATTTTTAATATTTATCTGTTTGATTAATATTTATAGATGCTATTATTAAATAATGTTTCACTCGAAGTATGCGCCTAGTGCGCTCAGGTCGCTTTAAAGTATAAATTCGTGCTTGAGCAGTTATTCTGCGGTCCACCTCTTAACTGGGTCCTTTTCGAGGCATTTGCTGAGGAAGTCGCGGAATACGTGGCTCCATTATTAAGGGTTTGTGAGCTGAGGTGCGTCTTGGGTAACGATCAAGAACACAGCCCTTAGTGGTGGGAGGTCAATCAGTGGTGGGTACCCCTCGGCCAGTTCAATTGCAAGGATGCCCAGGCTCCAGATATCAACTGCACACCCGTATTAGTAACCCCTGATGAGCTCTGGGGCCATCCAGTAGGGGGTTCCGACAACTGATTTTCTGTTCGGTCTCTCTTTGGTCAACTGGGCAGCGAACCCGAAATCGGCAAGTTTTATCTCGTAGCTGGTTCCGGTTTGGTTTATGAGCAGGTTATCGGATTTAAGGTCCCTGAAGACTCTATTTTGGGAGTGAAGGTAAATAAGGGCTGAAATTACTTACTGTAAGATCCCAGCTACAACCGCTTCATCCTCAATACGGGTTTGCTGGGAGAGGAGGCCGGTAACGCAACCCTTGTTCATGAACTCCATCGCGATCCAGAACTCGGTTGGGGACTCGAGGACCTTGTAAATATTCACCACGTTCTTGTGCTGGCTCAGGTACATGAGCGCGATTTCATTTTTGAGCGCTGTGGTATCAGCTTATTTTTAGACTACTTTTACAGCTAAGACTCTGCCATTTTAGGCATCACGCGCTCTGAACACACGACCGCTAGCACCCTTACCAAAGAGCTTCAAATCCGTGAAATGCTTTGTTGGATCGGAATCCTGAATAAAAAGAGTTTAAATTAAAGACTGCACATTCTTCAAATCAGTCTCGTTCGGAAGAGGAGCTAAAGTTAAATTCTACTGAGTAAACATTGCAGGATCGTGCTGCTCAAGTGAAGCAAGGAGTTATGAAGTTACATCTGGATTTGCCTTCATATCTGCTGTTGAAACACCACACGCATTAAAAGCTTGATTCCAATCTGTAGGAAGACCCGAAAATTCTCCTGTTTCTGGATTAAAAGTTACATGGGACGTATGTTAAATGGCACGGGGCCTTGAAATACACGATGTGCGCTCCAAAGTATCTCTGATTAGCTTTTTAGCAGGCACATATGCAGCCAAATTTGTTTGACGAATTTCTTCTTGAGATAATTAGTCAAAGGCTCGACTACCAGGAGCAGAGGCGGAATAAAATGAGGCAGCAGTTTTTCCAGTGTGGAGATCAGCGTCTGCTTAGCGCACTGCTTATTACACCACTGGTTATGATGGAGCCTATTAATTTGAAATCATGCTTTTCGGTATTAAGCCTACGTCTGCCCATTCTGGCGGAACTCCTATTAATTAACCAGTTTTTGGATCAAACTCTATATGAATACCTCGTTTTGCATTTTTCGGTTAAGATATCTCACTTGGAGTTTGAGTCATTGTTGTGAAGCGGATTAAATTGCATTAATTTTGTTATATATTTTAGACAAGTAAATAGTATATTATAACACTGGTATTAATATACCTGAAATTATAATTAATTATAATTGTAATTGACAATTAGAAAGATGCAAAGAAATCATTACTTCCATAAAGTTCTGCATAATACTTATAGAATTGGAATAACGAGAAATCCAGTTATTACACCTATGATGGCGTCTAAACCAGCTTCTTCCATTCCAAATTTATATTATTCACATACTACAAAACTGAAGACAGCAGTAGGCGAAGCATAAATACCAGCAGAAAGCTCCACTGCGATCGCATCCTATATATTCAACATTTTGCATATCAAAATCATGATTATGGGCATGATCAAATGTCTAGTAAACTGAATGAATATATTTACAATTATTCTTCTTGTTTTCTTATTTAATCCCTTTGCATTATATGTGTCAAAATTTGAGTTTTTAGGTTTTTTCAATTCGATAATTTGAGTATGTGTAAACATTCCTAACATTATCAGACCTAGAGGACCAACTAACCAACCAACAATTTCGAAAAAATTTGTTATAAACAACGGAGATTTAATTTTGCTTAAGGAAACTATCAAATTACCAATTAATCCTAAAATAACTCCAATAATCAAAGGTTATTTAATTGTTTTTAGTATACACATGCCAACAAGTTTACATTTACCTTAATTAGGGGCCGCCGAAGAAATTTCGAATGAAAAATATACAAATGGAAGACATAAACCGAAATTGGCCAACACTTATAAGTAACCATATTTTGGAACAATTTCTGGATCATATAAACCGGAGAAAACCGGAATACCAGAAATAACACAGTTATTGACTAAGAGAATTACTAAAAATGAAGAGAAAGCAAGTCCGCGTTCTTTTGGAGGATACGTAAATAAAAATGGAACAACAATTATGGCAGTTATAATTGAAGTTATACCCATAGATATAACTAATTTCATATCATCAAGAGTTATAGCCTGTGTTGATAACGTATATATAGTTTTTATAGGAAGAGCAATTTTGAATGCAAGCGACGAAAGATGAACATAATCAATTGATTAGAAAATTTAAAGTTTCGATATAATTATCCCGCATACTATCAGCAGAATGCATGGTGCAGACGAATTCAAAGCAGAAGCGTACAATGAGAATATATTCATTTGAGGTGTGCGATCAAATTATAAAAAATAGTTATTTGATATCCTTATGTTTTGGTATTATTGAAATTACATTAATAATCAACAATTGCAATCACTCTGATAACTCAGTAAATATGATAATAATATTAATTATTTGTAGTAAAAAGCAAGGTTATAAAATAATATTTCTATTCATTAACGTCTTCTAATTTATTTCTTTTGTTATGTATTTTATTTGATTGATATTTTTATTCCGAATACGTTGTTATTCTTAACCTAAGTATTTTTAGAGCTAGTAAATTATTCAGGCAATTATTCAGCGTGGAGTTCTTTCTTTTGTTTTCGTTTAGTATCTTATGCTTTGCTTCGATTTCTTCCCATTAATGTGGTGTGGTTTCTCACAGTTTATTCTTATTTATTAATTATTGTAATTTATACAGTTTTCCACTTTGTAACATGGAAGAGCGCTCATTTTCTCCTTCTAAGATGCTCATGAATATTTTGAATGAGTTATCGCCTTAGGCGCGCAAGTTGATGCTAGCCAAGAATAACGAGCTTGAGTCGTAGAATCTTCCGATTGTGCGCAAGAAGCAATCTTTATTGACCAAGCCGCTAACTGACATTTCAAGGAAGCCGCGCTGCTCAGATGAGCTCTGCGAGATAATGGCGAACGCTTCCAAAGTTGGTGGTAGTGAGGCGCGCTTCATGAAGCTGGACAAGCAGTACAAGCACTTGAAGAACACGATGCTCCAACACCAGTTTGAAATGAGGCGCATAATCACAAATAATGCGGTTAAGCACGCACAGGAATCAGTTAAAGCAGTTGCAGATAACGCGAAGATTAAAACGAAGCTTCAGCAGGGAATAGTAGCGAGCACCATGAACGGTGAACTGAGGAAGCATTTTTGCTAGGATTTAGTTGACTGCTACGAACTGGAGGCAAGTCCGGTTAAGTTCGATTCACGTGTAAGGAGCAGAACCACGTTACGTGATGGGAAGTAAATAGTAGACTACGAAGTCACCGGGTAAAAGTACTAAGGGGCAAAGATGAGGAACAAAATCAAAGGGGAAGCAGATATTAACGCGTACAATGAGATCAGGGGTCTCTGGGAAGGGATACAGTGAGCACGGAAAGAAATGAACTGAGACACAAAGAAGTTTAAGATTATGACGTGATTTTCAAAAATATTTGTTTAAAAAGCCATTAAATTACAATATGTTTGTTAAAATAGAAGCGCGAATTAAATTTGCACAATTTAATGAGTTAACTGATTTTTTCACAGAGTAAAAAACCCTCGGCGTGAAATGAAAAGATTTGAAACTTTTAATATCATTTTCCTTAATTTGGTAATTTTTGTGGAAGTGTCGACACTAAGCTCCACACCACCAACGAAAAAGTATATAATAATACAGTTATGGGAGGTGGAATTGCTTTTTCTTGTTTACTATGTGAGTAATTATATATTAAAATATTTTGCCACTTCTAATGCGGATGACAAATTCCAATAAATAATCTCAAGTTGGAGATTATTCATGAACTACTCATTAACACAAGAGGGCCAAAAATATGATTTCGATCGTATTAGACCATAATCGACTATTCAAAGTCGGTATTTAATATTCCAAAAAGGAAAAATAGAAATTACCACATGCAATAAAAGGACGGCAATGACAAAAATAAACGCGGTAGGAGATGTTTAGGGAAGGTCAACTAATTCACTTAACAAACTTAGGCAGTTCTGAAGCGTTTGTATTCTCTTCATTTCTGGGTCCAACGAAGGAATTCATAAAATATTGTACCAATCTGAACTAGTTATATCACTCGTTTAAGATGTCCCTGTGTAATTTCTACGTTTTAGTCAACAAAGCTAATTTATGAAAGATTTTATCTCGAAAATATATGGAAGTTAAGCCTGATTGGAGAAAAGAATAAGAGGATCCAACAATTGGTGTACGGACGCGACATGTAATTTATAACTAGTAGCGCAAGCACTGGACCTACAGAGGACCTCCATATTCATCTTCACCTGGGTCAATCTAAACGATTTTAGGTATTTCTTAATCACGAAAAACAATGGAGGACTTTTTCTTTCAATCTCAACCGGGAGCTCAAGATGAAGTATGGGTACTTCGCTTAATTAGAATTATAATTCAGGTAGTTACAGTCGCTTTCATTCTCAATATACAAATAATGAATGCATTTTTGTTTCTTGAAGAATGGAATCAAGTGGGTTAGTCGGGCCCAGCATTAAATAATATATTGATGCTACTCTAAAACAACAGTTATTTTATTTATGATCTTCCACTTCCATTTCATAATGAGAAATCAATTTTCTTGATTGTTAAATTATACAACGTTGGGTAAAGTTGAAACTTATTATTGAAGTATATACAGTGTTATATACTTTAATTATTGTAGCACAGCTATCCAAGGCTCAACCATGCCTTGATGTGATTGAAGCACTTTACAAATCAATAGTAAATAGAGTCATGGAGTGTATTGATGAGGATGGAGACCCAGCTCATTATTGAGCCGGATAGTGATATAAGTAAGATTCAAATAATAAACTTCATTCTTCTTCCTAATTCTAAAAAGCATTTCGAGGGCCCACCACTGTATTATTTTACATAGCTATAGTATAATCTCATTATCAATATTCATAATTAGCTTCAGATAGAGTTTTAAAACATAATGTAATTATAAATTTTTCTTAATATTTATGAGTTAACATTTTCAGTGTAATTTAGTCTTTCTTCTTACTTATTTTATTGATATTAATACATTATCACCACTATTTTATATATTTATTTCAGTGATGACTTAGAAATACAATTGTTTTACTTATTTCAATATATTTTTCGTTCTTTTGTTCTATTTTATCCCTTGAATTATGTCTGTTATTTACACTAAAATCAGAAATTTAGTCAAGTAACTATGAGTTTACTTTTTTAAAGCTTAATTTAACACGAATTACAGTTAGTTTTCAATATATTCAATCATTAATGAATTTTAACGAATATATTATATACAAAATTATACAATTTTTACAAGTATTTTAAATTCGGTGGTTCAACGGTTTAATCATTGTATTTTTCGCACACCATAACACATTAACTAATATTAAATTGATCTTGTTTTTATAAAGGTTTTGAACATTGAAAATTTAATCTGTTCTTAATATATATTTAATAATCTGGGAAAGAAGCAAATAACTAGTGGGTGACGATAATTAACTATCATAAAAAGAAAAATATTTATATATGAATCAATTACAGTTAAAATATACTTTTTCGTTGGTGGTGTGGAGCTTAGTGTCGACACTTCCACAAAAATTACAAAATTAAGGAAAATGATATTAAAAGTTTCAAATCTTTTCATTTCACGCCGAGGGTTTTTTACTCTGTGAAAAAATCAGTTAACACATTTAAAACTAATACCAAACAATTTTTGTTATATTATTTAATTAGGCAAATCTCTTCAATTATTTATTCAAGTTTGAACTGGTATTTTTCATTTTTTAATGCACGAATCATATTCATCACCACTTCTTTATATGTTGCGTGTTGCATTTACATCTTTCAGAAAAATCACTATATAAGGCTATAATAACATTAAAATATTGGAAAAAGGGTCCTTCGTTACCTGCTTCACGGCTGTCAGCAGCGACAACGAGAAAGTGGTCTTGATCGTTTCCGACAACACCCAGGAACTCCAGACAAGGTTCGACCTCGCCAGGAAGCTAGAAGACATCGAGGGCGTGCAGAAGCTCTGCGGCCTCCAGAAGCTGGAGATACAAGACTCCACCTTGGAGCAGCTGGAAGCGGAGTACCCGGGCATCTTCTCGAAGGACTCGCATGTATTAACTGGCCGCTACTACGCCACCCAGTACAACGACCACGTGCGCCAGCTGTCCCTGCCCCAGAAGCTGGACTTCTTCAGAGAGCTGCTCGTGCTCGTGAAGCAGGTCCACGACAAAGGCGTGTACCACATGGACCTGAAGCCCTCCAACATCATGATCCAGGACGGGAAGCCAGTGCTCATCGACTTCGGCCAGTCCGTAACAGAGGCGGAGGTGGACTCGGTGCTCAACACCAGCGCATACGCCCCCAAGCACGACGTGTACTCCTGCAACGTGATCCCGGAGAAGTTCGACATTTATTGTCTCGGGAACATGCTGCACGAGATCTACACCGGGTAACCACTTGGGTATCCGTTATCACCCAGTTAAAAACAGAAACAGGTTTAGTAATCTGTTAAAGTTCTGGCTTCGGATCTGGTTGGCTTGATGACATCTAGAATTCAAGACTTCCGACTTGATCTTCAATATTCTATAAACCACCCTTTATTTACCAGCGATTCAAAAGAAACTGATTCATGTCAGTAGCTAATAGATTAATTTTCTCATAAAATTCTTAGTTATAGTTATTATTTAGAAACAGTTGAAGATGAAATAGAAAATTCTTATTCAAGTTTTTATTCTGAGTGTGAAACTCTTTGCAAAACGAATACGAATACCAGTTTAAAAGATCTGTTTGGAAATGTTGTACTTTCAAGAATAGGAAGTTGTCTTCTTATTGTTTCAGATTCATCAGAATGAATTTTGAGCAATATACCAGTGTATGTACTTTATTACCTATCTAAATTGAACATAAAGATAATTAATCATATTGTGATATTTTTCATCAATATATATATTTAGGCTGTAGAGCGGAGCAAATCATAATAGTGTAAAATAGTAAAGATGTGAAGTATGTTAAAATGACTATTCTATCATTTGTAATTCTATTAATTTCACTTCAAATGACAGTAATATATTAACTTAGTATTTGTTTGATAAGCCGTACTTTTATAATTAAATAAAGTTGAATAAAGGAATAATCTGTAATATAATAAGACATGTTGGATGTGTTTTTCTTCGATTTTTTTAGAATATTCTTTAGATCATCCACTATTTAAAAACAACCTAAAAGAACCTGATTCGTGTTAGCAGCTCATAAACCAGTTTTCTCGCAATATTCTGAATTACAGTTATTTGTAAGAAGAGACATAATGTCAAAGAGTAGAAAACTCATCTTGCTTAAGTTTATATTCTGAATGCGAGACTCTAAGTAAGATAAAATATAAAATATTATATATAATCGGAAAAATAATACATAATAAATGATGACCTCTCCTCTAAAATATCATATATCACTAGCTCATTGTTTAATTGAAAATGCTGTTGAATCTTTCAATATAAACTTATGCATCCGATACCACTTGCTGCACCTCTTTATCAACAAATTTAATCATCTATTTTGCAAAATAGCTTACTTATTTCAGTTATTTAGAATAATATAAAAATTTGAGCCCGATAAAGTACGCGTAGTACTTTTTGTGTATTGTATGTTTTAGTTAAATTATTTAAAAATGGGACATTATTCATTTGAAACATTTTAATTCTTATCCAAAGTACTGAATAATCGAGTGACACAGTTAAAATAAATAAATATTAAGAAATGAATCAATCAGATAATAATATAAACAATAATATTTCATGTAAATAGAATTTAAACAATAAAATATTGAACGGCTACAATATAGCTTAATATTATCAGTTATTTTTAAATAGCTAATAACAGTTAATAATATAATTTAATGATTGGTTTTAATAATTATTGGTTTATGAAGTGAAAATATATTTATACTAGTATGAAAATATATTAAAGTAATATAAATGAATTATCACAATAATTACATATAGTATGCTTTCATTTTTACTAACATATAAAGTTATTCTAATCTTTAATATTCATATTACACATATTAATCAACGTGGTTTATGAATAAATAATACAATATTGTTTTGCAGTTGACGATTCGCCTGCAAACTACCTGCAGGCTACTGCAGCTGCAGTAAAATATTCTACTGCAGAAACAGGTCAACTTACTGCAGAAACTGCAGAAATAGTTCTATTTACTGCTGAAAAGGGAGCCTTAACATATAGTCATTTTTACACTATTATAATTTGATTAGACCTATAAATTTTAATATTAATATTAATAATAAAAGAATTCACAACATTGATTCTGATTATTTTGAAACAATCAAATCACTACATAATTTATGAATCTTCATAAATACTAAAAGAACAACTATCAACATGCGATAATGTTGTATTACCGAATATATCTTTTAAACTAGTTGTGATAGAACTAGTTCGGCTTGATGATTACGAGAAAGGCAAAATATCATAAGAAACATTTGAGTATGAAGAATCATTTAGAGTAAATTTATGACATTCTTCTATGAGTTCTTCACCTTGAGTTTAAAAGTAATAATCAACAATTATTAATTAACAAGTTTCTGAATCCATTGGTTAATTATATATAAATATTGGATGATTAATAGAAATCTGCAAGGAAATCCGCAAATCTTGAATTCTCTAAGTCATTTGGCCGATGATATTTTGAGCAAATAACCCGAAGGTCTGCTTTATTTGCTAAGCCTGTTTGGAACTTGGAGTCATTGGATACCCTAAAGGTTATCCAGTGTAAATTTCGTGGAGAATGTTCCCAAGACAATAAATGTCGAACTTCTCCGGGATCACGTTGCAGGAGTACACGTCGTGCTTGGGGGCGTATGCGCTGGTGTTGAGCACCGAGTCCACCTCCGCCTCTGTTACGGACTGGCCGAAGTCGATGAGCACTGGCTTCCCGTCCTGGACCATGATGTTGGAGGGCTTCAGGTCCATGTGGTACACGCCTTTGTCGTGGACCTGCTTCACGAGCACGAGCAGCTCTCTGAAGAAGTCCAGCTTCTGGGGCAGGGACAGCTGGCGCACGTGGTCGTTGTACTGGGTGGCGTAGTAGCGGCCAGTTAATACATGCGAGTCCTTCGAGAAGATGCCCGGGTACTCCGCTTCCAGCTGCTCCAAGGTGGAGTCTTGTATCTCCAGCTTCTGGAGGCCGCAGAGCTTCTGCACGCCCTCGATGTCTTCTAGCTTCCTGGCGAGGTCGAACCTTGTCTGGAGTTCCTGGGTGTTGTCGGAAACGATCAAGACCACTTTCTCGTTGTCGCTACTGACAGCCGTGAAGCAGGTAACGAAGGATCCCTTTTCCAATATTTTAATGCTGCTGTAACCAGACATCACTAACTTTTTGTTTATGCATTCCAATCTAATCATTATACGAAGTGGAAATATTGAAAATAAATATATCTTTATTATATCACAAGTTATATATCAATTAATTGTGTTAATTCATATTTTGTATTTGTTATGTATTTATTAAGTGTTTTTAATAAAACATTTTATTAAATGAATTTGAAGGCTTCTCATACTTAGAATAATCACTAAACATAACACTGATGTATTGAAAAATAAATCCAGATTAAATCTCAAAGTATAAATAGTTATTACTTCACATATGTTATTTCTATTTTAATAAATATGATACCTTTCTAAACGATGAACCAACAACTCTCTAACTAAATGCCTCGCACGGCGTTATCACACGTCAAACCTCCTCACAGGCTCTCCGTTAGCTATAAGAAGAAATAGACTGAAAGATATAAATACGTCACCGTTTATTGGCCATACTTTTTCTTCGATCAATATATTGGAAGAATTATCTGTTTATAACAACAATAGAGTCAACCAACGTATATTTTTAACGAATGTTAAGGATTTTCAACGTTTTTAGCAACGTTTTTAATAAATATAGCTATATCTACAATATAAATATATAAATAGATTAAATTTTCACAAGAATGAACGTGAAAAACTGAGTGATTTGGGTTGAAAACGAACGGAGTTCCCAAAAATTGGGCATTTTCAAATAATTATTTCAGAACAGATTCTAAAGAAAAGAACGAATTAAAAACAATAATAATTTCTTAGAATGTGAAGGAAGATTTTAGAAGTTATAGACAGGTCTTCGTTAATTTTAAATTAACCATTCTAGAAAAGCTCCTAACCAATTATAAATTGTTGTTTACAAGCACAATTGGATATAGATTAATTTCAAAAATTATATATGAGTAAGCAATCATTAAAATTAAGATTCATAAAAGATTGAAGCAAATGTTGAAGACGCTAAATTGTACTTTACAGTTAAATTACTAATTTCTTTGCTAATTTTTGATTGTTAATACTTGATTTTCGACTAAATGCTGTCAAACTGTGTAAAAGTTTTATTCCACTGGGTCTAAGTGACCAAATCGATATTTGGATAGAAAAATGACTTCAAAAAGTTACTCTGACAAACTGCCATGTTGTTATTGTGGTAATTGTTATAGTAGGCCGTCATTCTCTGCGGAAAATCTTCTCCAAACAGTTTAACCAATATTTCGTTTTTCAGCTGTGTTCCAGTCGGTCCTAGTTCGACTTCATATTATAACAGACTTATTTCGTTATTTTTTACTGTAATTACTTTAGCGTCTAACATATTTAGTACATAAAATACTGGATTAAGTTCATTGGCTCCAGTTAGCACTAATACACAACCATACACGAATACTATTCTAAAATCATAAAGTTACTTAATTATTATAAATTTCAGTTATTAGTTAACGATAGAAATATTGCTATTGTTTACAGCATATACCATATCACAAAATTAATAATAAAATACATTAAAATGTTTTCTTTTTACGCATTTAAGCTTGTTATTTTGTTTAAGCTAGAATAGTTTCGAAGATTGGTTATGCACATATATTTTGTTGTTCATCGTAAATATTTAACCACCAACACCATATCGGGCTAACAGACCAAAGTCTTCACGTACGTAACCACGACGATATTAGCCAAATTCAGTTATATACTGAACCAAATCAACACTGAGGTCTTCATTAACAACGAAAATTTGATCTAATACACAAAAATAGATTTTATTCTGACAAAACACAACATTTGTTAACGATGACGGTGGAACTAAATATGATGTTTCACTTATTGCTCCTTTAAACAAACTGTTTTAGTAAATTCGAGAACAAAATGATTCTGACTATCTTGGTGTAAATTAATACTTAATAGGGTGTTAATGCAAACACTCAAAGTTACGGTTTATAATTTCAACATTTCCATTATTAATGGAAAAGTACAGATCCAAAGAATTAATAGGTTTGAAAACAAACATAAGTTAATCTATTCTTTCCACACATTTATACTTTTATTTAGTTGTGTAAGATAGAAATTTTCGTCTTCTGATACTGTCATAATTCTTTAACATATTATAATTAAATATATACTATATTGGGAGAATAATAGCTAAAAATATTAGAAAAACAATACCTCCCGCTACAATAACTGGTGAAAACAAAGTAACGCAAATAACAAATAAAGTATTCTTGGCAACGCGCTTGCATTTATTTTTATCCATTATACTGGTGTGGTTAAATATATTTATTAATTTCATTTACATATATAACACTCAAAATCAATTGAGGTATGTTATTTAGATTAGTTTGTGGTAACGTTTCAAAGCTCTTCCAACTTTGGATTTGTGGATTGTCACGATTTACGAGATGAAGATGGAATGATTACATTGAGCCGTAGTACTGATGATATGGTTACGTAGAGTTATTACATTGTCAACAACATTAAAGCAAAATAATAATAAAATGAACATAAAACTTTTCCTCAGTCATTTTATATAACCACAAATTAATTAGCGGAAAAGAACCTATCAAAAAATTCTGATTCCAACAAAATAAATGGAATAACTCGCACGCATCAAGAATACCCCGTTTTGAAAATGGAAAGTGGCATGAGAACCTATGTCTCGGGCTGAGCCTGTTTTGCTGAACAAAATAATTGGAGTTGATGAAAATCAAATGACACAGAAGCAAATCCAAAAAATGATTCACGAAATTAACGGGTGGGGTTCGAAATGGAGTGAAGTGATTTATTTATTATTTGAGTGTTTTCTTTACTTGATTAAAATAATAATTATTTTTTAAATACACTTTATTTCATTTACTAATTAGAATACTTAACAGAACAAATATATTAATATGAAGGAGAAATAATAAATGATTTAATACTTTGATAGAATGAATGATTCATATATATATATATGAACGGGTTGAGCCCGTTTTGAAAGTGGCAACACCGTGCGAGAGCCTATGTTTCGCTTTCAAAATTCTCACATTCATTTGTTTGTGCCGTCTTGAGGAAGTGAGATATATATATAACCCCATCGTATTATGAAAAATATTTCAAGTTGTTAGTGATTGATCAAGATTTTTATGCCCGTGGCAACTCTTTTCATTCTTTTAATCATTATTAACAAATTTATAATACCTAAATATTTTATCAACATAAAAAGAACTTAACCTAATTTAATCACTTCATTGAGATTCCTCAACAAATAGTTTACAACTGTTAACTCGAGAAAGAACAACGTTCCCAAATATATCTCTCAAACTCACGTTCGTGTTTGTTTTACACAGAGTTTCATCAGAATAAAAACTTGAACAGGAGTTCTCAAACCGCTCAATTTCTTCTTCAACACAAAAACTACAATCGAAAATTTGATGCTAAAACTTTAATTAGGTCAATTAGTTGTTAATCACTTGAATCTAACAAATAGGATGCTAAATACAATGTTCCAAAGCCTTACATTTTATATTATTGAGGTCTTTATTTAAAAAATATATTTCTGAAGAGGAAGCAACAGATTAAATACCTACCTAAACAGTTATAACCTTGTTCCCTACTATAAACTTATGTGACGTGATATATTATTAAAAGAATTATTGACAGTCCCATATATTGAAGTCCCCCTAATTCAAACTAACTCAAGTTGTTTGAGAGGCAATTATTATTCAGATGATAATCCATGATATATAGTGATTGAGTTTAATTTATAGTAACGTTTCAGTGTTCAGTTTTGATGTATTGATCATTATATGAATCATGTATTTAGATTGTGGTTGTTGACGTTATTTAGATTTATGGATATCATGATTTATGAGATGATAGTATATGATAAGACAGAATGATTAACTTAGCACTGTTTTTTGATACTTACTTCTATAATTTATTATTAAATAAATATGAGTTGATGAAAAGGTCATAAAGCCGATCAACAAAACTACAACGCTGTTAATAAATAAATTACAGTATGACAATTTTCAATAATGATTATGTTAAATAATATCATACAAATAATATCAAATAATCAAGTAACTATTAAATAAAATTAGATAATGGAAAGTTATTTATAAGTATTTAGTATGTTGATTATATCATTATAGCAGCTATATTTATAGAATAAATTATAGAATTAATAGAATAATTTCAAAATAGTATTGAGTTCTTGATTTTAGTTCAACTTAATTGTTATTCATCTTAATTATTAAATTCTTATTGTATTAGAAGAATATTGTAATTTTTGATCAATTTAGATTCGTTAAATTATAATTGAATACATTAGAAATACATTAGAAACACAATATTAAAATATAAGTAGGATATATAAGTGAAAATATCTTTGATTCACTCCAAATTTGTACATAAATGAATTTGAAATACACAAATACACACTTGCATTTTAATGACCATTGGCTTACATATAGTTAGATAAAGTATTTAGAAAAAGGGTCCTTCGTTACCTGCTTCACGGCTGTCAGTAGCGACAACGAGAAAGTGGTCTTGATCGTTTCCGACAACACCCAGGAACTCCAGACAAGGTTCGACCTCGCCAGGAAGCTAGAAGACATCGAGGGCGTGCAGAAGCTCTGCGGCCTCCAGAAGCTGGAGATACAAGACTCCACCTTGGAGCAGCTGGAAGCGGAGTACCCGGGCATCTTCTCGAAGGACTCGCATGTATTAACTGGCCGCTACTACGCCACCCAGTACAACGACCACGTGCGCCAGCTGTCCCTGCCCCAGAAGCTGGACTTCTTCAGAGAGCTGCTCGTGCTCGTGAAGCAGGTCCACGACAAAGGCGTGTACCACATGGACCTGAAGCCCTCCAACATCATGGTCCAGGACGGGAAGCCAGTGCTCATCGACTTCGGCCAGTCCGTCACGGAGGCGGATGTGGACTCGGTGCTCAACACCAGCGCATACGCCCCCAAGCACGACGTGTACTCCTGCAACGTGATCCCGGAGAAGTTCGACATTTATTGTCTTGGGAACATTCTCCACGAAATTTACACTGGGTAACCACTTGGATACCCTCTATCGCCAAGTTTCAAATAGAAAATGATACAGTCTGTTGGGATTCTTACTATGGATCTGGTTGGCTTGATGACATCTAGAACCCAAGATCTCAGACTTGCACTTGAGCATTGTATTCACCATCCTTTGTTTCCCCGTGATGCGTATAGTTTAAATAGTTAGTCATAGGCTAACCATTTTTCAGATTAAAATCTAAATTATAGTTTTTGTGAAGAATCCGAAAAGGAACCAGAACGAATTGAAAATTCTTCGTACTCAACTGTTTACTCAGATTACGAAACACTCAGCAAAACGAATACAAATATGAGTTTGAGGGATTTGTTTGGAAATGTCGCATTATCCAGAATCAACAGTTGTTAAATAGTATTTTTGGAAGATTCTTAGTGAATGAATATACCTATTATTATTTTTATTAAAGATACTTTTCAGTTGGTTATGTTATAAGAGATAATGAGATAAACTAAAATTAAAATATTATAAAAAATAATCAATTATGATGAACAAAATTAAAATAATAATAAAAATTATATATTTATATATTCTATAATATATATTCTGGTGTGCGAGAGCCCATGTTTTTGCTTTCGAAAGTCTCACAGTCGTTCGTTTATGCCGTCTCGAGGAAGTGAAATATATATTCTATAATTCTCCAATTAGATGTTGAGTGAGTCATGTTATTAGATAAGATAACTAGTAACAGTTTAACACCATGATAATGATTTATATTAAATAATCAGATCATAAAGAGCTAAATTAAAAAATCATATTAAAAATACTAATTTAAATTTTATCTTTATAAAATCATGAACTACAGTGTATATTCTTTTACTCTACTTGATAAGATATATTGCAAATGGAATTTCATGATACTGAAGAATAAAATCACATGTGCTGGCCCCACCAGTCCCACCAAAGCGTGGTCTGTTCCACCTGGATGTTGACTTCGCCACCCTGCGCCTCTCTCACCTTCCACTGGTCCACGTCGTCGAACACCGAGTTGGAGAGCTGCTGGGCCATGTTCACCTGCCTGTCGCACTCGCAGTCGAAGAGGAAGGTACCCGTTTGTCTGTTCCAGCACTGAAATGCCAAGTACAAGAGAAAGTCTTGATCGAACTCGAACTACTCAACATTTTATTTGATGACGTTGTACACCGCTTCCAAGAACATGAAGAATATCGGCGCTTATTCTTTCTGATCGCTCGTGTACATGAACAGATTGTTCCTGGTTCCGAACCTGTGTCCGAAGCTCAGGAACTCTTTCTGGATCAGGATCGCGAATCCTCTGCAGGTTCTGTAATATGGATCAATCGCGAGTTGTGCGAGTGAGGTGAGCTGCGGGGTTCTGTCCCAGCCGTCTGAGCAGTGGATAATTGCGTTTCTTCCTTGTCTGAGTGATTGTACGATTAAATACGCTCCTTTGAGTATTTACTGAATATGTAGTGTGTATTTGTTCACAGATTCGAAATATTCCACTTCACTTGTAACAATGAGCGGTTTCTTTGATTAGTTTCTTTTCTGTTCTTTTACACATATGTTCTTAAATTATTTGAACTGGACCGTTAAAATCAATTTCGGGTTCAACTCAAGTACCTCAGCGTCTGTCAACATTTTTTGTTCACAATAGTTCATGTCATAACCGTTTTCTCGGTTCAAATGAACGAAGAAGTGCTTTTTGAGGGCCTCGTTCAGGTCGTCGAACGCTTAACGGACGGCGTGTATGTTCTCGAGCCCTAAGTAAACTGCTTTCTCAATTGAGCTGTAGTTATTAATGGATTCCACTCCCTTTCCCTGTATTTAATTCACTTGAATGTTTATAAGGGGTCTGGCATCGAAAATGATTGATTTTGGGTACTTTGGAGTGCAGAACGCGTTAACCAGGCGCACATCTGCTTCATTGCTGTTAATACTCATGCCCTAACGTGGTTGAGCGCACCTTGCTATGCATGGCTGATTTTGTGCTGTCCAGAGTAAAACGGGGAGCCTGTTCGAGCTCCTGAATTTAGCGGATTCATGCAAATCAGCAGCTGGAATGTCCGGAAAAGCGAGGAACTGGGGGTATGACTCACACAGCCCGAAATTCTAATGCACCAATTTAAAATTGTTATTTACATTATTATTTGATGGATTTGGTTGAATAACCTCAGGAGTAAGGCGGTCGTTCTGAGATAGATTTGGGAAGAGCTTCTGCAAGCGTTTGACTGAGAACTAGAGCTTCGGAAGCTCAATGTTCGTGTTCACACCCATGCGAGCGTACTCTTCAATAGGATTGTAAACTTAATCATTTACAAGGGGAGAATGCAAAATTGACGTTATAGAAGTGTCAAAAGAAGATACCGGCTTCATCAAAGTTTAAATCTAGTTGAATAACTGCTTCCTAACACCAGCATTCTTATCCAACATAACCTAAAACTACAAAGGAGACTTCAAAGAAAATCTTATTCCATATTTGTTGTCACCAAAAGACTTCTACCCACCAATTTTGTCCACATTCTGGATCAAGCCGTAGGGCACGGAGATCACAGGCACAAAGTAAGAGTCTGAAACTTTCTACATGATTAACACGCGATAATTAGTTGCCACCGTAATGGCAGCGAAATTATTTTCTGAATATTAGATTTTCTATCTGAATGGTGTAGGAACCGTCTAACAAGCTGAAAATTGAGAACAATGAGTAAAATAAACACCTCTAATTCTTGGTGTGAGTTGTACTATCGTTGGGACAAACTCTGAAAGTATTTATTCATTATTTAGTAAAAGTTAGTTCATTGGAGTGATTAAATATTGGCAATATTATGTAAGAATATTTTTACTTATAAATATTAATTTATTTTTTTCATTTCATTATTACTAATATTTTTTACTATATTACTTAACTATACTAGATCAGTAAAATAAATATTTAATATAGTTTTTAATATAATCACTACCATGCTTAGTCTTTATTCAACTAATCTACAATTCTTTATATAAAATATTATTTATTTGTAATAATTTTTTTGATTAACTAGCTGATTGTACATTAAAATTGACTTATTTAATTACAAAGACTTGATTTATTGCTCTTCATTTTGTTTTAATAATTTAAATAAATATGTATTTGATCTATTGTTTGAGAATATTTGTAATTTTCTCTACTACAATTATTTTAAGTCTATAAATCATTATTATTCTTACTTTTATTACCGAAAGTGTTATAAAATTGTGATTTGGATATGCAATTATTGTATAAAAATAGTTCTTGTAGTGAATGTAATTCTTTAAGCGGTTTAATATTTACAATTTAGTTTGAAAATAAATTCAAATACATCAATTTAGTTAATCTTATAAGTGGGTAAATAGATGTTATCATATTTCTTCCTAAATTTAAATATTCTAAATTAATCTATATTCTAAATTATATAATAATTATAATGAATAAATATCAACTTTAAAATTCTAATCTAATGTTAATTATTTCAAGCATATTAAGTTTTTAAGTGGAGTTAAATTAATTATTTTATTTTTTCCTATATAAAGTGTATGCATTTTAGTTAAGTATTTAAGAGGTGAAATATCACTTATTTAGTTATTATTTAGTTATAAATTAAAATTTCTAATGGAAGCATTTATAGTGGTTTAAGATCGATATTTAGTTTCCGACTAAGTTAAGCTATTATATATTTGTTAACCCTTATTAGACGGTGAGCTTTTCCGACTCTCTCAGCAGCGCTCCGTAGATCTATTCAATAAAACTATATGTATATAAGTACTCACCTATCTCAACTTTATTTCATCCACCACCAGTAAGGGCTTGTTCTTGAATTATCAACAAATATCTTGTTTGGCACTTTTAACATAAATATGCACAATTCTTCCACAGATTTTATTTATTCTCCATTCCACTTTTACACAACATATTTGGACTCGTTTTATCTGGTTAAAACTTGCTTATTGCTTTTAAAACATGCATAAATAAGAATTTTTCAAATTTCAAGTGTTGCTATGTACTGTTTTATTTGATTATGCGTATTTGGTTGAATCACAAAGATCAAAAGAAAGACAAAATCGATTATAAAGTTGTGTTTCTTGGCTTGTAGTTGGAGAAAAGAGTGAGTACATAAAATGTATCGATGAACACTTTCAATGGATGAATAAGCGGTCCAGTTGTTGCGCTGATATGGAAAGCGACAATAATATGAAAGTATTTTAAGTTTTTTATTACAAAATATATTTGACAAAATAAAAAGTGTATTTTCGGATTTGGAGAATTTATTGGTTTCAAAGATCTCCACTATTTTCTAAACTTCGGCCTTGGCACGAATCTTTTGAATATCATTACAAAGTCCAATCTGTATTGTTGAAGATATTTACAAACATCTAAATTTTAGAAGGTATTATCAGCTTATAGTGTCTTTCTGAAAATTTAAAAGCATTAATGCTCGTAATTAGTCTATAGCATCAATTCTATTTGCTTACAACAATTTACAAAGCTTCTTTTACTTGTGCTCAACTCTAAAAATGTCATAAAGCAGGAGTTAGCGCGAGAATGAACTCTATATGGTAAACTAGATTAAAATAGCTCGTCTAGAAGCTGTTGTTGGAAGTTAGTGCAGATTAAGTTCAATAAATCGTGCTCAGCCTAGATAATTTGCAATAGTTGGTAATTTCGCACGGAATTGTGAAATGCGTTGTAGTATTATTGCTAAATTCCACATATTATTCGTTTTACTCCTTGTATCCCTTCATTCGTTTACTTTTTTAATACTAATTCCTGATTTAATACGGAATTAAACCAGCAGCTTGGATACTGGAAAATAAATTGAAATTTGCTCAGAAATGCATTCTAAGAACCATTGTCTAATCTATATCTCAAGCTAAGTGCAAGTGTTCATAAAATTTATAGTGTTTAAATTTCTTAGAAGCTGCTGCCTCTCTATTAATTTTCTTTGCAGAATATTGGTATACCATTATTTTGTAACAAATTATTTGAGTTGAACTTCACACCGAGTAATCTAAATGTTTAGAATTTTCGGAATTATTTTTTCAACTAAGTCAACTGGATCAAATGAGTAACTAGTAGTGAATCAAATGTATTTTAAACATCATTTGGAGAGACTGGAATAGTTTAACGCCATCATGTTAAATTGTTGTTTATTTAAACATTTTCTGTTCTGGTGTGGAAATAATTTAAACAGTAATTCGGTGAGACCAAACCTGGTAATATGGCGATATATGAAGTCTTGTTACACATGCATTACATGTAGTTCGTCTAATAAGGGTTAACAATTTTAATGCGGAAATATCTTTTATGAAATTTGTAGAAAGATCTAAATTTTATATCATTATAAGATTTTATATTAGTTAATTATATTCTATAAATGATGATTTTTTGTTATTTTTAAGCTTCTAAGATTAATTAATTATTCTAAGTCAGTAAGTGTCTTTAAATTACAAGTGTGCACACTTAATTCGATAATTTAATCAGACAATGTGCTTAAATCGTTGAGTATACATCTTTCTATGTTTAAATATCTTACGTTCAATTCACCAATAAAATTTAAAGATTATAAATTTTCATTTGAATTTATTGATAAATAATAGTTATTAATTTCATTAGAATATATTGATATCATTTATTGATCATATTATTGATTTTATATTGTCGATTATAAATAACACTTACAATATTTAAACACTACTGGTGTCATTTAATTTGTGATGTGGAACATAACCTAAAAAATTATAGATGTTATTGATATGATATAATTAAATCACAGTTACATTTATTTTTCTTTAAAATGAATTTGAAATATTTTCCAAAATTATAATTGAAACTAAATGTTATAACTCATATTTATACAGAAACCGGTTATCTGTTTGATTGTATTTTCACTCCAAACATGCGTTAAATATATCATATTTGCTTAACGACAAATCATTTTATTTGATAAATTACACAAGTAGCCTACGTGATAATACACGTTAATGATAAAACATAACTCGCGACTAAAAATATTGGGGTACAGAAGAAGACCACTCCTAATAACAAATCCCTTTTTCATTTAGAATCACCTTTGCTCTTCCGATCGAGGAGGAAAATGAAGCAAATATACGATATGACAACTTTTAAATAGTTAAAAATGCACCAGAAAATATAAGAAAATACATAACATATGACACTGGACGGTTTGGAGTGAAATTTGTATTAATTATATTTTATACTATATATAACCAGCAACAACATATATCACTTAAAATTGACATAACTTCTTATTCGCAACACACTATTTAGTAAATTATCTACAATTACTTATTAGCTATTCTTTTACATTTCAATATTTCTTCGATTTCTAAATTTTGAAATGGGTTCGTACAAAATATTTTTAATCATAAAATCACCATAATTTATATGAATAGTAGAAATAAATATATATTTCACCTCAAATATTATTATTATATAAATATTATAAAGATTTATTAACGTGTATTTCAAAATAATTAAAGTTCATATTATCAATTATAATTATATTATTACTCGTTATATTCAATTTAGTAAAAATTAAATGCGTTTAAACCACCATTAAACCCAATTAAATAAATTCAACTTTTAAATAAGTATAAGACAGAAGTGGAAGCCATATTAATATAATTATATAACTTGATATGTTGTACACTAATAGCTGCATTATTGGACATATTTCACTTTAACAAAATTATAAAACATTACAAAATAGAATAGAGAAAATTTAAATTATATCTGACTTAAAAATGTTATGTTTTGTACTATACTCAACAAAGTTGTAATACTCGATGATATATGAAAGTAATATAATTTTCAGCCCAAAATTAAGCGATGGATTTTCTAAATTATTACGTTGATAATATTATTATTTTCAAAAGAAAATATGATAACAATAACTAATATATGTATTTAAACTATATATAATATCGTTTTAATCACTTAGAATGTCATTTATAATAAAATTGTCAATAATATCATCATCTAAAGTAAGCAGAGTATAATCATTATGAGCATTTTGATGTTAAACATAATTATTTCAATGATTACAAAATCTATAATTATATTACTCTTAATATTTCCCTGTGATACCTCACATAAAAATTAAGTTTATCTATACTGTATCTTGATAAAAATTATATGTAAGTGTTACATTTTTAGTAGTTCAGTGTTTCTTTGTATGTTGCCCTTTGATCATATTCGAACTTCTTAAGTTATATTTAACATCTACTAGCAATTTGGTGTATATTACAATATTTTTATATTCATTAAAATATGGTCTAATATTTGATTTTTCAAATAATGATTTTTGAACATAAATAGTTAATTATATAGTGGGAACATATATTTCTAGAATTCCAATATTATTGTTTCACTCCAGTAATGAAATGATAAGTATTCATAAATCACCTAATATCAACTATAATATAAGTTCTAGATAGGTTTAGTGTATATAAATTCACACTTCGTACATGCATGGCACTTAGTATATTGTTTAATTTCAAAATAGTTAACATAATGAGATTTATGATATATATGATTAAAATGTTGCGATTAGTCAAATAATTTAAAATGTCACTGTACAGTACCCTTGTAGTATAACGTTTAATTTTTGACATAAAGTTAAGGCTAAGTTCAGTGTCGCATATTATGAAAATACAGCTGTGTATAACGTTCGTGAAAGTAAATATCAATAATTTTAGAACCCAACCTAAACTTTCTCTAGTATAAAACATTGTTACTACTGGAGAATAATAACATTTTGAATTGTTTAGCTTGGGCTGAGTAAATTAGCCCTAATGCACAATTTTACTATATTATTGACTTCAATTTTGAAAAAATCAGCAGACAGCTATAGGCGCTTTCTTAATATTTCGTAAATTCGATAATTTGAGTTATTTTAAAGACATATCGTAAATTAATTATTGGATTATATTAAAAGTACCTCAAATTGCCGTCGTAAAAATAAGGCTGAGTTAAAATACATTAAACGGAACTTAAAAACAATGCTAATTCGCACGAAGTATAATTGAGTTCAAAAGATACACAAACTCTAAAAAACTACTATGGTTCGTATCAAATCAACTATTATTTTAAATAAATAATTTGTAATAATATCAAGTAGCTAGTTCGATTAATAAGAGGTGTTTAATTAGATTTCATATAACTTAACATTACAGTGTATTGGTTTCGTTAAAGCTAATTTTAATATAAAATAAAAATTAAAATTGGAAATTAAAATTTTATGATAGGGCCCACACTTACTATTAGCTTAGAGCAATTATTTTAATTATAACCGCTTACTTGATTTACTAGATTATTATACTTAACTATTTCCAGGTGTCACACAACTCTTCAACTTAAACTCATTTGTACTTATTTGTTAATTCCTTCGATTTTTTGTTAATGAGATATGCTTTGCAGGCGAATAAGTGCACTTTATTCTTTATTGGTTACTATTTAATTCGAGCTCATTTTGTTTTGGAATTCTAGTTCTCCTGATTTTCTTACAAGCATTTTTTACTTTTGAGTCACAGCAGAAAATTGGCATGCATGACCCCATATTTAAATTGCAGTAGGAAGTAATTGGCCCTTTTCTAACCTAATAATATCAAAATTATTTCAATAAAATTAGTTTCACTTCAGGTCATTTTTAGTACAAAATTAACAAATAGTACCAAAAACTCAAAAATAATGTGGGTAGCAGTAGGTAGGAAACAACACATTCGTGCATATAAGATATATCTAATAAAATACTGACATATCATCCATGTTGCTGCCAATCATAATTATCAAAAACAGTATTAAATAGAGTTCTGAAAAAACTGGTAAATAATTATTTATTAAAAATTGCGCTGTGCTCGTAATTTGTGTTAATACTTATATGGAACTCACCTCTGATACTGTCTGCTGCTAAATTTTTAGTTAGAAAAATCTATTCATCTCCAAATTTTGGTACTAATTACAGAATACATATAATAAGATAAAATTGAGGGAAGCATCTTCAGATATAATTAAGATTCTACAGTAAATTTTTTGAACGTGTCTGATAATTATTTTCTATCTAATCTTTTAAACTTTGTTTTAGGATAGAAAACAGAAAAGTGAGAGGTGACTGGAAATAATGAATATAAATAACATATATATATAATACGCTATATTTTGTTGAAATATTTAAACCACTTCATTACCACTTCAGTAATGAAACCAGTAGTATTTAAACATTTGCAATGAAGTGAATATATTAATAATTACAATAAAATATAAATTATTGTAATTAGAAAAAATATAACTCAAATAATTGCATTACCTCGAATACAGACCCCCAGTGATAGAATTATACATGTAAACATTATATATGTAAACATTCCTATGATGTTGAGTGAGTCATGTTATTAACTTAAGATCTGGAAGAGCCAATGTATATTGCTGTATATTGCTGTATTTGTTGTATTCTATTGGATAATATTATTATTTAATTGTCAGGATTATGATATCTACATTTTCGCTTATAACAGGGTAGGTCAACTCGCTTACAATGGATTAGGCATGTAGTTACAAGCGTTTTAACTCCGTATTTTGACCATAAACCCTTCAAATACAATACAATTAAACTATGACACAGACCAACAAAATAGTGACATATCGAATTATTCAGATTTAAATAGTGAATTTTTCTTCTTTATGTATTTTTCGGCTATGCAATTATGATTTTAGTAATCAGATCACAAATATATTTTGAAAACCATTTTAATAAACTGGAAAATTACGTTTAGATGTATCGTTATTATTTTGAATAGTGTTTTGGAGTAATTTTTAAGTAATTTCTTCATTTAATTATCTTTTATTCTTTAGAGTAGATTGAATTTAATTAAACCTACACTCCACAATGAATGTGTTGCATCAGTATTTATAAGTAATTAATTCCGTTTTTCTTTGTATTGTACTTTTGTTCATCAGGTTTTTATCCATTTATATCTTCGGGAGGGATAATTATCAGCATATTACTTAAATTTCTCAAAATATTTCGATTCCTGTGCCAACTATTTACATTCTGGGAACGAATCCGTTCGTTTTGGACGATTTGAAGATAATTTGCTCTTTGTTTTTAACCCAGTTCATTGGAGCGGTGATTATAATCCCGTTTCTATTCATTTTCAAAGTTTAATAGAAACTGAAAACATTCGCAGTTGCTTTATCGGTAATTCAAATCAACAATTGCATTACCGGCATACCATTTTATTCAGGTATATACTCGAGTATACTCCCCAAGTACGGATATATGCAAATTCTGGGTAAACTTTGGGATTTGCTTACCAGGTATTAATATTTGCTTCGAATATTCAGAATAGCAGAATAAACTAGCCAAGATAATTTGCTAGCAAATACTAAAAACGGTGAAACATCCGTTAATAATTGCTATAGTTCTCGGAATAAAATTCAATCTAGCATATTATGGCTTTAACTCGCCAAAAAAAAAAATTAGTAATTCCTGTGGAGCTTTCCCTCCATTCGGACTAATATCAATTGGAATGCTAGCCCACCAAAAATTTGTTGAAAAGTAGAATATTAAGCAAGAACTTGTATGTATTCAAACAAAACTTACAAAAGCAAAATAATTAACATTATAATTATTTAGCTAATGAGACACTGCGCACTTCCAGTAGTGTTAATTAGTTTGCTGGCAAGGCTTTAAAATTAAACAATAAGAAATTGTAGAAATTAGCATTAGTATTTACGCCTAACCTTGTTAAATAATAAGTTCTCTGTGCAATAAGTATAATAAGCTTTCTGATGTTGCTGTATTTGATTTAGTATTTGGAACTATTACTGTTCTAACAATTACTCCAATACTTTAATTTATATATGTTATATGTTATGGCGGGAATGATATTTTATGATTGGTTTGAATGAATATATGAGATTTCACTCGTTTTTATATTCATTCGTTTTATTAGTTCAAAATCTTAAAATAAATTGAAAATTATGTTACACAACATAATCAACATCTATAATCAATACGTATCAATACAAAACATGTATTGTAACATTTTGTAACTTTAAATATTTATTTTTAGAATCACATACATAACATTTTAATGTAATATTACTCAATTAAAATAAAATACAAATTATTTGTTAATATAAAACCACTTTATAATTGAATGGAACTAATAAGTCAATTAAGTTAATATGATTTTGTTGAAATATCGTACTTAGCAAAAGGATCATTTGCTACAGCATATAAATGTTTAGACAAAGAATAGTAACCAAATATAATATTAGTTATAGATAGTATAAATGAATGTTAGAATCGCTTAAAAATGTCAGATATTTTAAAAGATGTTCATAATTGTCACATTTTAAAATAACTAAACAATATTAACTTAAATTCAAATGTATTAATAGGTAAATTTTACGAATCAGATATGAGGAATCACATAAAAATGTTATCTTTAAATTAAAAACTTGATTTCTTCAGAGAGCTGCTCGTGCTCGTGAAGCAGGTCCACGACAAAGGCGTGTACCACATGGACCTGAAGCCCTCCAACATCATGGTCCAGGACGGGAAGCCAGTCCTCATCGACTTCGGCCAGTCCGTCACGGAGGCGGAGGTGGACTCGGTGCTCAACACCAGCGCATACGCCCCCAAGCACGACGTGTACTCCTGCAACGTGATCCCGGAGAAGTTCGACATATATTGCCTCGGGAACATGCTCCATGAAATTTACATTGGATAACCTTTACCAGCACCTATTAATTTATTATCTAGATAGTATCATTAATTACAAGATAAAGTAGGAATTATTGCAACTCATTTAATTTCAGGTATGACTTGTCAAGATCAAAAATAAAGACTAACAATTAATTAATGTAACATCCTTTGTTTGCCTAATAAATACAATCGTCTCTTGAAAACTTTAGTTTTGAAGAAATTATTTCTAAATACGAGTAAGATCTAGATATTCCACAAGTTATAAAGTCGGCTGGTAATTCAGATTTCTTTGCTGGAGAAGGAGCAACATTTTCGTATGCGGATATAGGTAATTAATGTTGCATTTTGGGACAAACTTTAAATCTATATGATTTTTGCGGAGATATGGCTTTATCTCGCATTTAAAGTTGTGACGTCAGTGTAGAAGACTAAAAGTGAGTTGTAATTTTTCATTGACACATATTTCATTCAAAAGCCTGAGTTCTGACATTTGAGTCATTTTCTAAATTAGTTGGTATTCAAAATGCGCATTTCCGTTTTATTTTATCATTTTGAAATTAATGTATGCATTGCCGCTTCATTTATCAATGGTGAAGCAGCCGTATTTGTGTAAGGAAACTCCTATTTTGCGGCCGATAGACGTGGTGATTTAGCTTCCGCCTATGATTTCTGGGATATACTTTACTCACAAGTCCTAATTTTCGGAGTCTGAGCCGCTTCCGGTCTTGTTCAGGCAGAAGATTCAGTATCCGGAGGCGAGTTTTGTTGCAATAATGGTGGTCACCAATTATCGCGTGCTAATCTTGCAGAAGGTTTCGGACACCTATTTCGTGCCCGTGATCTCAATGCCCTACGGCCTTATTTTGAATGTGGACAAAATCGGTGGGCAGAAGTTCACGCGCAACGACCAAAATTACGGGATCCGATTCACCCTCAAATCACCATTCTCATTCATAGTACAGCTTGACCGTACACTCAAAATAAGGAAAACGCTTTATTCCTCTCTATTAAACCACTTACAAATTGATTAAAAGTTCTCTACGTCGTTCATCTCAACCGTTCTAAAGTAACGGGTGAACGTGAACGGGTGGCAACTGTACGACCCCGTTTACGAGTACCTCAGAATGGGCGTTGAGACGAACATCGTTTTAAAAAGTTTGTATTAATGCAAATTCCAGGTAAAAAGGATTACAAAGTACTTCCCGAATCTGCACCAGAACGAGCAAATGAGCTTCTTGGCTTCAAATCCGCAAGTAATCCAGTCAATCGAGGACGACACAATATCTTAACCCACAAATGAAAATATTTTGTAACCAACCGCTTATAACTATTAAGAAGACCCAAGGCTGCCAGAGACACCCGGATTCGTGATGCAACAGTACAATTACGACTACTCTGTGTGCGAAACGTACCCAGCACTACTAGCGTTCCCCGGATTCCTCACAATAACTCAAATAAAACAAGTAGCACAATTCAGAAGCTCACAAAGACTACCAGCACTGCTCTGGACCATGAGCAACATGCCATGCATCATCAGATGCTCACAACCATGCCAAGGACTCAAAGGAGAAGCAAGCATCGTAGACAAACAAATGATCAACGGATTCTGCTGCAAAAGATACCCAAAATCAATCATATTCGACGCACGCGCTCAACTCAACGTATAAGTCAACCAAATCATGGGAAAAGGAGTTGAAAAGATAGAAGAATATGAAAGCGTTGAACGCGTAGTATATCTAGGCATGGACAACATTCACGTCGTCAGACAAGCATTTCTAGAACTCAGAGAAGCAATGCAAGAATAAGTCAAAATAAACTACAAAAGATCACAAGGATTCGAGCTATTCACACAAATTCGCCACTATAAACTCACAGATGAGGAAGTTTTGCAATTAAATCCAAAACTCATTCAAACATACACCTAAGCCGAATTAATCGAGATTAACTGCTCTTAGCAATAAAATACTAAAATTGACGACCATTCTTCCGAGACCGATGCGATTTCATTAAATATCTCGCTAGATAATCACACCGCTAATTTCTAGAAATAGAAAATTGAACCGCTCATTCTTGGCCGAGCTGTATAATGCAATCAACAAATCATAAATTATTTACATCACATTCAAACACTAATGCAAGGTGCCTACTTGATTAAACTCGCAATAAGACAAGGAAGAAACGCGATTATCCACTGCTCAGACGGTTGGGACAGAACCCCGCAGCTCACCTCACTCGCACAACTCGCGATTGATCCTTATTACAGAACCTGCAGAGGATTCGCGATCCTGATTTAAAAAGAGTTCCTGAGCTTCGGACACAGGTTCGGAACCAGGAACAATCTGTTCATGTACACGAGCGACCAGAAAGAATAAGCGCCCATTTTCTTCATGTTCTTGGAAGCGGTCTACAACGTCATCAAATAAAATGTTGAGCAGTTCGAGTTCGATCAAGACTTTCTCTTGTACTTGGCATTCCAGTGCTGGAACAGGCAGACGGGCACCTTCCTCTTCGACTGCGAGTGCGACAGGCAGGTGAACATGGCCCAGCAGCTCTCCAACTCGGTGTTCGACGACGTGGACCAGTGGAAGGTGAGAGAGGCGCAGGGTGGCGAAGTGAACATCCAGGTGGAACAGACCACGCTCTGGTGGGACTGGTGGGGCCAGCACATGTGATTTTATTCTTCAATATCATGTCGTTAAAACGTAAATAGAAATGTGAATATCTATATTAATATTATTATATCCCACTCGCTTAACTTGACATTCCATATATCTTATGTATAATAGAATGCAGAAATTGTGCATAGAAAATGATAATTATGATTTAATATTTAGTATTTTGTTATTAAAGCTATTATAAATTTCAATATCAAAATAATTATGCGAAATTCACAAAGAATATTCCTAAAATACTATTTAACAACTATTGATTCTTGATAATGCAACATTTCCAAACAAATCTCTCAAACTCATATTCGTATTCGTTTTGCTGAGTGTTTCGTAATCTGAGTAAACAGTTGAGTACGAAGAATTTTCAATTCGTTCTGGCTCCTTTTCGGACTCTTCACAAAAACTAAAATGTAGATTTTAATCTGAAAAGTGGTTAGCCTATGACTAACTACTATTTAAACTATACGCATCACGGGGAAACAATGGATGGTGAATACAATGTTCAAGTGCAAGTCTGAGATCTTGGGTTCTAGATGTCATCAAGCCAACCAGATCCACAGTAAGAATTCCAGCAGAGCGCATGTGATTTTATTTGTCAATTTCATGGCCTTCGACTTTATTTTGTTCGATTTAAATAAATATATAATTGATAAATATATAATTCAAGGGTATTGATGAATTTATAAGTTTTAAAGGTCTTTAATTAATGGATGATAAATATTTTTTCTTCGTTAGAATTCGCTCTTTCACTCGACAATAATACAAATAATTCTGTTCCATTGTATTATAAAAATGTATTCCGTAAATAACTTGTAGATTTAGTACAAGAAATTTTTCAAATTACAAAAAATAAATTCTATTCAGCTACCTTATAATATCAGAGTTAGCTTCTGATCTATTATTTTTATGTATTAAGTAACAGTTCAACAGACGTCACATCTAAAAATTGTATATTACAATAATAGGATAAAAGAATATATAATATATTACTATTATTTAATATAATATTAGAATTATTATTGTTCTTGTAATATATTATGTTTCACTAACTAGTTTCTAGTTCTTTCTAAGTGTCACTTCATTGTATTTTATATAGTGCTCTAAGTTAGTGAATATAAAATATAAGTTAAACCCAAAACATTCAAAATTGTAAGTTAATTTGCAATAATATGCTTTATTTACAACTATCACACTATTTTAAATGAGAACTTCATAATATATGCTTTAGACAAAATACTTTGTTCTTCTATAATTGACTTCTCACAGTAAAATTAAAAAATAAGATCTAGATAACTTTTGATTATTTTCGTTTATAAAGTTGAAGCAGTGCACCAAGGTAGATGATTTACATATTAAATTTAATTAACAGTTTGAGATCTGGAGGATATTTTGTAATTTAAATAAGAACCCTAAAGTACTTTTCGTCGCAATATTTTTTAGGTACGCAAATGCGTACAAAAAACCACCCCCTGAATGTGATTACGTATTGCTATCTTCATTAGATGTATGTAATCATTCGGTCCCAGAAATACACATTATTTATATATAAGATATTTATATATAAGTTATGATGATATCTTCATCTCATAAATCTCGATCATCAAAAAGTCTAAGTTTAGTTCCACAGCAATGCTATCACAGACTAATATTTATATCACAGCTTCAATGATTTGCAGCCTCATATGATATAAATCATAAGTATTAACATTTTAGGATGCAACAGAAATACATACCATCATCTGAAAAAGATCCTTCTAAAAATATGTAACTGTCAATAACGAGTTGTGCTTTGCCTTACATTTAATTATAAATGTTGGTTTCTATATTATTATATAAATAATTGAATAAATTATCTCAAAAAGTTTGTAATAAACAATTATAAGTAGATGATTAACAATATTAATATTGTTTAAAAACAAAATTTTTGGATAATTCAAGAATGTACAGTTAAGTATCACTTGCTTAACACAGCAATATATTTATTTACAATGATGCTATGATACAATCTGACATCAGATTAGAGCTGTCATATTTATAAACTTTCGCAGTGTTCGGTATTAATAAGAATAACCAGCATATTTAAAATTCAATGATAAACGTTTCCATTTAGTTTTAAATAGTGTAATGTTCGCTAATTTGCATTGAATGTGATATTATGATTTAAAAATCAAAATTAATATTGGTAGCATAAGGTAACTGCCTAACTGGATTAATGTAAAAATCACGTAATATTGTATTTATCAACCATTCGTAAATTCAATATCGTTTTAATAGCCCAAAATCAAGCGGAGTCGTATTTAATATTTCAAAACCATTATAGTTTACAATATTTGAATCACAGATAGTAGGATATAATTTTTAGAATACCGATTATACATAAAATATAGTATCTATAATTTAACCTTTGTAAATATTGATACATGTATATAACCTTAAAGTCTGTTCTAATATAAATAGCAATAATAATAAATAGTTAATATTATCTGCAGAATTAATATTTTAATGCTAAGAAATATGCTAAAACGAATATCCTGTGTATGGATTATGTTTAACAGAATTGATAAATGGAGAAGTTTACAATTATACAATTGTTTGTATTGAACCGTTTATCTTCAATGGTTTATAATGTATTTGCAAAGAAGGATATATTATAAATATTACTATTTGTGTAGAAATTCTAGCTAGTTTAAATTACTTGGCATATGATATTCAGACATTAGCTATTATTTTTAATAATAATTTAACATAAATGGGAAAATAAGCACTCTGACAATATATCAAAAGTCCAAAACTATATAATATAGAATACATCATTTTTACAAACTTTAATTAATAATGTAAATACTAGCGCTAATATACAAATTGATCTAATAAATCAATCAATATTAAATTTATCAACGAAATTGCGATAAAATATTTCAATTTTAAATAATAATATAATTGATGTGAATTATTCATTAACAAATAAAATTGATTTGGTAAATAATTATATTAATACTTAACTACTATAACTGAAATAAATGGCATCAACTAACTTTTCAAATCATGACTAGCTCATTTAAAATGTAATAATATAATTATAAACAACAAATTAAAATCTTTAAACTCAAACTAATACAAATAATATTCAAAACAATAACATTAATACACTATAATAAGGTGTATCGTAACTACAAAATAAATTATCTTCAATTTAAGAATTTACCACAGTGGGACAATTTGTATGTTCTACTACTAGTCCGGGCTCAACTTATTTATCATAATAATGTCAATGGCCGTAAGATGGTTGTGGAGTAGCAAATTAGTATTTAAATTATATTACAAAATAGTGTAAATGTAAAACATATTCAGTAAATCCAGGGATTTGCAGAGCATTAAATAGATGTTGTAATGAAAACACATATGAATCTTGTAGTGGTGACGGATGTTCCACTATATATTATTATAACTGTCCTGGCTTGTATAAAGATCAAAGTTTTTTGCAATGTGGTGGCTTTATGCCAAATATGTGATACTGATATTTTCATTTATATTTACTGATATTGCTAAATATTATTAAATGTCTGTTGGAGTAATATTTGTGAATTACGAACTCCACCGTATATATATATATATATTCATTTCACTTCCTCGAGACGGCACAAACGAACGACTGTGAGACTTTCGAAAGCAAAACATAGGCTATCGCACACCAGTGTTTCCACTTTCAAAACGGGCTCAACCCGTCATTTATGTCCACAGTAAAGACCTAGCAGGGCCCTCACTGAGTCGTTAGCGGACCAGTTTCACCTGATTCGCTAACTTGATTTTTAGAAACTGGTTCTCGCTTCTCAGTTTCTTTTTGCTCGTTATTTCCTTCGGCTTGCACGAGAGGTTGTTCCGTTGTATTGGCATTGCTTGGTGGTGGTTGCCTTTGATGCATCGTTTCATCAACTTGATTAGGTACCTGGGTTCCTTCTTAGTTTATTTGTTTTTACAAATCCCTAATTTCGGGGTATATTGCCGGTGGTAGATTAACTATTTCCTAGGGTTTAGACGCGTTGATATCTTATTTAGCTCTCTATTTTTAGATAAACTATTTCTGATATTCCATTTGGAGCTTCTTCTTCTAGGCTTTCGTTAAGATTGGCTTGGTTTCCTATTTTGCGTCAGCTATCGTTTTTTATTCATTTTAACCATCTTTTGGCTATGATTTGACAGGCTTTTCTAAGACAGGTTATTTATCCTCTTTCTTTTTCTAAGTTTCCTTTTGAGGAGACTTTGCGCTAGATTGGGGCTTTTTAGTGGTCTTTTGATCTTGTGACTTTTAGACTGGGGGCTATTTCTCTTTCTGCTTCTGAGCGTCCTTAAGCTTCGTTTTGTCAGGCGCTTTTTCTTCGATATTCTTCGTAGGTTCAGCTTTCTAACTTACTTTAGTCTTTTTCTTCTCGTTTTCAGGCTGGGCTTCGGCATTGCTTGTCTTTTAAGTGATCTTCTTGTCGTCATGCTTCTTTTTGGTTTCTTTGAATTTACGCATCACTGCCGCCGCTGTATCAAATTAACTTTACAATTCTCTTTACAATTTGGCGATCTTCTCTTTGAGAGACTAAATTTTCTTGTCATTGCCTTTCGCGTTGGGGATTACTTTGGTCTGGGTGGGTTAGTCAGGTTTTTTCTTTGTGGACGTGTCCTCCAGTTTATTGTTGCCTTTTTCTGCTGTTTGCGTTGACTTCTTTTTGGTCTTTGTCTTGTGGGCTTTTTCAAAGTTTTTCAGTGTTTATTTAGGCTTTGCAGGCACTTCTTTGATTGGAGATAGTGTGGCTACCTTCATCATTCCTTTTTCGTGAAGGTAATCAAAGATTTTCCCGTAGTTGTCAGTGCGTTTGAATTAAACATCACTGTCTGCTAGGGAGGCAAAGCGGTTGACACTGGGTTTCTCGACATCGATTTCGCTATGTTTTTCGCCCCGTTGGACTACTTTCTTTCTATACATAAGCTCGGCTCGATGTGTTTGAGAGGTACTTATCATGTAGCCTATCTCTTCATAAATCGTCTCGAAATTAACTCGGAGTTCTTCCAAGAATTCTCTCGACTTTTAATGAATAGTGAGATTCTTACCGATTATGATCGGAATAATTTTGAGCGGGTTACCATTTTGATCCTTTTTGTCCCGATAATGCTACTCTTTGAGAGCGTAATACTTATCAAGATCCCAAGTGATTCCAATATCCAAATAAATCTGAACTCCGTTGACCACAATGCTGATGTCCGGTTTAGTCCGGCCTTCCAGCCTGTTGTCGTTGTCTTTGCAGACTTTTCTGACTTGATATCTCTTTCTGAGGATTCTTTCAAGGAAGTTAGCAAAACGATCGTGGGCTGCAATGTTGAGCTCGTTGATCTTTTTGCAGTCTTGTTCGTGGCCTTCCTTGTATGGTTTTTTGCACAGTTCGCAAATTTCTGGGATTGGTGTATCCCTCACGTTGTTGAAAACCCAGTTGATCATGTATTAGAATGCAGTGTTATCCATTCTTCTACGGCCCAACAGTGTGTACCCTGGTTTAGGCACCGTGTCGTCGACTTGTAGTGACATTTTTTCTTGGATTTTCATTTCTTTGCGTATGTCTCTGAAGAAATTCTTAGATTTAGTCATCTTGGTGTTTATTTTGCCAATGATTTGTTCGAGTTTGGATTTGGTAATTTAGTCACCATTTTCTCGAATATAGTAGTCAATTTCTTGATAAAGCTGCTTGTTCTCAGCGCAGTGCTCCGCGACGTCGATGAGAGGTCCGTAGTTACAGGTGCTTACGATGCATTGGCAGAAGAGTAGAAGTTTATCCTTGTTTGGAATGTCTAATTTTGCATACCCATCAAATTTCTTTTTGAGATTGTCCGTGATTTGTTTGGCAGTGGTTTCGCTGTTTTTCAAAAATCTTAACCTAAAAAGTTCACGATTCCTGATTTGTTAAAGAAGTTGGGGTGAGTGCACTCGCATTTTTCGGTATTTACTTCTAAATGCATTTCTTTGTACAAGGCAATCGTTTCGTTGATAGTTTATTGGATTTTGTCGGGGGTTGTGATTACGACCATGTCGTCTATAAACCCCAGAGCGAATTTATATGAGTTTCCATTTTAGTCTTTTGCGGCTTGTGTTTTCTCCATGATTTAGTTTGAGAAACCACAGTATAGGATAGTACTAAGGTTGCAACCTTAATTTATTCCTACTTGGAGTTAATGGAAGTTGTTCGACCATCTGGCTTTAATTTGGTTCATAATATAGCGGGAATCTATATTACTTACCCCCTGCTCTATCAGCATTTTCTCAATCAATTGCCTAACACTCGAGAAGGCTCTTCTCACGTCGAATTTGATGGCGACAAGGCCGCCTTCGATTGTCAGAGCGAGTTTGTGTTTGGCTAATAGCATTCCGGATGGTATGATTGCAAATTAGTTTTAATTGATTTTAATTTTGCTGACTAAACGTCTTTTGAGCATGGAATGGTAGCAGGAGAGCAGTGCTTCTTGGACTTATACTGGTCTATAATCCTGTTTTCCATCGCTATCAAGTTTGTGCTTATCTATGTATAGTTTAGATTTGTCCTTGATAGTTACTGCTTCATGTATCTGATTGAAGCCTTATTTGAACATTTGAATGAGTAATCTGTCGCAAGTTTTATATGCGTATTTTAGATGCAAGTTTCCGAAGCCTGATTCTCCAGCCGATGTGTATTCATACATCTACTCGATTTAGGTTTCGACTTCCTCGATTTTAAATAGCGGAGCTTGTGTCTGTACCACAGTATCTTCACCCCTTGCTGGAACGTAAATAGTTTCAGCGGGTTGTGTTTGGGAGAAGTGTTTGGCGTCTAATTCTTATGTTTGCTCAGGTGTTAAGATAACCTGTTTTTCGCCAGCGTTATATCTTTCAATGTGTGATTACGCTAGACCAAATCGGTTGTGGTTGATGCAGAACATAATATAGTCTTCTGTTCGAGACTTAGTCTGATACTCTGTCTCTTCGAAGCCATTTAGATAGCTTTGAGGTCGTGTGAAACGTCCTAAGAAATCGTCCATTAATGCCGGTGCATTTTGTGGGGCATGTACGAATTTGAGGATTATTTCTTCAGCGCGCTCTCTTATAGCTAGTTCGTCTTCGGCGTTGCAGTACTTTGACAACTCATGTACGCTACATTTGGAGCTTTTTGCGGTTGAACTGTAGATGATAGTTGGATTATCATTATTGCCGTTGTTGTTGCTACTCGGGTTGTTAGGCGGGTTGTACGTATTAGGATTTTTAGAGTTATTGTTTCCTTTCGCGGAGGTTTTAGGTCTCCCCGGTTTACGTTTTTCTCCACTTTGATTGTTAGTTTCACCCCCTTCGCTGTCTTGGGGAGTGTTCTGTTAATCGGTGGCTCTAACGATTTCATGGTAGAAAATGCATTTTTGTTAGTGGGTGATGGCGGCTTTCAGATCTCTGAAAGGGCATTAATAATTTATGTAGTACAGCTTGACCGTACACTCAAAATAAGGGAAACGCTTTATTCCTCTCTATTAAACCACTTACAAATTGATTAAAAGTTCTCTACGTCGTTCATCTCAACCGTTCTAAAGTAACGGGTGAACGTGAACGGGTGGCAACTGTACGACCCCGTTTACGAGTACCTCAGAATGGGCGTTGAGACGAACATCGTTTTAAAAAGTTTGTATTAATGCAAATTCCAGGTAAAAAAGATTACAAAGTACTTCCCGAATCTGCACCAGAACGAGCAAATGAGCTTCTTGGCTTCAAATCCGCAAGTAATCCAGTCAATCGAGGACGACACAATATCTTAACCCACAAATGAAAATATTTTGTAACCAACCGCTTATAACTATTAAGAAGACCCAAGGCTGCCAGAGACACCCGGATTCGTGATGCAACAGTACAATTACGACTACTCTGTGTGCGAAACGTACCCAGCACTACTAGCGTTCCCCGGATTCCTCACAATAACTCAAATAAAACAAGTAGCACAATTCAGAAGCTCACAAAGACTACCAGCACTGCTCTGGACCATGAGCAACATGCCATGCATCATCAGATGCTCACAACCATGCCAAGGACTCAAAGGAGAAGCAAGCATCGTAGACAAACAAATGATCAACGGATTCTGCTGCAAAAGATACCCAAAATCAATCATATTCGACGCACGCGCTCAACTCAACGTATAAGTCAACCAAATCATGGGAAAAGGAGTTGAAAAGATAGAAGAATATGAAAGCGTTGAACGCGTAGTATATCTAGGCATGGACAACATTCACGTCGTCAGACAAGCATTTCTAGAACTCAGAGAAGCAATGCAAGAATAAGTCAAAATAAACTACAAAAGATCACAAGGATTCGAGCTATTCACACAAATTCGCCACTATAAACTCACAGATGAGGAAGTTTTGCAATTAAATCCAAAACTCATTCAAACATACACCTAAGCCGAATTAATCGAGATTAACTGCTCTTAGCAATAAAATACTAAAATTGACGACCATTCTTCCGAGACCGATGCGATTTCATTAAATATCTCGCTAGATAATCACACCGCTAATTTCTAGAAATAGAAAATTGAACCGCTCATTCTTGGCCGAGCTGTATAATGCAATCAACAAATCATAAATTATTTACATCACATTCAAACACTAATGCAAGGTGCCTACTTGATTAAACTCGCAATAAGACAAGGAAGAAACGCGATTATCCACTGCTCAGACGGTTGGGACAGAACCCCGCAGCTCACCTCACTCGCACAACTCGCGATTGATCCTTATTACAGAACCTGCAGAGGATTCGCGATCCTGATTTAAAAAGAGTTCCTGAGCTTCGGACACAGGTTCGGAACCAGGAACAATCTGTTCATGTACACGAGCGACCAGAAAGAATAAGCGCCCATTTTCTTCATGTTCTTGGAAGCGGTCTACAACGTCATCAAATAAAATGTTGAGCAGTTCGAGTTCGATCAAGACTTTCTCTTGTACTTGGCATTCCAGTGCTGGAACAGGCAGACGGGCACCTTCCTCTTCGACTGCGAGTGCGACAGGCAGGTGAACATGGCCCAGCAGCTCTCCAACTCGGTGTTCGACGACGTGGACCAGTGGAAGGTGAGAGAGGCGCAGGGTGGCGAAGTCAACATCCAGGTGGAACAGACCACGCTTTGGTGGGACTGGTGGGGCCAGCACATGTGATTTTATTCTTCAGTATCATGAAATTCCATTTGCAATATATCTTATCAAGTAGAGTAAAAGAATATACACTGTAGTTCATGATTTTATAAAGATAAAATTTAAATTAGTATTTTTAATATGATTTTTTAATTTAGCTCTTTATGATCTGATTATTTAATATAAATCATTATCATGGTGTTAAACTGTTACTAGTTATCTTATCTAATAACATGACTCACTCAACATCTAATTGGAGAATTATAGAATATATATTTCACTTCCTCGAGACGGCATAAACGAACGACTGTGAGACTTTCGAAAGCAAAAACATGGGCTCTCGCACACCAGAATATATATTATAGAATATATAAATATATAATTTTTATTATTATTTTAATTTTGTTCATCATAATTGATTATTTTTTATAATATTTTAATTTTAGTTTATCTCATTATCTCTTATAACATAACCAACTGAAAAGTATCTTTAATAAAAATAATAATAGGTATATTCATTCACTAAGAATCTTCCAAAAATACTATTTAACAACTGTTGATTCTGGATAATGCGACATTTCCAAACAAATCCCTCAAACTCATATTTGTATTCGTTTTGCTGAGTGTTTCGTAATCTGAGTAAACAGTTGAGTACGAAGAATTTTCAATTCGTTCTGGTTCCTTTTCGGATTCTTCACAAAAACTATAATTTAGATTTTAATCTGAAAAATGGTTAGCCTATGACTAACTATTTAAACTATACGCATCACGGGGAAACAAAGGATGGTGAATACAATGCTCAAGTGCAAGTCTGAGATCTTGGGTTCTAGATGTCATCAAGCCAACCAGATCCACAGTAAGAATTCCAGCAGAGCGCATGTGATTTTATTTGTCAATTTCATGGCCTTCGACTTTATTTTGTTCGATTTAAATAAATATATAATTGATAAATATATAATTCAAGGGTATTGATGAATTTATAAGTTTTAAAGGTCTTTAATTAATGGATGATAAATATTTTTTCTTCGTTAGAATTCGCTCTTTCACTCGACAATAATACAAATAATTCTGTTCCATTGTATTATAAAAATGTATTCCGTAAATAACTTGTAGATTTAGTACAAGAAATTTTTCAAATTACAAAAAATAAATTCTATTCAGCTACCTTATAATATCAGAGTTAGCTTCTGATCTATTATTTTTATGTATTAAGTAACAGTTCAACAGACGTCACATCTAAAAATTGTATATTACAATAATAGGATAAAAGAATATATAATATATTACTATTATTTAATATAATATTAGAATTATTATTGTTCTTGTAATATATTATGTTTCACTAACTAGTTTCTAGTTCTTTCTAAGTGTCACTTCATTGTATTTTATATAGTGCTCTAAGTTAGTGAATATAAAATATAAGTTAAACCCAAAACATTCAAAATTGTAAGTTAATTTGCAATAATATGCTTTATTTACAACTATCACACTATTTTAAATGAGAACTTCATAATATATGCTTTAGACAAAATACTTTGTTCTTCTATAATTGACTTCTCACAGTAAAATTAAAAAATAAGATCTAGATAACTTTTGATTATTTTCGTTTATAAAGTTGAAGCAGTGCACCAAGGTAGATGATTTACATATTAAATTTAATTAACAGTTTGAGATCTGGAGGATATTTTGTAATTTAAATAAGAACCCTAAAGTACTTTTCGTCGCAATATTTTTTAGGTACGCAAATGCGTACAAAAAACCACCCCCTGAATGTGATTACGTATTGCTATCTTCATTAGATGTATGTAATCATTCGGTCCCAGAAATACACATTATTTATATATAAGATATTTATATATAAGTTATGATGATATCTTCATCTCATAAATCTCGATCATCAAAAAGTCTAAGTTTAGTTCCACAGCAATGCTATCACAGACTAATATTTATATCACAGCTTCAATGATTTGCAGCCTCATATGATATAAATCATAAGTATTAACATTTTAGGATGCAACAGAAATACATACCATCATCTGAAAAAGATCCTTCTAAAAATATGTAACTGTCAATAACGAGTTGTGCTTTGCCTTACATTTAATTATAAATGTTGGTTTCTATATTATTATATAAATAATTGAATAAATTATCTCAAAAAGTTTGTAATAAACAATTATAAGTAGATGATTAACAATATTAATATTGTTTAAAAACAAAATTTTTGGATAATTCAAGAATGTACAGTTAAGTATCACTTGCTTAACACAGCAATATATTTATTTACAATGATGCTATGATACAATCTGACATCAGATTAGAGCTGTCATATTTATAAACTTTCGCAGTGTTCGGTATTAATAAGAATAACCAGCATATTTAAAATTCAATGATAAACGTTTCCATTTAGTTTTAAATAGTGTAATGTTCGCTAATTTGCATTGAATGTGATATTATGATTTAAAAATCAAAATTAATATTGGTAGCATAAGGTAACTGCCTAACTGGATTAATGTAAAAATCACGTAATATTGTATTTATCAACCATTCGTAAATTCAATATCGTTTTAATAGCCCAAAATCAAGCGGAGTCGTATTTAATATTTCAAAACCATTATAGTTTACAATATTTGAATCACAGATAGTAGGATATAATTTTTAGAATACCGATTATACATAAAATATAGTATCTATAATTTAACCTTTGTAAATATTGATACATGTATATAACCTTAAAGTCTGTTCTAATATAAATAGCAATAATAATAAATAGTTAATATTATCTGCAGAATTAATATTTTAATGCTAAGAAATATGCTAAAACGAATATCCTGTGTATGGATTATGTTTAACAGAATTGATAAATGGAGAAGTTTACAATTATACAATTGTTTGTATTGAACCGTTTATCTTCAATGGTTTATAATGTATTTGCAAAGAAGGATATATTATAAATATTACTATTTGTGTAGAAATTCTAGCTAGTTTAAATTACTTGGCATATGATATTCAGACATTAGCTATTATTTTTAATAATAATTTAACATAAATGGGAAAATAGCACTCTGACAATATATCAAAAGTCCAAAACTATATAATATAGAATACATCATTTTTACAAACTTTAATTAATAATGTAAATACTAGCGCTAATATACAAATTGATCTAATAAATCAATCAATATTAAATTTATCAACGAAATTGCGATAAAATATTTCAATTTTAAATAATAATATAATTGATGTGAATTATTCATTAACAAATAAAATTGATTTGGTAAATAATTATATTAATACTTAACTACTATAACTGAAATAAATGGCATCAACTAACTTTTCAAATCATGACTAGCTCATTTAAAATGTAATAATATAATTATAAACAACAAATTAAAATCTTTAAACTCAAACTAATACAAATAATATTCAAAACAATAACATTAATACACTATAATAAGGTGTATCGTAACTACAAAATAAATTATCTTCAATTTAAGAATTTACCACAGTGGGACAATTTGTATGTTCTACTACTAGTCCGGGCTCAACTTATTTATCATAATAATGTCAATGGCCGTAAGATGGTTGTGGAGTAGCAAATTAGTATTTAAATTATATTACAAAATAGTGTAAATGTAAAACATATTCAGTAAATCCAGGGATTTGCAGAGCATTAAATAGATGTTGTAATGAAAACACATATGAATCTTGTAGTGGTGACGGATGTTCCACTATATATTATTATAACTGTCCTGGCTTGTATAAAGATCAAAGTTTTTTGCAATGTGGTGGCTTTATGCCAAATATGTGATACTGATATTTTCATTTATATTTACTGATATTGCTAAATATTATTAAATGTCTGTTGGAGTAATATTTGTGAATTACGAACTCCACCGTATATATATATATATATTCATTTCACTTCCTCGAGACGGCACAAACGAACGACTGTGAGACTTTCGAAAGCAAAACATAGGCTATCGCACACCAGTGTTTCCACTTTCAAAACGGGCTCAACCCGTCATTTATGTCCACAGTAAAGACCTAGCAGGGCCCTCACTGAGTCGTTAGCGGACCAGTTTCACCTGATTCGCTAACTTGATTTTTAGAAACTGGTTCTCGCTTCTCAGTTTCTTTTTGCTCGTTATTTCCTTCGGCTTGCACGAGAGGTTGTTCCGTTGTATTGGCATTGCTTGGTGGTGGTTGCCTTTGATGCATCGTTTCATCAACTTGATTAGGTACCTGGGTTCCTTCTTAGTTTATTTGTTTTTACAAATCCCTAATTTCGGGGTATATTGCCGGTGGTAGATTAACTATTTCCTAGGGTTTAGCTTCGCTGATATCTTCCTTAGCTCTCTATTTTTAGATAAACTATTTCTGATATTCCATTTGGAGCTTCTTCTTCTAGGCTTTCGTTAAGATTGGCTTGGTTTCCTATTTTGCGTCAGCTATCGTTTTTTATTCATTTTAACCATCTTTTGGCTATGATTTGACAGGCTTTTCTAAGACAGGTTATTTATCCTCTTTCTTTTTCTTTAGAATATATAAATATATAATTTTTATTATTATTTTAATTTTGTAAAGATATATGCTTTTTGAAGAAGGAATACGCTGTTTCCACCATTATATCTGTTTCTCCATAAAAACTTAGATTGTCTTTATTTCTAAACAAATATGCGCCTAAAATATAAGTAAACTTACTTCCAATTGTTTATGAACAGCAAAGAAGCACCATCATATTTTAATTTTACAAACGTATGTGAGTAAAATCATTAAACACAACGCTTGCACCATCTTTTTCAAATAACTAAACGTACTTCGGATTGACAACACCAAAACTAGCCAACTCTTGAGTTTTTTCATTTATAGCGATCTCATACTTCAAACCAAATTCCTCAACATGTTTTGAAATCATTATGTGATCAGGAATTAAAATCTTAGCTAAAATTGCGGCATGTCTTCTCAATTGTTACAGCGTACATTTGATTACTATTCTGTGTTCTATACTTTCGATAAGGATATGAATCATATGTATTCCTTGAAATTCTAATAAATTATCTTTAATCAAAGCTTCTTCTTCCAAACTAAATTTGTATTTCAATAATTATTATTCGCAGCACGGATATTTAACGTTGCCATCATGCTCTTTAAAGAAATTAATTTAGAAGTATGTGTGCGATTAGTCTAATTGCTATTTATTTGATTTGAAGATGACCATGAGCTGTTGGCTAACTTTTAATAGTAGTCTGTGTTGACAATGTTATTCAACGTCATATAACCTAAGTTATAAAATTCCATGATTTGGTTGACTTATACGTTGAGTTGAGCGCATGCGTCGAATATGATTGATTTTGGGTATCTTTTGCAGCAGAATCCGTTGATCATTTGTTTGTCTACGATGCTTGCTTCTCCTTTGAGTCCTTGGCATGGTTGTGAGCATCTGATGATGCATGGCATGTTGCTCATGGTCCAGAGCAGTGCTGGTAGTCTTTGTGAGCTTCTGAATTGTGCTACTTGTTTTATTTGAGTTATTGTGAGGAATCCGGGGAACGCTAGTAGTGCTGGGTACGTTTCGCACACAGAGTAGTCGTAATTGTACTGTTGCATCACGAATCCGGGTGTCTCTGGCAGCCTTGGGTCTTCTTAATAGTTATAAGCGGTTGGTTACAAAATATTTTCATTTGTGGGTTAAGATATTGTGTCGTCCTCGATTGACTGGATTACTTGCGGATTTGAAGCCAAGAAGCTCATTTGCTCGTTCTGGTGCAGATTCGGGAAGTACTTTGTAATCCTTTTTACCTGGAATTTGCATTAATACAAACTTTTTAAAACGATGTTCGTCTCAACGCCCATTCTGAGGTACTCGTAAACGGGGTCGTACAGTTGCCACCCGTTCACGTTCACCCGTTACTTTAGAACGGTTGAGATGAACGACGTAGAGAACTTTTAATCAATTTGTAAGTGGTTTAATAGAGAGGAATAAAGCGTTTCCCTTATTTTGAGTGTACGGTCAAGCTGTACTACATAAATTATTAATGCCCTTTCAGAGATCTGAAAGCCGCCATCACCCACTAACAAAAATGCATTTTCTACCATGAAATCGTTAGAGCCACCGATTAACAGAACACTCCCCAAGACAGCGAAGGGGGTGAAACTAACAATCAAAGTGGAGAAAAACGTAAACCGGGGAGACCTAAAACCTCCGCGAAAGGAAACAATAACTCTAAAAATCCTAATACGTACAACCCGCCTAACAACCCGAGTAGCAACAACAACGGCAATAATGACAATCCAACTATCATCTACAGTTCAACCGCAAAAAGCTCCAAATGTAGCGTACATGAGTTGTCAAAGTACTGCAACGCCGAAGACGAACTAGCTATAAGAGAGCGCGCTGAAGAAATAATCCTCAAATTCGTACATGCCCCACAAAATGCACCGGCATTAATGGACGATTTCTTAGGACGTTTCACACGACCTCAAAGCTATCTAAATGGCTTCGAAGAGACAGAGTATCAGACTAAGTCTCGAACAGAAGACTATATTATGTTCTGCATCAACCACAACCGATTCGGTCTAGCGTAATCACACATTGAAAGATATAACGCTGGCGAAAAACAGGTTATCTTAACACCTGAGCAAACATAAGAATTAGACGCCAAACACTTCTCCCAAACACAACCTGCTGAAACTATTTACGTTCCAGCAAGGGGTGAAGATACTGTGGTACAGTCACAAGCTCCGCTATTTAAAATCGAGGAAGTCGAAACCTAAATCGAGCAGATGTATGAATACACATCGGCTGGAGAATCAGGCTTCGGAAACTTGCATCTAAAATACGCATATAAAACTTGCGACAGATTACTCATTCAAATGTTCAAATAAGGCTTCAATCAGATACATGAAGCAGTAACTATCAAGGACAAATCTAAACTATACATAGATAAGCACAAACTTGATAGCGATGGAAAACAGGATTATAGACCAGTATAAGTCCAAGAAGCACTGCTCTCCTGCTACCATTCCATGCTCAAAAGACGTTTAGTCAGCAAAATTAAAATCAATTAAAACTAATTTGCAATCATACCATCCGGAATGCTATTAGCCAAACACAAACTCGCTCTGGCAATCGAAGGCGGCCTTGTCGCCATCAAATTCGACGTGAGAAGAGCCTTCTCGAGTGTTAGGCAATTGATTGAGAAAATGCTGATAGAGCATGGGGTAAGTAATATAGATTCCCGCTATATTATGAACCAAATTAAAGCCAGATGGTCGAACAACTTCCATTAACTCCAAGTAGGAATAAATTAAGGTTGCAACCTTAGTACTATCCTATACTGTGGTTTCTCAAACTAAATCATGGAGAAAACACAAGCCGCAAAAGACTAAAATGGAAACTCATATAAATTCGCTCTGGGGTTTATAGACGACATGGTCGTAATCACAACCCCCGACAAAATCCAATAAACTATCAACGAAACGATTGCCTTGTACAAAGAAATGCATTTAGAAGTAAATACCGAAAAATGCGAGTGCACTCACCCCAACTTCTTTAACAAATCAGGAATCGTGAACTTTTTAGGTTAAGATTTTTGAAAAACAGCGAAACCACTGCCAAACAAATCACGGACAATCTCAAAAAGAAATTTGATGGGTATGCAAAATTAGACATTCCAAACAAGGATAAACTTCTACTCTTCTGCCAATGCATCGTAAGCACCTGTAACTACGGACCTCTCATCGACGTCGCGGAGCACTGCGCTGAGAACAAGCAGCTTTATCAAGAAATTGACTACTATATTCGAGAAAATGGTGACTAAATTACCAAATCCAAACTCGAACAAATCATTGGCAAAATAAACACCAAGATGACTAAATCTAAGAATTTCTTCAGAGACACACGCAAAGAAATGAAAATCCAAGAAAAAATGTCACTACAGGTCGACGACACGGTGCCTAAACCAGGGTACACACTGTTGGGCCGTAGAAGAATGGATAACACTGCATTCTAATACATGATCAACTGGGTTTTCAACAACGTGAGGGATACACCAATCCCAGAAATTTGCGAACTGTGCAAAAAACCATACAAGGAAGGCCACGAACAAGACTGCAAAAAGATCAACGAGCTCAACATTGCAGCCCACGATCGTTTTGCTAACTTCCTTGAAAGAATCCTCAGAAAGAGATATCAAGCCAGAAAAGTCTGCAAAGACAACGACAACAGGCTGGAAGACCGGACTAAACCGGACATCAGCATTGTGGTCAACGGAGTTCAGATTTATTTGGATATTGGAATCACTTGGGATCTTGATAAGTATTACGCTCTCAAAGAGTAGCATTATCGGGACAAAAAGGATCAAAATGGTAACCCGCTCAAAATTATTCCGATCATAATCGGTAAGAATCTCACTATTCATTAAAAGTCGAGAGAATTCTTGGAAGAACTCCGAGTTAATTTCGAGACGATTTATGAAGAGATAGGCTACATGATAAGTACCTCTCAAACACATCGAGCCGAGCTTATGTATAGAAAGAAAGTAGTCCAACGGGGCGAAAAACATAGCGAAATCGATGTCGAGAAACTCAGTGCCAACCGCTTTGCCTCCCTAGCAGACAGTGATGTTTAATTCAAACGCACTGACAACTACGGGAAAATCTTTGATTACCTTCACGAAAAAGGAATGATGAAGGTAGCCACACTATCTCCAATCAAAGAAGTGCCTGCAAAGCCTAAATAAACACTGAAAAACTTTGAAAAAGCCCACAAGACAAAGACTAAAAAGAAGTCAACGCAAACAGCAGAAAAAGGCAACAATAAACTGGAGGACACGTCCACAAAGAAAAAACCTGACTAACCCACCCAGACCAAAGTAATCCCCAACGCGAAAGGCAATGACAAGAAAATTTAGTCTCTCAAAGAGAAGATCGCCAAATTGTAAAGAGAATTGTAAAGTTAATTTGATACAGCGGCGGCAGTGATGCGTAAATTCAAAGAAACCAAAAAGAAGCATGACGACAAGAAAATCACTTAAAAGACAAGCAATGCCGAAGCCCAGCCTGAAAACGAGAAGAAAAAGACTAAAGTAAGTTAGAAAGCTGAACCTACGAAGAATATCGAAGAAAAAGCGCCTGACAAAACGAAGCTTAAGGACGCTCAGAAGCAGAAAGAGAAATAGCCCCCAGTCTAAAAGTCACAAGATCAAAAGACCACTAAAAAGCCCCAATCTAGCGCAAAGTCTCCTCAAAAGGAAACTTAGAAAAAGAAAGAGGATAAATAACCTGTCTTAGAAAAGCCTATCAAATCATAGCCAAAAGATGGTATATATCAAAATAATTATGCGAAATTCACAAAGAATATTCCTAAAATACTATTTAACAACTATTGATTCTTGATAATGCAACATTTCCAAACAAATCTCTCAAACTCATATTCGTATTCGTTTTGCTGAGTGTTTCGTAATCTGAGTAAACAGTTGAGTACGAAGAATTTTCAATTCGTTCTGGCTCCTTTTCGGACTCTTCACAAAAACTAAAATGTAGATTTTAATCTGAAAAGTGGTTAGCCTATGACTAACTACTATTTAAACTATACGCATCACGGGGAAACAATGGATGGTGAATACAATGTTCAAGTGCAAGTCTGAGATCTTGGGTTCTAGATGTCATCAAGCCAACCAGATCCACAGTAAGAATTCCAGCAGAGCGCATGTGATTTTATTTGTCAATTTCATGGCCTTCGACTTTATTTTGTTCGATTTAAATAAATATATAATTGATAAATATATAATTCAAGGGTATTGATGAATTTATAAGTTTTAAAGGTCTTTAATTAATGGATGATAAATATTTTTTCTTCGTTAGAATTCGCTCTTTCACTCGACAATAATACAAATAATTCTGTTCCATTGTATTATAAAAATGTATTCCGTAAATAACTTGTAGATTTAGTACAAGAAATTTTTCAAATTACAAAAAATAAATTCTATTCAGCTACCTTATAATATCAGAGTTAGCTTCTGATCTATTATTTTTATGTATTAAGTAACAGTTCAACAGACGTCACATCTAAAAATTGTATATTACAATAATAGGATAAAAGAATATATAATATATTACTATTATTTAATATAATATTAGAATTATTATTGTTCTTGTAATATATTATGTTTCACTAACTAGTTTCTAGTTCTTTCTAAGTGTCACTTCATTGTATTTTATATAGTGCTCTAAGTTAGTGAATATAAAATATAAGTTAAACCCAAAACATTCAAAATTGTAAGTTAATTTGCAATAATATGCTTTATTTACAACTATCACACTATTTTAAATGAGAACTTCATAATATATGCTTTAGACAAAATACTTTGTTCTTCTATAATTGACTTCTCACAGTAAAATTAAAAAATAAGATCTAGATAACTTTTGATTATTTTCGTTTATAAAGTTGAAGCAGTGCACCAAGGTAGATGATTTACATATTAAATTTAATTAACAGTTTGAGATCTGGAGGATATTTTGTAATTTAAATAAGAACCCTAAAGTACTTTTCGTCGCAATATTTTTTAGGTACGCAAATGCGTACAAAAAACCACCCCCTGAATGTGATTACGTATTGCTATCTTCATTAGATGTATGTAATCATTCGGTCCCAGAAATACACATTATTTATATATAAGATATTTATATATAAGTTATGATGATATCTTCATCTCATAAATCTCGATCATCAAAAAGTCTAAGTTTAGTTCCACAGCAATGCTATCACAGACTAATATTTATATCACAGCTTCAATGATTTGCAGCCTCATATGATATAAATCATAAGTATTAACATTTTAGGATGCAACAGAAATACATACCATCATCTGAAAAAGATCCTTCTAAAAATATGTAACTGTCAATAACGAGTTGTGCTTTGCCTTACATTTAATTATAAATGTTGGTTTCTATATTATTATATAAATAATTGAATAAATTATCTCAAAAAGTTTGTAATAAACAATTATAAGTAGATGATTAACAATATTAATATTGTTTAAAAACAAAATTTTTGGATAATTCAAGAATGTACAGTTAAGTATCACTTGCTTAACACAGCAATATATTTATTTACAATGATGCTATGATACAATCTGACATCAGATTAGAGCTGTCATATTTATAAACTTTCGCAGTGTTCGGTATTAATAAGAATAACCAGCATATTTAAAATTCAATGATAAACGTTTCCATTTAGTTTTAAATAGTGTAATGTTCGCTAATTTGCATTGAATGTGATATTATGATTTAAAAATCAAAATTAATATTGGTAGCATAAGGTAACTGCCTAACTGGATTAATGTAAAAATCACGTAATATTGTATTTATCAACCATTCGTAAATTCAATATCGTTTTAATAGCCCAAAATCAAGCGGAGTCGTATTTAATATTTCAAAATCATTATAGTTTACAATATTTGAATCACAGATAGTAGGATATAATTTTTAGAATACCGATTATACATAAAATATAGTATCTATAATTTAACCTTTGTAAATATTGATACATGTATATAACCTTAAAGTCTGTTCTAATATAAATAGCAATAATAATAAATAGTTAATATTATCTGCAGAATTAATATTTTAATGCTAAGAAATATGCTAAAACGAATATCCTGTGTATGGATTATGTTTAACAGAATTGATAAATGGAGAAGTTTACAATTATACAATTGTTTGTATTGAACCGTTTATCTTCAATGGTTTATAATGTATTTGCAAAGAAGGATATATTATAAATATTACTATTTGTGTAGAAATTCTAGCTAGTTTAAATTACTTGGCATATGATATTCAGACATTAGCTATTATTTTTAATAATAATTTAACATAAATGGGAAAATAATAATAAATAAAATAATTATTAAATATACCGGATTAAATAATTAATAGAAATCATTAGTAACAATATCAAAACTAATCAAACATTGTTTTATATGATGTTTCTAACTCATTGACTCCTTTGATACGAATTTTTGATATACACTATTTCAAATTATTTTAAAAAGACTTTTGCACAGTTTTGATTAAATAGATAATTTTCGTCATTCTAAAAGTAAGAACTCATGATCATAACATTAATATTGTAATAATATATTTACAAAAAAGTAATAATACACATAACAAACAAACATTTGTTAAAACTATATATTAATCCTAACGCTCACATCTCCCGTAAACAGCGGTTCTTTCTGTCAACATATTTTTTCATATATCATATTTCTTTCGTTCGTTCTGTTTTTCACTACGATTCCTCAATAATAACGAGTAAGCAGCTGTTAATTCTGGACAAAACTACATTCCCAAAAAGGTCTCTAAAACTTACGTTTGTGTTTGTTTTACAGAGAGTTTCACACTCTGAGTAGAAACTGGAACAAGAAGAGTTCTCAATTCGTTCTGGATCTTCTTCAATGCAAAAACTATAATTTAGAATTTACTGTTAAAATTCATCTATCAATTTACATTAATCAACAAAATTGGAAAGATCACAATTGAATAATGGGTGCTCCATACAATACTCAAGTGCCAATCTAAGATCTTGGATTCTAGATGTCATTGAACCAATCAGATCCATTGCCAGAACTCCAATAGATTACTAAATCTATTTCTATTTGGAACTTGGCGATAGAAGATATCCAAGCGGCTGCCCAGTGTAAATTTCATGGAGCATGTTCCCGAGGCAATAAATGTCGAACTTCTCCGGGATCACGTTGCAGGAGTACACGTCGTGCTTGGGGGCGTATGCGCTGGTGTTGAGCACCGAGTCCACCTCCGCCTCCGTGACGGACTGGCCGAAGTCGATGAGGACTGGCTTCCCGTCCTGGACCATGATGTTGGAGGGCTTCAGGTCCATGTGGTACACGCCCTTGTCGTGGACCTGCTTCACGAGCACGAGCAGCTCTCTGAAGAAGTCCAGCTTCTGGGGCAGGGACAGCTGGCGCACGTGGTCGTTGTACTGGGTGGCGTAGTAGCGGCCGGTTAATACATGCGAGTCCTTCGAGAAGATGCCCGGGTACTCCGCTTCCAGCTGCTCCAAGGCGGAGTCTTGTATCTCCAGCTTCTGGAGGCCGTACAGCTTCTGCACGCCATCGATGTCGCCCAGCTTCTTGGCGAGGTCGAACCTTGTCTGGAGTTCCTGGGTGTTATCAGACACGATCAAGACCACTTTCTCGCTCTCGCTGTTGACCGCCGTGAAGCAGGTTATGAAGGACCCTTGCTATAAGTACTTAATACTTTTGTAGTTACACAAAGAGCTTTGAGAATGTAGCTGTTTGTTTGTGTATTATAAACGCATTTGCATAAATTCGGAGTGTAAAAATAATTTAACAGTTGAAATATATATAGTCCATCTGTACTATTTTATTATAATTTATTTAAATAATTTAACGAGTGTGTGAATCAAAATTGAAATTATTAAATAATATATGCTTAGAATAGTACAATTTAACTATAAAATTAATACACAATTAAAATCAGTATAATACACAGTTACAATTATTCATACTTAACTCATACCCACTATAATTAATGCTTATCAATATAAAAGCTATAAAATTTTACAAGTTTATATTATACACTTTTGGTGGCACAATTCAGTGTTTTCATGCAACTAAAAATCATAGCTTCTAATTAATAAACAAACTAAATATAATAAATATAATAAAACCATTTAAAGCACAACCCTTGATGATATTGAGATTCTCAAACTATATTTTCAGTTTTTAATGAATATACCTCATCCTCAATGATTGTCACTCTAAATAGCTTACTCAAGCACTTGAAGTAATTATTAACATTTATTGACCTTGATAATTGTTATTAAATTAATGCTCAAGTAATAATAAACGATTAGACTCGGCGTCCGGCGTTAGAGCTGAAGAGGCATTGCTGAAATACCAGTTTTGTTTAGTGTGATCGATGATGAGTTCATACTATGAACCGTTCATACGGTTGCTCTTCTCGTTCCTTGCTGCATCAAACTTCCTGAGATGCGGCTCGGCCAAATCGGTTGCGGAAGGTAAAATCCCCTGGTTCAAAGTGCTGAGCTGCCATCAAGGATCGGTATGGCTAAGGGCATGCCATCAACGAGCCTTCAGGATTGGAAAACGGCAATCGCTCCATTGCTTCCTTAGAAATGCAGATGGTACGACGCAGGTGGATACTTACAGTTCATGTACAGAAGACCGAACTAGTATAAACGAAAGTTAAGAGTGGGATATATAAAAAGATTCATTCATTATTAAGATTCTTCTTAAACACTCAAAATACAGCTATTGATTCTGGACAAGGTCACGTTTCCAAACAAGTCCCGTAAACTGTTTGTAGTGTTGGTGGTCGTTTGGTTTAAGGTTTACGGAACGTCAAAGGACGAACTCGAGTATGAAGAACTGGTATTAATAACTTGTTTATTTCCTTCAATTTATTAATCTCCGTATAAACAAAATACATACTCGCTTAGAATCTGCTAGCTCTTTTCCAAGCTTGTTTCTTATTTGTACACAAATAACGGATGCTTCAAACAAGATTCCAGCGAAATCCGCAAATCTTAAATTCTTTAAGTCATTTGGCCGATGATATTTTGAGCAAATAACCCGAAGGTCTGCTTTATTTGCTAAGCCTACCTCGAACTTGGAGTCATTGGGTATCCAAGTGGTTACCCGGTGTAAATCTCGTGGAGCATGTTCCCGAGGCAATAAATGTCGAACTTCTCCGGGATCACGTTGCAGGAGTACACGTCGTGCTTGGGGGCGTAGGCGCTGGTGTTGAGCACCGAGTCCACCTCCGCCTCCGTGACGGACTGGCCGAAGTCGATGAGGACTGGCTTCCCGTCCTGAACCATGATGTTGGAGGGCTTCAGGTCCATGTGGTACACGCCCTTGTCGTGGACCTGCTTCACGAGCACGAGCAGCTCTCTGAAGAAGTCCAGCTTCTGGGGCAGGGACAGCTGGCGCACGTGGTCGTTGTACTGGGTGGCGTAGTAGCGGCCGGTTAATACATGCGAGTCCTTCGAGAAGATGCCCGGGTACTCCGCTTCCAGCTGCTCCAAGGCGGAGTCTTGTATCTCCAGCTTCTGGAGGCCGTACAGCTTCTGCACGCCCTCGATGTCGTCTAGCTTCTTGGCGAGGTCGAAGCGTGTCTGGAGTTCCTGGGTGTTATCAGACACGATCAAGACCACTTTCTCGCTCTCGCTGTTGACCGCCGTGAAGCAGGTTATGAAGGACCCTTGCTCCAAGAATTTTACATTTATATAGTTTGTTATCATTATTTTTTAAGTTGTGTATTCTAGATTCATATTATAATTTTGAAGTGTAAGTGGATATCTTATTCAAATGTAATTAAATTGTATATAGTTGTTTTGTATTTAATCTAAATTAATTCAAACAATATTATAAAAACAACTTAAATTATAATTTTATATGCTGCTTATAAACGCAAATATGAGTAATAATGATGATACACTACTATAATTTATTATGAATCATTCTGAATATGATAACATGTCCATGATAATATGTCTTATATGTATTACTCGTTCATCACTCGGCTCAATAAATGAAACATTGTTAACAGTAAATAAAATGACTCAATTAACCTTATAAAAATATTCCCAAATAAAAAATATTTCCAAAATAATTATGTCAATATCCATAAATAAAGACGTAATTTACGTCTATACTTTTATTAACAATAAAAAGATCTCAAAACAAACTCCATTAATTCGAAAGAGCTAACGAAGATTCTGTGAGGAGGTTTGGCGTGTATATTATTGTTTTCTTATTAATCATTAATTAAAAAGAAAATAAAATGTGATGATTAGAGGAAAAGGGATGAAAAGGGTGACCAATAGACGTAATTTACATTAATTTATGGTGTGATGTCTTTATTTCCATTAGATAAATAATAAAATATACCGTTCTAATTAATAATTATAGATGTTATTTATGGTGTGATTCCAATAAATAACATGACTCATTCAATTACAATTAAGAAGGTAATATAAATAAGAAGGTAATATAAATTAATACTCAACAAATTGCGGATTACCATTAAACTGAAGCAAACAAGAATTTTTATCGATTCAGCTAAAAACCTATACGCCTATGTTGTCCTATATTTTAACATCATAATAATTAGTAGCTGCAACTTACAAAGATTTTAAGACTATTTATTATACGGTATCATTTTCACTCCAATAATTATGAGTGTAAATACTCAATTAATTGGACAGTACATATCCAACGGAAAACTGCAAAATTTTCAATTTGTAGAGCAAGGGTCCTTCATAACCTGCTTCACGGCCGTCAACAGCGAGAGCGAGAAAGTGGTCTTGATCGTGTTTGATAACACCCAGGAACTCCAGACACGCTTCGACCTCGCCAAGAAGCTGGGCGACATCGATGGCGTGCAGAAGCTGTACGGCCTCCAGAAGCTGGAGATACAAGACTCCGCCTTGGAGCAGCTGGAAGCGGAGTACCCGGGCATCTTCTCGAAGGACTCGCATGTATTAACCGGCCGCTACTACGCCACCCAGTACAACGACCACGTGCGCCAGCTGTCCCTGCCTCAGAAGCTGGACTTCTTCAGAGAGCTGCTCGTGCTCGTGAAGCAGGTCCACGACAAGGGCGTGTACCACATGGACCTGAAGCCCTCCAACATCATGGTCCAGGACGGGAAGCCAGTCCTCATCGACTTCGGCCAGTCCGTCACGGAGGCGGAGGTGGACTCGGTGCTCAACACCAGCGCATACGCCCCCAAGCACGACGTGTACTCCTGCAACGTGATCCCGGAGAAGTTCGACATTTATTGCCTCGGGAACATGCTCCACGAAATTTACACTGGATAACCACTCCAAAATCCACTCACGCCAGGTTCAAAGCAATTCACTCAAACATAGTAGCAACTGGGCTTCACCGCCTTCAATATGATTGCAATGATGACCAAACGTGAGCAAATAATGCGTTCTCCACTGTAAATAATATTGTCAGACCTGAATGACGAGTTTGAAAACTCGAAACTGGGCTAAGAATCGAACTTTGTAGAGACGAATTGCGGTTCGTACGAAAATTTACCCGTTAACAGTTCACCTCTGAGGTAAACGGTCTACTTCCTTTTTGACACCGACGAGGAGGACTCAGTTCAATTCTGCTACTAAAACTGGGCGAGAAAGTCAACCAAGGATGTTATATTTTGCGATGACGGAGAGGTATTATTTAGCTGTGTTAACAGCTGCGAGATAAGCTTGGACGAGAACTTTTGAATTATGAAAACTTTAGAATATAAACTTATAAAAAATATGGCAAGACAGAAAGAAGTTGAATTTATGATCAAGTGAAATTAATTAATTAACAATTTTATAAACCAATAAAACGTTTATAATGACATTAGATTGGTACTTGTTCAAAATTTTTGAAGTTTAACCATTTTAAAGTGAAATTTAAATATAAATGCTATAAATGTATGGAAAACCTATATAGGCGTTCAATAATTAAAATAGATTATATCTAAGAAAATTTTTGTTATTTTGAATCAATTCTTAAATTTCTAACCTATAACTTGCTATAATTGTAATAATTAGTATAATGACATACTATTTCTCAGAAATATTTTCTAAGTTTGAAGATATATAATTATTAGAGTAGGTCTAGGACTCATATCTACTAGAATGGAATGGCGACAGCAAGTAATGCCTCACTCCATATATATGGATTTAATAAATTGCACAACGGTACCAGAACTTTCAGTGATATTATATTCAAGTAATGATAAATATGGTTTGACTACTAAATTCGTGTATGCTATTCACGGAATCCCAAATTAATTTGATATAACCCATGCCGGAATAATTATTCATGCCTCTGCTGACGAATTAATTTAAATGGTCGACAGTGGTCTATTTCCTAATTTACAATAGTAGCATATCGCATATTTTAAAACCTAATTAATTTATTAAGATAATATAATAAGACCTTATATATTACAATCAGACATGCCTATTGTATTTTTACGACCACTTGATACGGAAATTGAGATATTTGAAGGACCAATGTGGATTAGGACACCAAAAATTAACTAGATAAGTTATTAACAATTTGAATGGAAAGATTTGATTGGTAAAATGTACGAGAAGAATTGGTTAAACATGATTTGGTCTATATACAAAATAAAGTATAGAAATAATTAAAACTTTACGTTTTGTTCAAAATTAGTTGCTTAGATATGTGTACGCTCAGGTTTAATCAAAACTGATTGGACTACTATATCTCCAGAGAGACTAAGTAGTACTGACGACTCAAATGATGTACTAATATGTTCACATAACAAGGTGAAATAATTAAAAGTTATTTAGTTATCACCAGATACACCATGTAATAGTTAATAATAATCTACAATTTAAAATATTGACTAATCTTATTCTAATGAAGATCATGTGGTTGAAATTTAAGATAAGATACCAAAGTGAGACTAATTCATTCGTTTGTGGAGTGATATTAAAAATTGTATGTGTAGAAAAGTATTTTGCGCTATAACCTATTATATTTTCACTTTCTTAATTGTTAGTAAGTGCTTAACTATGTATTACTGTGCTTAATATTCGTTTAAATTACTTTTAATTCTATTCTAGTATGTGATTGAAGTGTTATTGTATAAATTATGATTTAAATCTCATCCATGATTTAAATCTCATCCAAATTGAGAAAATATAAATTTATGATAAGTATTTAAAATATTATCATGTATTCTCACTATTCAGAAGTATCTATTATCAACGAGTGAGTCCTCTTCTTCGCTTTTGTTCCTCTTGTTCTTCTTTTGAATGCTGATTAGTATATTAACTTGAACAGTATTTATCACAAGTGTGGATACAAAATCCGGGATGAAGTACTCGAGTGCCCCGAATAAATTCTACTCCAAATATTCATTAGTAACGTCCTGCCAAATGAGCGCTACGAATCTGCTAGTGGTCAACGCTAAAAACGTAACCGACACGCACAGGAAGCTCATAACCGACCTCGAGAAGCACTTGTAATAGTTCCTGAGCTTCGAGAATATAATCGCGCCCACAACAACAAAAATAATCCCAAGGGCCACGTTCAGCGCAGCCACGAACTTACAGAACACAGTGTAGTAGGACGTGTTCGTTTATTATTCGTTCCCGTTCAAACAACGGAGGATGATAACGGTCAGAGCCGTTATGAACACCCCAAAGTCGGTTATTGGGAAGACAATCTTAACTATCTTCTCTCCCTTCATGTTATTCAAGAGCAAGATTATGCTGAGCCAAGACTGCACATAAAAGCTCTGTTATATGTACATAGAAGTTAAAGAAATGGCATTCAAAACTTATTACGTTTAAACTGGCTCGTTAGCGTAGTAATAATAACGCGCGAAGTAATACCAGGCAGAACGGGAAGCCAAAGCCAGGAAAGATACAATGAAAATCTTGTAGTGCACACGAATCGCCTGATTCTATTTTCCACGCGCAATGAAAAAGCCAAGCAAGACTAATTAAATTAAAGACACGATAAACTCAATAATAGCAAACGAAATCAACATAGTACTGTCATACCTTGACTTTTTATAACACGAAGTAAATATACTACAAATCAAATGTGAACACTTACCAGATTTAATGCACTTCTCATATTTAGTAGCTTGCATTTGTGGAGTGTTAATTGTAATATGGGACACTTTTACAGTAACATATGTAAGTATGCATTACTTTAGGCATTTTTCTATTATTTTATACAACAATACACTACATTACACTACAATATGAGTTCAATTCATTATAACCTATACAGTATCTTATAAATGCATTAATAATGGAAATATTAAAATTAGAATACAAATTTAGAATTAATAAATTTATATTTATAGTATTAATTATTATTTACGCATTATGTTTACAACATTCAGTGACGAGCTTTATTCTACTCTTAAATACGTTTGTTGCGAAGTATTTATTTTATTGTTTACTAATTAATCTTTGAATATAATCGTTAAAAATATTCATAACAACAATTCACACGTATGCCTCTGAGCTTCCATCAATCAAATTTCGTTACTCGTCTGTTTTAATCTATTTCCGTGTTGAGAAGTAAATCTGAAGTTGCATAAAATTAATTACTAAAGTGGAGAGGAAATCTGGAACAAAATATTCAAGTAACCCGAACAGATTTTATTCTAAATATTCATTATTTATGTCCTACCAAATAAGAGCTACGAATCTCGTAACGGTGATGAAAATAAGAATAATCGACACTAAAGTGAAACTTTGAACCGTTTTCGAGCAAAATTGGTAATATCCCTTCAACTTGAAGAGGATTAAACCTCCAACAATCGAGTAAATCGCCGTCAAAACCAAATTCGCAATGGCCACAATTTTGCAAAATATTTAGTACAATTACTTATCCGTATTTACACACCTCAGTATGATCACAACCAAAGCAGTGAGCGAGACCACGATATCTACAATCGGGAAGGTGTACTTTACGAAGTTTTCGCCCTTCATCTAATTCAACTTCAAAATCAACTGGAGCCAGGATTGCACGTAGAAACTCTGCTGCAAATAAATTAGAGTGAGCGAAACGGCATTCAAGACCTGCTCAGTCTGCACCGGAACGTTGTCGTAGTAATAGTAGCGAGAGAACAATGTCCAGAATATCCTGCACATCAACGCGACGAACGAAACTGCGAATATCTTCAGGTTTGACGTTATCGTCTTGTTCTTCGGCTTCACCAGAGCGTACATGAAGAACAAAATCACGTTTAGCACCGCTAATATCACAAATATTATTCTAAAGGCGAACAATAAATCAGGGTCATAACGCGACTTTTTGTAACACGACGGAAAGATGCTGCAAATGAACTTGGAGCAGTCGGTTTTGAGACATTTATCTATTGTCATTGGAGTGAGAAATTATTTAATTTCATTACCAAATAATAGCATTATACTAATTTATTTGTCCCAATAAATGTAATTTATGTGTGACACACATAAATTACGTCTATACTGGTCACCCTTTTTCTCTGATCATCACATTCCCTGTCCTTTCTAAACCAAGGATCAATAAAAAACAACAGCATTCCTCTCTAGCCAAGAGTTTCGCACGGCGTTATCACATGTCACACCTCCTCACAGACTCTCCATTAGCTCTTTCGGGCTAATGGAGTTTGTTTTGGAGATCTTTTTGTTGATAACAGCTTTTGGTTGAGTAGGGGAGTTGCGTGTTATTGTGTTAGCGTTGTTTCTTATTTGGTCAAGGTTTAAACCAGGGAATAGTGTCATAAATTGGTTGTCTTGTTAGCGATTTTATGGGGTCGCTTTTCTTTAGAAGGAAATTTGTACGTTTTGTTGTTGGGTGAGGATTTTTGTTACAGTTGTTTTGTTGGGCATTCTTAATTCCATTTGAATCTCTTCCTGTATGGCAGGTGTGAGTGAAAGTAGGATTTCGTTCTAATTTATCTTGATGGATGAATTGAGTTAATCGCGTGTTTCATTTATATGCTCTTATTTCAATAAGTATAATACACAATATTTCATTTTATCAAACCAGTTTTATGCTGAAGCGTGATCTATATTTTAAACAGCCCAACCGTTGATACCATAGGTGGTATCAGCCCCACATAGTACTGAAAGAAGAGAATAAGTCAATTTTAAAATAAATTAGAACGAAATCCTGCTTTCACTCCCTGTAATACAGGAAGAAATCCGTATGGAACTTACTATGTAAAACAACAAAACACAAACACAAATTTTATGCAGTTAATATATTGCAGAGGTTTCGCTTTCAAGAGTAAATGAGCCTGAACAGGAAGAAACTGATTAAAGAGTTATGACATTGTTCCCCGCTCTAAACTTAGAAGCACTACGCGTTGCCGCTGATACGCTAGTCCCAAGATTCATACCAGCCATCCCAAAGATAGTTACAAAGATTACTTCCGAGGTCAATAATGTTAGTTCAAGTGCCGAACTAACTTAGGTTGTCTGAGGAGGCTCATTCAGAGTGACAATCATAGAAGATGAGGTATGATATTGAGATTAGTGTGAGGTAACGTTATTGTGAAACTAAGTTTGGATTTGTGGATTGCCATGATTTATGAGATGAAAATGGAATGATTAAATTGAGCCTTAGTACTGATGATAAGGTTACAGTTAAGTGAGTCATTTTATTTTAAATAGTAAAATGATAGGTGGAAAATGCATATGTTTTTAGTTACAGTATTTGTTAATTATTTTGTGCAGTTTATGTAATTCCACTTCAATATGCATCACTAGCAGCGAGTTAAGTGCAAGAAGTTCTTGAAGATCTCTCTCATCATCGCAATCGCTCTTCTACTCTCATCATTAACCATTTTAGCTCTAATAATTACTCTTCTAACAATAATAATCGTAGTCCCACTATAACATTTTCAGAATAAGCGTCTAATCCAGAAATACAACGCCGATCGGATCTCCAAATTTGAGAAGAGATCCATTTCAATGTCATTGTAAAATAATAACAGTGAGAACAACAATCTGACGTTCCTTTTTAAACCGTCAAGTAATTTGAACGCTCTCGTTTGCATTGAAAACGGTCACTTAATTATTTTAAACGAACAAAAATAAACTATAAATAAATAGAAGATAAAATACTCCTGGGCTCAAGGTCAAGTTGAGTCGTTCGTTTACAGCGTTTACCAGAAGAGAATTTAGCAAGGGGCCGTTTCAGAAACAACGTTCTAAGTTCCACCAGGTTATTTAATCCAAACTATTTTTTGCTACAACAGGTTGTTCTTCGTAATCCTGGATTTGGTTTTCGAAGTAACTTCAGATTTAAACGTAAAATTAATTCTACAGTTGCCAGAATTCGCTAAATACCACCCCGGAATGCAGAAAATGGAGAACCAGGGCGGATAAATGTTCAGCATCGATGGAAAATTATACGTGCACAACTGCTCAACAAAACTGCTCGAAATAAGACCGGATCACAACGTGAAACAAATAGATAAGTGCAAAATAAACACAAGCTACTATTAGTTCTGCGATAAAGTATACGCTGTAAATAACCAGGGGATTCACATCGTTCAAAAAGACCTCTCGCTAGTAATGATTCATGAAGCATATTACCCTAAAATAATTTTCGCCAACAGCGGAACGATGGTAGTGCTAAAATACCAAAATTACAACTATTGCAGCGAAAAAACACAAATTTATTTCGTGATCAGTATGATTGATTCTAGAGTTGTTACTGCCGATTATTAAAATATTTTATTTACATCAATAGAGTCGATGACAGAAATGGGACCGATTGGACTACAATTAAAACAAGAGATATTGACTAATTTATTTGGAACAGATGCCTCACAACGAAATATTGACTACTACAATAATTATGTAAGCGCACAGGGTTTAAGTGCCAGCTATAGCTCTAATTTTTATCAACTACTGTTTTCCTCTAAGTTGTAGAATCTTATAGATTCTTAAGTAAATAATATTAATATTAAATTAGATGTTTTGCACGAATAACTTAACAACAGCAAAATTTCATTGAACACTTTAATGAGCAGTGCCACTAATTCAATGAATCAACTTGTTTCGTCATACATGGGTATATTCGATTAGTAATTGATTTAGTGAGTTTTATAGCTTATATATAGCTACTTAATTCTGTCGAGAATATCTACAATTTTGTCGAAATTTTGAAATACCATAAAGGTATAGACCGATTCCAAAAACTATTAGTTTTGGTGTAATTGTCCAGCTATTTATTTTTACATCAACTTAAATGAATATAAATAGTTTGTCACGAGCTGGTCATAGGTCAAATATGTATGGATCTGCTTAAATAAGAGATGTTGTATTTTAAATTTTTAAAAACTAATTTAATCATCAATCATCATCATTAAAATTACACTAGTTAAGTGTTAAATGATAGTGTAGCACCAATAACTAACTTGATTATATAAATATATGAGTTACACTTGAAAATAACCAAAAATCACTTTATCTTATTAAATAGATGTGAAATGGATTCATTAATATTATTTCAATATCTGTATTTGCGTGAAAAATGATAATATATGTGGTCATATTGTGTATTACAATATAATTCAAAACCAAAATAATATTTGGTCAGTTTTTCTTGAAGAACCAACAACTACTACTTAGAAGAAGTTGATAATAAATTCCATTTAATAGTATCTGGAAACATTAATTATTAGCTGAAGAACAACAATATATAAGTAAATTAAATATCAACAATATATAATTGTTTTTCAATAAGGTAAACCACATCATATAATGCAAGAGAATCTGCTGTGCTAGACTAATATTTATTACAATAATATATTAATATGTCGTAATTCAGAAACAGAGTCTAACAAAGATATAACAAATATATATTGAGCGATTTTAGTTTTAACGATTAATAAATTAATATACTGAAAATATTAATTAATTTTAAAATATATTGTGAACTTCTATTTTACACACTCATATATTAAATTACTCTATCACTTTCCTTACTATTTTATGTAAAATATTACTAGACGTATTATTATCATTAAAATATAAGCAGGCCAACTATTTAAGTCCGTTAAACTGATTAAATTTAGTTTAATATTTTACTCTGATAAAATTAATAGCATTGAATTAACTACAAATCATAATATCCTTTTTAGAATATGTATATAACTGCTACTACAAATACACTTTTCGTTTGGATTAAACTGTTTATCACCTTCGTACTTTAAATTATTTTCAACGCATAATAATTCGAAGAGTATGATAAAATTGTAAAATTTCGCCGCACGTTTATGTATTACGTCAATAAAATGAATGTGACTCTCGCAAGATGACATAAACTGTAGTTTGTTTGGAGTGTGGTTCGTTAATTGTTGATTATTATTTATATTAATTTAAATTAACAATTGTGAAATAATCTACAAACACAAAACCATTTCAAATGAATCTAGAGAAGTAAGTCCTTGAGCGCACAGGCACTATATAAATACCACCAATCGCAATGTATCATAAGAAAACAAAAACGAAACATATCAAGAAATAAAACGTAATCATGACGCAAACACAACCTAGTTTCACACCATACTCTATTATCATAATTCTCATATCGATGCTCGATATATTGATGTATTTTATTCACGCAGAATAACAAGATATGAATAAAGCCTTTATAGGTATCTGGTTATTTGTAACTGTATTTCAGTTGGCCGAATTTGTTGTATTGCTTATATTTTGTATAAAGTACAAAATAGCTTTGTTAAGCATTTAGTTCGTTGTATACTGTTTAATGCCTATTTCTACTGTTATTTGTTTTATTTTGGGAATTCACAAGCGTTATACGATATATGACATTGTGTTTAAATTGTTTCACTTTAAATTTTCGTTTGCGTCTCCATATAGAGGTTTATTATTGGTTGTTGACCCGATAAAACAATATAAAATCTATGACGAAGATTAATAAATGCCAAGAGAAGCAACAAGTAAGTAACGTGAAAGACAAAGCAATTTAGCTATTAGTTTAATATTTTTCAAGGACATTTTAGTTATTACAATGTAATCTATGTACCAATTTATTAGTTTTGTTCTGTTTTTTGTTGGTCTGCTATTGATTGACAATTAAATAGTTGACAATTATCCTAATCATGATGTTTTGACAATATTCTATATGCTAATCGTAACAATTAGTACAGTAGGTTACGGCGACGTTACATTTTAAGATGGCCTTGGAAGATTTTTTGTCACATTATTTATATTCTCAGCTATAATTTACTTGCCTCAAGCTATCACACAAATAATTTCTGACTTTAAACGCAGAATTCCGGAGGCGATACTGAAGAAGCGAATCGCAGGCGGTGTAGTTATCATAGGGAAGTACGACCACTCGCTGGCTCAAATATCTAGAATGATCATTCCGGCGAACGTGGACATATCATACCTTCTCAACGAACAACAACTGCCGAAAGAAATGGCCAACTTCCAGACCTCGAGCAATTTCGATTTCGGCTGCTACGAAACGATCACCTCTCGCGTCTGCGAATAACTAGCGCTATACAGATGTTCCCACTTGGTGTTCATTTCCAGCTACAAAGAGCTAGACCAAGACTACAACACCTTGATGAACGCGCTGATTGTGACTAAGTACACCCAAGGTTAAATCCCTATTTTTGTAATTTTGAATGATCACAGTTTGGTTAAAGTTGGTAAACAAATGCTCGCGCCGTATATAGCTCCACAAAATATGATAATAATTGGCATGAACAAAATTCTCAGCATCATCATTTCTCTGTCTGCTTTGCACGAGGGCTTTTCAACATTTATTTATAACGCTATTTGTCAGTAAAACGTTATTTTCAACTATTGGGATAAAACAGATACACTTACGTAAGAAGATTTAGTCTGTAATAGCAGTAGAAATTCGTTTCAAATTGATAACGTGCTTAATAACCGTATAGATAATACTGTTCGTGCTCAAGAAAGCGATTATTTACGTTGGCGTGTCGACGATGATACACAAATAAGAAGAATGTACAATACAGGTTCTGAATTCTAGATATGCGAGAAGAATGGAAAGGAAACAATGCACAACCTTATTGAGATTGGATCCTAGTATCTATGTCTTGGAAAAGTTAATTCAAATAATAAAATAAGTGTAATTCAATCTTGCAGATCCGAATTTTTGCTTTAAAAGTTTAATTACTAAAAAGTAAACATATTACTTCCTAAAAATTAGAATATCGAATCTTAGTCGCCAGAATTGGCGTAATCAGTTACCTAATATTCCGAACAATCATCATGTAATTCGGCATCTTAACAGTTAACTTTCAAGGATATGCATTTTGTAACAAATAAACCGGAATTTCATGAATTAGATGACAAAACGTTTGCGTTAGCCAAGGATGTATAATTTAACTTAAGAAAGTCTAAGAAAGTTGGCGTTTTATCACTTGATTCAGTTCCTGATGTGTTTTTGCAAACTTTAATTCACACTTTGACAACAATGAGCGAATCCAACGTTACAAACGTCGATGTTGCTTCTTTCTAATAACAACCTAGTACTTTGAACCCATTGATTACGTGGACGGTGATATAAAACCTGTCAAAGTTTTCACTTAATTTTCTTGCTTAATGTGATGTAGTAATTTTGCTCACATTTGGCGACGAAGACAGTATGTGCATAGCAGCACGTCATCAGCTGGATATAATTGGTGTAAAACGTGTGGTTCTGTTTAATGATTTATTTTCGATAGATCTGTTAACATCTTAGGTTGGTTTGTAGGTGCATTTTAGAGCAGGTAATTCTCTTCCTTCGCCTAAACAAGTGATTACGTGCGAATTAATAAAGAACGCAAACAATGTGATGAATGGTTTAAACTATGTAGAACTTATTCACAAAGGAATTGTTAAGATATAGTCGTACGCTATTTAAACTGTTAAAAGTACGGAACAAACATTAAACACCATACGAACTGACTCTATCACGGTTTAAGCAGTACGGAAAATGCTCGGCTTCTAAAATTACGAGTTATTGTATGTTATTCACAAGAAAACTGTTTTAATATTTCCTGACTTAGATTTGATGCTCGTTCCAGGAGACACAGTAATGGCAGCTGCGAGATATGAGTAATGAAATATATAATATATTTGCTAGTTATGAACATTTATATTAAATATTTACATAAAATCCGTACAGATACCATAGTTATTTATAACTATAGATGCAATAGCCATTGTTATATTTATCTGATTATGTTTCGTATTATAATATAATAGTGAGTTGTGTTAATTATACAGCGAATAAGCGCTTAAAATGTATTAATTATCACTATGTATAGCATAGAATATCCGATTTTGGAATTAAGTGTCGGAACAGATGCCTCACAACGAAATATTGACTACTACAATAATTATGTAAGCGCACAGGGTTTAAGTGCCAGCTATAGCTCTAATTTTTATCAACTACTGTTTTCCTCTAAGTTGTAGAATCTTATAGATTCTTAAGTAAATAATATTAATATTAAATTAGATGTTTTGCACGAATAACTTAACAACAGCAAAATTTCATTGAACACTTTAATGAGCAGTGCCACTAATTCAATGAATCAACTTGTTTCGTCATACATGGGTATATTCGATTAGTAATTGATTTAGTGAGTTTTATAGCTTATATATAGCTACTTAATTCTGTCGAGAATATCTACAATTTTGTCGAAATTTTGAAATACCATAAAGGTATAGACCGATTCCAAAAACTATTAGTTTTGGTGTAATTGTCCAGCTATTTATTTTTACATCAACTTAAATGAATATAAATAGTTTGTCACGAGCTGGTCATAGGTCAAATATGTATGGATCTGCTTAAATAAGAGATGTTGTATTTTAAATTTTTAAAAACTAATTTAATCATCAATCATCATCATTAAAATTACACTAGTTAAGTGTTAAATGATAGTGTAGCACCAATAACTAACTTGATTGTATAAATATATGAGTTACACTTGAAAATAACCAAAAATCACTTTATCTTATTAAATAGATGTGAAATGGATTCATTAATATTATTTCAATATCTGTATTTGCGTGAAAAATGATAATATATGTGGTCATATTGTGTATTACAATATAATTCAAAACCAAAATAATATTTGGTCAGTTTTTCTTGAAGAACCAACAACTACTACTTAGAAGAAGTTGATAATAAATTCCATTTAATAGTATCTGGAAACATTAATTATTAGCTGAAGAACAACAATATATAAGTAAATTAAATATCAACAATATATAATTGTTTTTCAATAAGGTAAACCACATCATATAATGCAAGAGAATCTGCTGTGCTAGACTAATATTTATTACAATAATATATTAATATGTCGTAATTCAGAAACAGAGTCTAACAAAGATATAACAAATATATATTGAGCGATTTTAGTTTTAACGATTACTAAATTAATATACTGAAAATATTAACTAAGTGAAAATTGATGATTACTGGGGTAATTTAAAAATATATTCTTATATCACTATAATCTAATATTAATTTATCTTGTGTAAATTCCCTTCTTCATTATTTTGTTGATGAAACAAACCAACTTATTAATATTTCAAGTTTAGAATATATTCATATTATTTATTCTATTTAAAGCTCTTTGTGATTATAATAGGATGTTAATGTAAATTTCAGTATATTAATATTAGGGTATATTAATATATTTTACATATTAGTTAATTAACAAATATGTTGTAAGTTAGTTTACATATGTCATGCTAAAGTTTAGGTCAAAGTTATATATATATATATATATCACTTCCTCATCGGCACAAACAGACTTCATTGAGACTTTCGAAAGCTAAACATAGACTCTCGCACGCCAGTGTGTCCACTTTCAAAACGGGCTCAATCAGTCATTTATGCCCACTCAGTAAAGACCCAGAAGAGCCATCACTGAGTCGTTAGCGGACCAGTTTTACCTGATTCGCTATATAGTAGATTTCGGATGTTGAATGAGGACTATATATTAATTATTTGGTGGGAAGCTCATTCATGGATTCCAACTACCTCAATGCGAGTTGTGATTTCATCAATCACTTCTGGAGCTTACTCTATTTCTTAAGCGTTTTCTGGTTCTTTTTGTATATTTAAGGACTCTTCTGGTACCGCTTCCTTCTTTTAAACTCTTCTCTTTACAAGGCACAACAAGAATCATCAGAGAAAAGAAAACTATGAGGCTTGCGATCACGATTCCAGCTACTACACCTCCATTAAGATCGTTCTACTTGCATTTTGGTTGCTTTTCAGTAGGTTATGGAATTCACTTCAACACATCGCAACCTCCGCAAGGAACGGAACAAACGAACTATTTGTCGAGTGAAAGAAGGCACGTGTCCGCGCAAACAGCATCTGAAGTGCATCAGGTGTTTCCATCTGCGATGAGGCAATATGCGTAGAATTATGAATTAAGCACGCACTTTTAAATAGCTTTGCATTATTAACATGAATGTTGCATTATTAACGCGGAATAAGTTGAAACACACTTTAGATCAAAAGGATTACTTTTAACTTAAGCGCACATTCTACGTAGGCATTAATCGTTTTATCCTTCTTTCGAACAGGTTGAACCTGTATCTTAAATGCAAATAGTCTTATAATAATTCTGGAAATCTAAGACTTTTATCTATGTCGTAGAGCAATTAATATTTGTAATCGGGCATATTTGTGGGAAGATTATTTGTGAACTTGGTAACTTAGTTGAGAAGCGCACTAAAAGTTGTCTGTACAGTTGATTCCAATTAAGAATTTACAAATTGGAACCATTCAGTCAATAACTGCCGTTTATTATGACGAACATTACTGGAGTGCCAAACTACACCTTTTTGATATTTAATTTATGTCATATAAACATTTGAACTAGCACTCATCTTTATTGACATCACATCCCTGATCAGCCACGAAGTAACATTTTACTAGGTTATCTGAAGTTCTTATTAAACTAATTTGCTGTGCGGTACAAGTAGGAGGAGTACTTTTCGCGCATTTGTATGTTCCTAAAGGTTGATAGCTAAAACAGCCATATGAGCAAGTTAAATCTGGAAGTTAGCAAGTTCTACCACCTGGTAACTTGCATATTGAATTTTAGTTATCTTAAAAGTACTGTACATTAGGAGAAGTGCGTGTAATTTGTGCTGTATATTTACTTTGGCTGCTATCATCTAATGATTTATAACATATTGAATCAAACATATATCAGCAAGATCAAACGTTGTTTGAATCAGTTACACATTTATGAATAGAATCGCTACATTGGAAAGTTGAGATGGAAGAAAGCGAAATACACTTTAAAGCTAACGGCTGGTTCTTAACCTATATCCCACTTTGGCATGAATCGTTTGATCCTTCGGTTGAATAAATATGGATTGGATAATAACTATAAGAAGAAATTTTGATTGATTTGTTCGAAATAGATTACATAAAACGAAATGTTGACTACTACAATAATTATCTAAGCGCACATGGTTTAATTGCCAAATTTAGCTCTTACTTTTGTTAGCTACTGTTTTCCGCTAAGTTAAATTATATTATTGATCTCGTAAACTCGTGTTTCCCCTTATAAATAGCGTCTAGCTCACACATACAAATTTCTGTAAAATATCATTTTCCTAAATAGTTATCAAAAACGTATTTAAGTGTTTCAAAGAAAGGTTTACTAGTAACGAGGATATTAGTTATAAATAATAGATTATTCATACTCAGATGATAATTATTACAAATATATTTCATTCTTTTCAAAATTGCACAAATGTTCCGCATTATTAATCTGTGAACTGATATACAAACTTATCTGGAAACTATTTAATTCTAGATAAATCTATACAATTATATTAATTATTAAGTCTCCAACAACATAATTTAATATTTGTACAATAACCACTTATTTTATAATATGTATTCCATGATGTTGCTGTTGTCATTTTATACATACGGCACCAAGAGGCGCCATTCATGCTCTATCCTGATTATGCCTTTAAAGCTGTAATATCTGCACTTTGTATCGCATTAACATTACTTATGTTGTTAATCAGTCCATTTATTCCAGATATTTAACTCTAAACTGTTCTTACATCATTTTTTGTGCCATCCATTAAAGTTTATACATTTGTAACCTAACTTATAGTAGTTGTCAAAACGTTATTAATTTTAAATATAGATTAGTTTGCATTTATTATTTGTTATTTTTGTATATCCAATTGCTATTAAAGAGATGAATTAACCAATAAAAGAGATTATTACTATTATTAGCTTTATAAGAGAATTTATTGGTTCAGTGAGTTGTTAACTCTTTGAATACCATTTTATAAATTAATAATTTGTTGATTTGAATTATTATTTTGTAATGTAAGCGAATTATTAAAATCTTTAAGTTGTTACAACACTTATTTGTTTTGATCAGTCATCATAATTTACAGATTTGATATATTATGTTTCAAATTATCTTCTGCTTATTGCTAAAAGAAATTTATCTTATGATTTATTGAACAACTGTTTTAGTAAGTATGCGGTCGAAGATTAATTGAGTTGAGAGGTTTATTTTATGTTATTAATTTTGTTGAAACGAAATAATGTTAAGCTTGTCAGTATTTCCACTTCGCAAATAATTAACAAAATTCTCGAAAACGACTTCAACCATTTAATAGGTAAATTACTATTTTTGTGTTCAATATATATTAAAACATATTATTCGTATTTTAAATCACTTTATTCATTTTTTATAAATGTGTGTGTACCCTCTTATGTCATTTTATTCACTAATATGCGTTTTATAACACTCTGGACACAAATGATATCCTTTGCACGAACACACATATCTGCTATTACATTATTTGCAGCCGACACATTACGCACTTACTTTTGTATATACATGATAGTGTTTATATGCTTCTATTACTGGTCCTTTAATTGGGCTTACTACTGGTTGGTTACCACCTTCAATTTTTCGTGGTGTAGCTTTAATTTCATATTTTGTTAGATTTATTTTCATTTAATCAATTATGCTTTCAACATAATCCGTTATTTTAATTTCTTTATATTCTGGCTGCAATAATTTCATCAAAGAAAACCCATTAACTAATATTACTTACATAAAATTAATTATTAATGGTAATGCAAAAAGTAGAAAACTTTAACCATGATATATACAAAATCAAAATTTGTGAAATAACCCTGTTAAATGTAAGAATTTGTAAGTTCTCGTGGTATTCCCAGAGAACAACCTGAAATAGTTCGTTACTACAATAATAATTATAAAGGAGTTGATTACGTAGACCAACTTACAAAAAATATTAAGTTTCCAGGACGATGTACTTGTTGGACCACAAGGATGTTTATTTATTTTATGTAAGTAATATTAGTTAATGGGTTTTCTTTGATGAAATTATTGCAGCCAGAATATAAAGAAATTAAAATAACGGATTATGTTGAAAGCATAATTGATTAAATGAAAATAAATCTAACAAAATATGAAATTAAAGCTACACCACGAAAAATTGAAGGTTGTAACCAACCAGTAGTAAGCCCAATTAAAGGACCAGTAATAGAAGCATATAAACACTATCATGTATATACAAAAGTAAGTGCGTAATGTGTCGGCTGCAAATAATGTAATAGCAGATATGTGTGTTCATGCAAAGGATATCATTTGTGTCCAGAGTGTTATAAAACGCATATTAGTGAATAAAATGACATAAGAGGGTACACACACATTTATAAAAAATGAATAAAGTGATTTAAAATACGAATAATATGTTTTAATATATATTGAACACAAAAATAGTAATTTACCTATTAAATGGTTGAAGTCGTTTTCGAGAATTTTGTTAATTATTTGCGAAGTGGAAATACTGACAAGCTTAACATTATTTCGTTTCAACAAAATTAATAACATAAAATAAACCTCTCAACTCAATTAATCTTCGACCGCATACTTACTAAAACAGTTGTTCAATTAATTCAGACACATTATCAATAAGTTGCTACGCAAGTTATATACCTGTTTAATTTATTTACTTAAATTGAAAAAGAATATCAACGCAATCATTGTCATTTAATATAAATCCTTAATTACATTCGCAATCTTAACCAGTAAAATAGAATGGGTAAATGCACATCACCGTAAAGTTTTATAATTAAACTCCATGCAACAATGTATTTTTGCACAACCCATAAACAATAATAGAATTATTAGTACACAGTTAGCAATTAATAAACGGATGTTAATTTATTTGGACCATATCAAAATTATTTACTAAGTTGGCTATATTAGAACACAAACTTAGCTGCTATAGACTAATTGTAATATTGTGTTATAATTGTGCGACAAAATTAGCATTTTGTGAGTTTTAATTAAACTCGTAGCCCATTATGTTTGTATACTTAATTACGAAATATATTTCGGTATTTACATTTAAAACAATGCCACTACTAAATTTACTTGTAAATCGGAATTATATTGTTGTGTTCGCAATGCTTAAAGTGTTGATAGCTTATTGTATTATTGTTGATATATATTCTCCATTAGCTACAAAGACTAGTGTTGAATTAAAGAGTTATAAATCACATTATTAACATATTAAAGAGCCATAAACCACAGAAAACATAACAGTTACATTAATTATTGAATTCTGTATTAATTACTCTTTATCCTGTAATCCAAAAACTGCAAAATAAGTTGCATCCTTAACTTTAACACTAATATTTGTTTCTTAAACTTTGTTATTTAATATAAATATACTACTCGAATATTACGATAAAATGATACTATTTTAAATTGAAAATTTGTTTAGCTTGTGTGTTTTTAAACAATAATTAAATTAAGTATTATCAACTAATAATTATGAATCACATATATTATGATTTAGATTCTTATTAATCATTTTATAAAATATTATAGAACATATCATTTAACAATATAATCTGATTAATAATGTCATCATGAATTTTGAAGCTAGTAGAAGTATGATCTATAACAATAATGTTGAAAAATATTCAAATAATAGTGTTGGATCGGAATAGTATTTTTTGTTGAATCCACTTCAAATTCCAAACTTTGTGCAATAATATATGCAAACTATATTAATATAATATCTACAGGTTCTGAATTCTAGATATGCGAGAAGAATGGAAAGGAAACAATGCACAACCTTATTGAGATTGGATCCTAGTATCTACTGGGGTATACGGGGTTTGATTGTCAGAGTAAAATAACGTTTTGGACCCGATGGATTGCATTCTATTGTATTATTTGATAGTTAATCTAACCTCATATCAACTTATTCATCGTTCATATAACGTTATTCATTGCATAATGAAAATATGTTTACTAACCATTTTAGTAATTTTCTTACGTGTTCTCTTAAGTAAGGTTAGAATGTGCAAATAGAGTCATGGTGGGTATATAATTGTACACTGATGATACTGGGTTAACTTACTTTCTGTTGTTCTTCAAATCAAATTTTGTTTATTAAAGTTGTTAAAAATGAGCTAGATCAATTTAAATGATGTGCGAATAAACTAAGTAGGGCCCTGCATATAATTTTAATTGAGATGTCTTGTTAAGGCTTCTAACTTTTCAAGTTCGGAGTGGAATTAGTATTCCAATATATTTTCTTTTCTGCAAATAGAATTATTTATTACATTCGCTTCAATTACGCTGAAGCCTATCCTGTTACTCTGAATGGTGCCAACCAAAACAATTCCAACAAAACCCCCAAAAATAAATTTACATGATAAGTTACGAACTTAGAATAAGAAAAGATTAAAGCCGACTATCAGCTAGCGAACTGAGTAGAATTGATTTCATTTGGGTTGAATTGAACACTTTTCAAGACTTTGTTGAACTATTTCTTGAAAACTTCAAACTTATGGTCCTCCAAACCTCCATTTTTAATTTTACGGGATAAATTCGTTAAATTATTTGGAAATGTGACGTATTGCTGGTTTCTACGATTGTGCTAGCAGATTCAGTGTGAAGCACCATTTTCCTGCTTAGTGGAACATAATATTGATCTATAAACGAACAATTAAAGCTAGATTCAGAGATCTCAGTGAAGACGACTTTATACTGATTACTCTTTCTGGATGGCATCTTCACTATTTTGAACATGAACAGTATAGTGCTTTTAAGTAACTGAAGGAATATCTGTATAATCAACTTTACAAATTTAACTATATGTAAAATATTCAAAAATGTCTTCGTGTCTTCCTTAAAAGTTAATTTTACATTCTGTGCAATTCGTGAACAGTATTCGTTTAATCAAGAACATTTTCTTATTTTATAGCTTAAGTCCAATTTGAAGTGAGAAGTTTACAACATTAAAAATTAACATAGTGTGGTTAAATATCTATTATTAGTAGTTATAGAAGGAAATTAATTAATTCTCACTATTACTCGAGTTACGGACGTATTTTCTCTGACAATCAAACCCCGTATACCCCAGTATGTCTTGGAAAAGTTAATTCAAATAATAAAATAAGTGTAATTCAATCTTGCAGATCCGAATTTTTGCTTTAAAAGTTTAATTACTAAAAAGTAAACATATTACTTCCTAAAAATTAGAATATCGAATCTTAGTCGCCAGAATTGGCGTAATCAGTTACCTAATATTCCGAACAATCATCATGTAATTCGGCATCTTAACAGTTAACTTTCAAGGATATGCATTTTGCAACAAATAAACCGGAATTTCATGAATTAGATGACAAAACGTTTGCGTTAGCCAAGGATGTATAATTTAACTTAAGAAAGTCTAAGAAAGTTGGCGTTTTATCACTTGATTCAGTTCCTGATGTGTTTTTGCAAACTTTAATTCACACTTTGACAACAATGAGCGAATCCAACGTTACAAACGTCGATGTTGCTTCTTTCTAATAACAACCTAGTACTTTGAACCCATTGATTACGTGGACGGTGATATAAAACCTGTCAAAGTTTTCACTTAATTTTCTTGCTTAATGTGATGTAGTAATTTTGCTCACATTTGGCGACGAAGACAGTATGTGCATAGCAGCACGTCATCAGCTGGATATAATTGGTGTAAAACGTGTGGTTCTGTTTAATGATTTATTTTCGATAGATCTGTTAACATCTTAGGTTGGTTTGTAGGTGCATTTTAGAGCAGGTAATTCTCTTCCTTCGCCTAAACAAGTGATTACGTGCGAATTAATAAAGAACGCAAACAATGTGATGAATGGTTTAAACTATGTAGAACTTATTCACAAAGGAATTGTTAAGATATAGTCGTACGCTATTTAAACTGTTAAAAGTACGGAACAAACATTAAACACCATACGAACTGACTCTATCACGGTTTAAGCAGTACGGAAAATGCTCGGCTTCTAAAATTACGAGTTATTGTATGTTATTCACAAGAAAACTGTTTTAATATTTCCTGACTTAGATTTGATGCTCGTTCCAGGAGACACAGTAATGGCAGCTGCGAGATATGAGTAATGAAATATATAATATATTTGCTAGTTATGAACATTTATATTAAATATTTACATAAAATCCGTACAGATACCATAGTTATTTATAACTATAGATGCAATAGCCATTGTTATATTTATCTGATTATGTTTCGTATTATAATATAATAGTGAGTTGTGTTAATTATACAGCGAATAAGCGCTTAAAATGTATTAATTATCACTATGTATAGCATAGAATATCCGATTTTGGAATTAAGTGTCGGAACAGATGCCTCACAACGAAATATTGACTACTACAATAATTATGTAAGCGCACAGGGTTTAAGTGCCAGTTATAGCTCTAATTTTTATCAACTACTGTTTTCCTCTAAGTTGTAGAATCTTATAGATTCTTAAGTAAATAATATTAATATTAAATTAGATGTTTTGCACGAATAACTTAACAACAGCAAAATTTCATTGAACACTTTAATCTTTAAAAACCCGTCGGGTTAATTTACTACTGGTTTCATTACTGAAGTGGTAATGAAGTGGTTTAAATATTTCAACAAAATATAGCGTATTATATATATGTTATTTATATTCATTATTTCCAGTCACCTCTCACTTTTCTGTTTTCTATCCTAAAACAAAGTTTAAAAGATTAGATAGAAAATAATTATCAGACACGTTCAAAAAAATTACTGTAGAATCTTAATTATATCTGAAGATGCTTCCCTCAATTTTATCTTATTATATGTATTCTGTAATTAGTACCAAAATTTGGTGATGAATAGATTTTTCTAACTAAAAATTTAGCAGCAGACAGTATCAGAGGTGAGTTCCATATTAGTATTAACGCAAATTACAAGCACAGCGCAATTTTAAATATATAATTATTTACCAGTTTTTTTAGAACTCTATTTAATGCTGTTTTTGATAATTATGATTTGGCAGCAACATGGATGATATGTCAGTATTTTATTAGATATATCTTATATGCACGAATGTGTTGTTTCCTACCTACTGCTACCCACATTATTTTTGAGTTTTCGGTACTATTTGTTAATTTTGTACTAAAAATGACCTGAAGTGAAACTAATTTTATTGAAATAATTTTGATATTATTAGGTTAGAAAAGGGCCAATTACTTCCTACTGCGATTTAAATATGGGGTCATGCATGCCAATTTTCTGCTGTGACTCAAAAGTAAAAAATGCTTGTAAGAAAATCAGGAGAACTAGAATTCCAAAACAAAATGAACTCTAATTAAATAGTAACCAATAAAGAATAAAGTGCACTTATTCGCCTGCAAAGCATATCTCATTAACAAAAAATCTAAGGAATTAACAAATAAGTACAAATAAGTTTAAGTTGAAGAGTTGTGTGACACCTGGAAATAGTTAAGTATAATAATCGAGTAAATCAATTAAGCAGTTATAATTAAAATAATTACCCTAAGCTAATAGTAAGTGTGGGCCCTATCATAAAATTTTAATTTTCAATTTTTATTTTTATTTCATATTAAAATTAGCTTTAACGAAACCAATACACTGTAATGTTAAGTTATATGAAATCTAATTAAACACCTCTTATTAATCGAACTAGCTACTTGATATTATTACAAATTATTTATTAAAAATAATAGTTGATTTGATACGAACCATAGTAGTTTTTTAGAGTTTGTGTATCTTTTGAACTCAATTATACTTCGTGCGAATTAGTATTGTTTTTAAGTTCCGTTTAATGTATTTTAATTCAACCTTATTTTTATAGACGGCAATTTGAGGTACTTTTAATATTATCCAATAATTAATTTACGATATGTCTTTAAAATTAATCAAATTATCGAATTTACGAAATATTAAGAAAGCGCCTATAGCTGTCTGCTGATTTTTTCAAAATTGAAGTCAATAATATAGTAAAATCGTGCATTAGGGCTAATTTACTCAGCCCGAGCTAAACAATTCAAAATGTTATTATTCTCCAGTAGTAACAATGTTTTATACTAGAGAAAGTTTAGGTTGGGTTCTAAAATTATTGATATTTACTTTCACGAACGTTTATATACAGCTGTATTTTCTTATATTTTCTGGTGCATTTTTAACTATTTAAAAGTTGTCATATCGTATATTTGCTTCATTTTCCGCCTCGATCGGAAGAGCAAAGATGATTCTAAATGAAAAATGGATTTGTTATTAGGAGTGGTCTTCTTCTGTGCCCCAATATTTTTAGTCGCGAGTTATGTTTTATCATTAACGTGTATTATCACGCAAGTTACTCGTGTAATTTATCAAATAAAATGATTTGTCGTTAAGCAAATATGATATATTTAACGCATGTTTGGAGTGAAAATACAATCAAACAGATACCCGGTTTCTGTATAAATATGAGTAATAACATTTAGTTTCAATTATAATTTTGGAAAATATTTCAAATTCATTTTTAAGAAAAATAAATGTTACTGTGATTTAATTATATCATATCAATAACATCTATAATTTTTTAGGTTATGTTCCACATCACAAATTAAATGACACCAGTAGTGTTAATTTGGGTTTTTTGTTTTCTATAGTTCTAAAAATTTATATATTGTTACATTATACAGTAAGTCGACAATTCAGTTTTTTCAATTTCAGACCCACTTCATAAACAGAAAATGAGAAATATAAGACTTGAAGCTTTAAAATATTTCATAACCTTATCTTGTTTCTATTAAGCGGAATTAGTACAAATTACTTATATTAGGAACTGAATATTATACCATCACACCTGTAACATATTAATTTAGTCAAATTCTAATATTCCAACGTAGAAAACTATTTTAAGACAAGTTAATAATAAAATATGTATTTACATTCAATTAAAATTGTGATAATCTGCTTTTAAAATTATTATTGTTTACTACAGTAGGTAAAGATAATTATTTTCAATTTTGTTCTCAACATAAGTTGGCTGGTACCGGCGATTAAATATTATAAATACTTTAAAGAAACTACCGTAACTATACTGTAATGAACCAAAGTTAACTGCAACAAAGAAAATGATTGTAACAATTATGAATACGATAAAGAAAATACAACTAGTAAGACTATGGAAATGTATCATTGTGTTAACCATAAGGTATTCATAGAAATGTGTTATAATTGAAGCATGCAGTTTTAGATGTGCGTTGAAATAGTTAGTGTGATTTGTAACTTGTTGTTAGTATTTGTAACTTGTTTGTAACTTGTTTTTTAACTTGTTGATAAGTAAAATACAACCTATTAAAATTAATATTATATGATTATACTCTAACGCATCTAGTTTACTTTATTAGTGATAATAAATAAGTTAATATTAATTTACCTACATTAAGCCGACTGAAAACTAGTTTGTGTAAATCATAAAATATATAATGAATTACACAAATACTCAAGTTCATAAACTATTAAGTAATAATCAATATATTAATATACTATCTTGAAATAATAATCCATTAACTTCTAATTATCTTCTTCATGATCAAAAATATTTATTGTAATTAATATTGAATTTTGCAGCAATAGACGTAAGTGATATTAACTATAGTAATATTAATACGCATTGATGTTTTATGTATTATATTATGATAAAAATGCTTGTAGTATTCTAGTTGTACATAATATGAGTGTTCTTAATTTTGACTCTGGATTTGATGGACATGGAGTGAAATTAAATAGTGAACTATATACAACCTCTCACTAATACATATATCATATTTGTTTGGCTCTATATTCTATTTAAATTTTTCGAAAAACCTCTGTGGGTTTTTAAAGATTAATGAGCAGTGCCACTAATTCAATGAATCAACTTGTTTCGTCATACATGGGTATATTCAATTAGTAATTAATTTAGTGAGTTTTATAGCTTATATATAGCTACTTAATTCTGTCGAGAATATCTACAATTTTGTCGAAATTTTGAAATACCATAAAGGTATAGACCGATTCCAAAAACTATTAGTTTTGGTGTAATTGTCCAGCTATTTATTTTTACATCAACTTAAATGAATATAAATAGTTTGTCACGAGCTGGTCATAGGTCAAATATGTATGGATCTGCTTAAATAAGAGATGTTGTATTTTAAATTTTTAAAAACTAATTTAATCATCAATCATCATCATTAAAATTACACTAGTTAAGTGTTAAATGATAGTGTAGCACCAATAACTAACTTGATTATATAAATATATGAGTTACACTTGAAAATAACCAAAAATCACTTTATCTTATTAAATAGATGTGAAATGGATTCATTAATATTATTTCAATATCTGTATTTGCGTGAAAAATGATAATATATGTGGTCATATTGTGTATTACAATATAATTCAAAACCAAAATAATATTTGGTCAGTTTTTCTTGAAGAACCAACAACTACTACTTAGAAGAAGTTGATAATAAATTCCATTTAATAGTATCTGGAAACATTAATTATTAGCTGAAGAACAACAATATATAAGTAAATTAAATATCAACAATATATAATTGTTTTTCAATAAGGTAAACCACATCATATAATGCAAGAGAATCTGCTGTGCTAGACTAATATTTATTACAATAATATATTAATATGTCGTAATTCAGAAACGGAGTCTAACAAAGATATAACAAATATATATTGAGCGATTTTAGTTTTAACGATTACTAAATTAATATACTGAAAATATTAACTAAGTGAAAATTGATGATTACTGGGGTAATTTAAAAATATATTCTTATATCACTATAATCTAATATTAATTTATCTTGTGTAAATTCCCTTCTTCATTATTTTGTTGATGAAACAAACCAACTTATTAATATTTCAAGTTTAGAATATATTCATATTATTTATTCTATTTAAAGCTCTTTGTGATTATAATAGGATGTTAATGTAAATTTCAGTATATTAATATTAGGGTATATTAATATATTTTACATATTAGTTAATTAACAAATATGTTGTAAGTTAGTTTACATATGTCATGCTAAAGTTTAGGTCAAAGTTATATATATATATATATATATATATCACTTCCTCATCGGCACAAACAGACTTCATTGAGACTTTCGAAAACTAAACATAGACTCTCGCACGCCAGTGTGTCCACTTTCAAAACGGGCTCAATCAGTCATTTATGCCCACTCAGTAAAGACCCAGAAGAGCCATCACTGAGTCGTTAGCGGACCAGTTTTACCTGATTCGCTATATAGTAGATTTCGGATGTTGAATGAGGACTATATATTAATTATTTGGTGGGAAGCTCATTCATGGATTCCAACTACCTCAATGCGAGTTGTGATTTCATCAATCACTTCTGGAGCTTACTCTATTTCTTAAGCGTTTTCTGGTTCTTTTTGTATATTTAAGGACTCTTCTGGTACCGCTTCCTTCTTTTAAACTCTTCTCTTTACAAGGCACAACAAGAATCATCAGAGAAAAGAAAACTATGAGGCTTGCGATCACGATTCCAGCTACTACACCTCCATTAAGATCGTTCTACTTGCATTTTGGTTGCTTTTCAGTAGGTTATGGAATTCACTTCAACACATCGCAACCTCCGCAAGGAACGGAACAAACGAACTATTTGTCGAGTGAAAGAAGGCACGTGTCCGCGCAAACAGCATCTGAAGTGCATCAGGTGTTTCCATCTGCGATGAGGCAATATGCGTAGAATTATGAATTAAGCACGCACTTTTAAATAGCTTTGCATTATTAACATGAATGTTGCATTATTAACGCGGAATAAGTTGAAACACACTTTAGATCAAAAGGATTACTTTTAACTTAAGCGCACATTCTACGTAGGCATTAATCGTTTTATCCTTCTTTCGAACAGGTTGAACCTGTATCTTAAATGCAAATAGTCTTATAATAATTCTGGAAATCTAAGACTTTTATCTATGTCGTAGAGCAATTAATATTTGTAATCGGGCATATTTGTGGGAAGATTATTTGTGAACTTGGTAACTTAGTTGAGAAGCGCACTAAAAGTTGTCTGTACAGTTGATTCCAATTAAGAATTTACAAATTGGAACCATTCAGTCAATAACTGCCGTTTATTATGACGAACATTACTGGAGTGCCAAACTACACCTTTTTGATATTTAATTTATGTCATATAAACATTTGAACTAGCACTCATCTTTATTGACATCACATCCCTGATCAGCCACGAAGTAACATTTTACTAGGTTATCTGAAGTTCTTATTAAACTAATTTGCTGTGCGGTACAAGTAGGAGGAGTACTTTTCGCGCATTTGTATGTTCCTAAAGGTTGATAGCTAAAACAGCCATATGAGCAAGTTAAATCTGGAAGTTAGCAAGTTCTACCACCTGGTAACTTGCATATTGAATTTTAGTTATCTTAAAAGTACTGTACATTAGGAGAAGTGCGTGTAATTTGTGCTGTATATTTACTTTGGCTGCTATCATCTAATGATTTATAACATATTGAATCAAACATATATCAGCAAGATCAAACGTTGTTTGAATCAGTTACACATTTATGAATAGAATCGCTACATTGGAAAGTTGAGATGGAAGAAAGCGAAATACACTTTAAAGCTAACGGCTGGTTCTTAACCTATATCCCACTTTGGCATGAATCGTTTGATCCTTCGGTTGAATAAATATGGATTGGATAATAACTATAAGAAGAAATTTTGATTAATTTGTTCGAAATAGATTACATAAAACGAAATGTTGACTACTACAATAATTATCTAAGCGCACATGGTTTAATTGCCAAATTTAGCTCTTACTTTTGTTAGCTACTGTTTTCCGCTAAGTTAAATTATATTATTGATCTCGTAAACTCGTGTTTCCCCTTATAAATAGCGTCTAGCTCACACATACAAATTTCTGTAAAATATCATTTTCCTAAATAGTTATCAAAAACGTATTTAAGTGTTTCAAAGAAAGGTTTACTAGTAACGAGGATATTAGTTATAAATAATAGATTATTCATACTCAGATGATAATTATTACAAATATATTTCATTCTTTTCAAAATTGCACAAATGTTCCGCATTATTAATCTGTGAACTGATATACAAACTTATCTGGAAACTATTTAATTCTAGATAAATCTATACAATTATATTAATTATTAAGTCTCCAACAACATAATTTAATATTTGTACAATAACCACTTATTTTATAATATGTATTCCATGATGTTGCTGTTGTCATTTTATACATACGGCACCAAGAGGCGCCATTCATGCTCTATCCTGAGTATGCCTTTAAAGCTGTAATATCTGCACTTTGTATCGCATTAACATTACTTATGTTGTTAATCAGTCCATTTATTCCAGATATTTAACTCTAAACTGTTCTTACATCATTTTTTGTGCCATCCATTAAAGTTTATACATTTGTAACCTAACTTATAGTAGTTGTCAAAACGTTATTAATTTTAAATATAGATTAGTTTGCATTTATTATTTGTTATTTTTGTATATCCAATTGCTATTAAAGAGATGAATTAACCAATAAAAGAGATTATTACTATTATTAGCTTTATAAGAGAATTTATTGGTTCAGTGAGTTGTTAACTCTTTGAATATCATTTTATAAATTAATAATTTGTTGATTTGAATTATTATTTTGTAATGTAAGCGAATTATTAAAATCTTTAAGTTGTTACAACACTTATTTGTTTTGATCAGTCATCATAATTTACAGATTTGATATATTATGTTTCAAATTATCTTCTGCTTATTGCTAAAAGAAATTTATCTTATGATTTAATTCAGACACATTATCAATAAGTTGCTACGCAAGTTATATACCTGTTTAATTTATTTACTTAAATTGAAAAAGAATATCAACGCAATCATTGTCATTTAATATAAATCCTTAATTACATTCGCAATCTTAACCAGTAAAATAGAATGGGTAAATGCACATCACCGTAAAGTTTTATAATTAAACTCCATGCAACAATGTATTTTTGCACAACCCATAAACAATAATAGAATTATTAGTACACAGTTAGCAATTAATAAACGGATGTTAATTTATTTGGACCATATCAAAATTATTTACTAAGTTGGCTATATTAGAACACAAACTTAGCTGCTATAGACTAATTGTAATATTGTGTTATAATTGTGCGACAAAATTAGCATTTTGTGAGTTTTAATTAAACTCGTAGCCCATTATGTTTGTATACTTAATTACGAAATATATTTCGGTATTTACATTTAAAACAATGCCACTACTAAATTTACTTGTAAATCGGAATTATATTGTTGTGTTCGCAATGCTTAAAGTGTTGATAGCTTATTGTATTATTGTTGATATATATTCTCCATTAGCTACAAAGACTAGTGTTGAATTAAAGAGTTATAAATCACATTATTAACATATTAAAGAGCCATAAACCACAGAAAACATAACAGTTACATTAATTATTGAATTCTGTATTAATTACTCTTTATCCTGTAATCCAAAAACTGCAAAATAAGTTGCATCCTTAACTTTAACACTAATATTTGTTTCTTAAACTTTGTTATTTAATATAAATATACTACTCGAATATTACGATAAAATGATACTATTTTAAATTGAAAATTTGTTTAGCTTGTGTGTTTTTAAACAATAATTAAATTAAGTATTATCAACTAATAATTATGAATCACATATATTATGATTTAGATTCTTATTAATCATTTTATAAAATATTATAGAACATATCATTTAACAATATAATCTGATTAATAATGTCATCATGAATTTTGAAGCTAGTAGAAGTATGATCTATAACAATAATGTTGAAAAATATTCAAATAATAGTGTTGGATCGGAATAGTATTTTTTGTTGAATCCACTTCAAATTCCAAACTTTGTGCAATAATATATGCAAACTATATTAATATAATATCTACAGGTTCTGAATTCTAGATATGCGAGAAGAATGGAAAGGAAACAATGCACAACCTTATTGAGATTGGATCCTAGTATCTATGTCTTGGAAAAGTTAATTCAAATAATAAAATAAGTGTAATTCAATCTTGCAGATCCGAATTTTTGCTTTAAAAGTTTAATTACTAAAAAGTAAACATATTACTTCCTAAAAATTAGAATATCGAATCTTAGTCGCCAGAATTGGCGTAATCAGTTACCTAATATTCCGAACAATCATCATGTAATTCGGCATCTTAACAGTTAACTTTCAAGGATATGCATTTTGCAACAAATAAACCGGAATTTCATGAATTAGATGATAAAACGTTTGCGTTAGCCAAGGATGTATAATTTAACTTAAGAAAGTCTAAGAAAGTTGGCGTTTTATCACTTGATTCAGTTCCTGATGTGTTTTTTGACAATTTTTTTGATAGACATTATTATAATTTTACCATTTTATTTATCATTCTACTGGGATGTACGGGGTTTGATTGTCAGAAAAGTAAAAACACCCATAACTCAAGTAATAGTGAGAATTAAATAATCTCCTTCTGTATCTATATATAACAGATATTTAACCACACTATGTTAATTTTTAATGTTGTAAACTTCTCACTTCAAAATGGACTTGAGATATAAAATAAGAAAATGTTATTGTTAAGTTGAATAATGTTTGCGCACTGCACAAAATGTAAAATTAACTTTTAAGGAAGACACGAAGACATTTTTGAATATTTTACATATAGTTAAATGTGTAAAGTTGAAGTGAATAGTACTGAACTATAGTTCAAATGAGTGAAGAAGACATCTAGAAAGAGTAATCAGTATAAAGTCGTCCTCACTATGATCTCTGAGTCCTACTTTAATTGTTCGTTTGTAGATAAAATTACGAACTGCAAAGTAGAAAAACGGAGTTTCACACTAAATATGCTTGCACACTTGTGGAAACCTGCAATTTGTCAAATCTCCAAATAAATTAACGAATTCCCGTAAATCTTAATATGGAAGTTTGATAGAAGAAAGTATGTTTGTAGTTTTCAAGAAATAGTTCAAAGTCTTGAATTGTTCGATTCAGGTACATGAAATCAATTCCTCTCAGTTCGCTAGCTGGTAGTCGGTTCCATATTTTATGATTCCACGTTCGTAACTTATCATGTAAATTTATTTTCGGGGTTTTTGTTGGAATTGTTTTGGTTGGCATCATTCAGAGTTACAGGATAGGACTTCAGCGTAGTTGTAACAAATAATTCTATTAGCGAAAAAGAAAATATATTGGAATACTAATTCCACTCCCAACTTGAAAAAGTTAGAAGCCTTAACAAGAACTCTCTATAATAATTAAATACAGGGCCCTACTCAGTTTATTCGCACATCATTGAAACTGATCTAACTCATTTTTAACAACCTTAATAAACAAAATTTGATTTGAAGAACAAACAGAAAGTAAGTTAGCCCGGTATCATCAGTATACAATACTCACCATGACTCTATTTGCACATGCTAACCTTACCAAATAGAACGCAGTTAAAAACCACTAAAATGGTTAGTAAACATATTTTCATTATACAATGAATAATATAATAATATAATATGTAATGAATAATGTTATGAATGAGTTGATGAATAAGTTGATATGAGGTAATCTTAATCATCAAATAAAACAATAGAATGCAATCCATCGGGTCCTAAACGTTATTTTACTCTGACAATCAAACCCGTACATCCAGTATGTTTGAGCTTTTATTTCTTAATTGAACAACTGTTATTCAATAATCGCGGTCCAAATATTTGCTAGTTCGAGGTCTAAAAATGCGCAATTGAAATATAAATCAAAATAATGTTAAGCTTGTCAGTACCACTTTTTGATAAATATTTGTCTATTTAAACATAATAATTTATGTTTTTTATATCACCATTAAATTGTTTTTATATGCTATATTAAGGTTAAAAGGTATCAGATAATACAGTAAATACATTTTTTGGTTTTTAAGTCTTTAATAAAAGTGGAGTGAAAATACTGACAAGATTAACATTATTTCGTTTCAAATTAATTAATAACATAAAAGCTAACTTAATAACATAAATAAACCTCTCAACTTAACTAATTTTAAAAATACTCTAACAGCTGTTCAATTTTCGAACACAACCTCTAATATTTGTATAGTTATCAATCGTAGACAAATAATTATAATCGTTTTGATCGTCGATTATCGTATATTTTGAATTTTAATCGTCTTTGGTTGGCTTTATTATAAATGTGCTAGCTAGATATAAGAAAATACGAAGTGTGCTCACAATTTCTTCCCCGCGAATTAAAAGTATCCGAATTGCGCCCAGAATTTATCAATTTCGTCCTTTTCGTAAACGAGTTCAATGAATCTTTCAACAATCGCTGTTTTAATATATTTAATATATATTTCTATTTCTTTAGAATACGTTTGTCCTGAGTAAACTGTATTCAACTCGTTTGTTATATTTGATTCAAGTTTATTCAGATACGTTTTGGCTTACACTTTATTGTATTTATTCAGGTTTATCTCCTGAATCAGTTTTGACACAAACAGAATTAAAAAGGACATGAACTTGTCCTCGTCCGAATCCGGATTAAATTACTTGTGAATCACGTTCGCCCTATAGACGTAAAATAGTTCGTCAATCACGTCATAGTCGTCATTATTTGAGAAATACGGAGATGAAGCGGAAACACCGCGAAACTAAAATATCGGCACCTGAGAAATGTAAGATTACGCCCGCAAAGTCGCGTGAACTGCCATTAATTTGGAGTGGGTTTAACTAAATAAATGAGATTTAAATTTATAAATGCTTTTACTACGAATTTTACCACTTTCAGAATGAATCAAGAGAAATAACTGCTCGAACGCACAAACGCTATATAAATTCCACCCATCATGATGCAACATAAGAAAATCAAATAAAAACACATAAAGAAATAAAACGTTGTCGTTACACAAACTATACACAGCTTCTCACCATATTCTGTTATCATAGTTATCATCTCCATAATTGACATCCTAATGTACTTCATACACTCAGCATAACAAGATATGAACAATACTTTCATGGGAATCTGGCTGTTTGTCACAGTATTTCAATTGGTTGAATTTATTATCTTGCTCATCATTTGCATTAAATACAAAATAGCTTTGCTAAGTATTTAGTTCATCATATATTGTTTTATGCCTGTTTCTACCATTATAGTCTTCGTTTTAGGAATAAGTTGGCATTACTCGATTTTTGATATTGTATTCGATTTGTTCCATTACAAATTTTCGTTCGCTTCTCCATTTAGAGGATTATTATTAGCTATTGACTTGACAAAACAATATAAATTTCATGATAATGTTTAACAACTACTAAGAGAAGCTACAAGCAAATAACGTGAAAGATAACACAATGTTGCGATTGGGTTAATTTTTATCAAAGATGTTTTAGTTATTATAATGTAAACTATGTACCAATTTGTAAGTTTTATTATGTTTTTTGTAGGTCTGCTTCTGATTGACAATCAAAAAGTTAATTCACATCCAAATCACGACGTTTTCTCTATTTTGTATATGATTATCGTTACTATAAGCACAGTTGGCTACGGTGATGTTACATTTTAAGATGGACTTGGAAGATTTTTGGTCTCATTATTTATATTCTCAGCTGTAATTTACTTGCCTCAAGCTATTACACAAATCATCTCTGACTTTAAACGCAGAATACCGGAGGCGATACTGAAAAAGCGAATCGCAGGCGGTGTAGTTATTATAGGGAAGTACGACCATTCGCTGGCTCAAATATCTAGAATGATTATCCCAGCGAACGTAGACATATCATACCTTCTCAACGAACAACAACCGCCGAAAGAAATGGCCAACTTCCAGACGTCGAGCAATTTCGATTTCGGCTGCTACGAAACGATCACCTCTCGCGTCTGCGAGTAACTGGCGTTGTACAGATGTTCCCACTTGGTGTTCATTTCCAGCTACAAAGAGCAAGACCAAGACTACAACACCTTGATGAACGCGTTGATTGTGACAAAGTACACCCAAGGTCAAATTCCTATTTTTGTTATTTTGAACGATCATAATCTTGTTAAAGTGGGTAAACAGATGCTCGCACCGTATATAGCTCCGCAAAACATGATAATAATTGGCATGAACAAAATTCTCAGTATCATCATTTCTCTTTCAGCTTTGCACGAGGGCTTTTCAACTTTTATTTACAACGCTATTTGCCAGCAAAACGTTATTTTCAACTATTGGGATAAAAAAGATACAATGACTCAAGAGGATTTAGTATGCAATAGCAGTAGAAACTCGCTTCAAATTGATAATGTACTTAATAATCGCATCAAAAAAGCTGTTTATGTTGAAGAGAGTGAATACTTACGGTGGCGTATTAATGATGATACTGCTAGAAAATAATTATAAGAAATAAGAAGAATGTACAATACTGGCTCTGAATTTTAGATATGTGAGAAAAATGGGAAAGAAACAATGCACAAACTTATTGAGATTGGCTCGTAATATCTATGTCTTGGAACTGTTAACAAAAGTTATAAAAGAAGTTTAATTTAGTCTTGCCGATCTGAATTTTTGCTTTAGAAGTCTAATTACTTAAATGTCAATAAACTATTTCATTAAAAAGAAAATAATATGAGCCGTAATGATAACATGAATAGTAAGCAGACCAAAACTATGATAACTAGTGAGTCTATTGGAGACGCGAGCGAATCAGAATCAACCGATTAGGCATAATCTGTAAAAGAATGTTCTGAACAATCTGAATGTTTTTATGTATCGAAATAATTAACTTTCAAAGATTTACATTTTGTGTCAAAAGCTCTAGTTTTTCACGAGTAAGATGATAAAATGTTCGTATTGGCCCAAGATGTGTAAATTAACTTGCGATAATCCAAGAAAGTTGGTATCTTAGCTCTAGAGTCAGTTCCAGATTTGTTCTTGCAAACTTTGATTCATACATTGGTCACGATGTCTTAATCTAACGTTACAAATATTGATATTGCGTCTTTCAAGTAGAAAACTGGTAAAATGCACCCATCTATGACATGGACCGTGATATAGAATCTTTCCAAGACTTCGCTCCGTTTTCTTGCTTCGTGTGATGTGGTTATTCTACTAACCTTTGGAGACGAGGATGGTATGTTTTTAGCTGCGCGTCATTAATTGGATTTGATTGGCGTAAAGCGTGTTGTTCTGTTCAATGACCTGTTTTCAATTGATCTGTTAACATCTCAGGTTGGTTTGCAGGTGTATTTCAGGGCTGGAAACTCTCTTCCTTCTCCAAAGCAGGTTATTACCTGTGAACTAATTAAAAATGCGAAGAATGTGCTAAACGGTTTGAATTACGTTCAAATGATTCATAAGGGATTCGTTCAGCTCCAATCGTATGTAATTTAAACTATAAAAAGTACTGAGCATATTTAAAACGCGATAAAAACTGATTCGATAACAATATAAGAAATACGTAAAATGTTCGGATACTATAATTATGAGGTGTTGTACGTCGTTCACAAGAAAACGGTTCTCATATTCCCAGACTTCGATTTGATGCTCGTTCCAGGTGATTTAGTTCTGGCGGCCGCAAGAGTCGAATAGTGAACGATATACGTGTAGAATAAAAATATTTTATAGAATAACATTTTTTTAAATATATGATTTAACATTATAATTCGTATTACAAATTAATAATTTTACAAATAATTTTAATAATTTTTACAAATAATTTGTATTACATAAACTGTAAAGATGTATGAAATTATTTTTAAAATCACATAACTGACAAATCACAATTTTAATTTGTCAATCGCTACTAGTATTTGCCGTAGTTCTGCATTTTTCATGATGAGGACTTGATTTGAGGCTCATTAGTTATTTCATTGATCGGCATTCTGTATTGTTATTACTTACGTGCTCGTGATGATAGCCATGATCAGCATGAAGCTCAATTGTTTCATGTACGCAACATGGCATATCAGCGATTGTATTTGTACTTTATACGTCACTTGTTTAACTATAATTGCTTAAATTTGGTCTTAAACCTAAACTTTTTCTGGCTTTTTCTACTTAGCATGTTTACTCGACATCTTCACTTGCTAGTGGAACTGGGACGAAATTTCCAGCGACATAGTTTTCACTGTTAGTTGCTTACTGGTTGTCAAGTCTTAACAAACTCCATACAAAACGTCGTACAATCTCAATCAATGCTAAAAATGTCTTGAACCAATAAAGTTTAAACAGAGGTACTTTAAATAAATTAGTAATAAAAGTAAAACGAACAGCTGTGTCAAATAATATGCAGAAAATTAAAAACTAAGCAGAAAATAAACATGGTCGACGGCAAAGTAGGCCGTGTCGCCATTTATTTGGTTTATCTTTAAATTATTTCGCACCGGTTCCTCCTTGAAATAGAGACCAATCTTCAAAAATATCCCAATATAACTTATATAATTATTCAAAACATTTCAAACCAACAAAAACATAATAAACGGTCATATTACGTTTTGTTAGATCTATTGAGAATGGTGAAGATAATATACCAGATACATATTTCAAAGCATTAAATCCATGTGGATAAAACAGTTTTTATTCTTTATATCTAACAATACATTAAATTAGACGCATAAAAGATGGTATATTGATCAAAGGAAGCATTACTAGATCTGGGCACTTTGATAATGTAATTAGATTGATAAAATCTTTAAAAACACCAATACATGATGTCAATATATCTGCTGAAAAGAACAGTGGGAATGTAACCCTATGAACCCATGGTGTAAATAACTTATAAGCTACCACCTATAGAAATTTTGATATTTATGATTTGCCTTTGTAAATTCTAACAAGTGATCTAATATGAATTAGGAAAAATGCACAAATAGGTATAAGCAACCAATAATTTGCATGCATCATGTGTGAAAGCTTTGATAAGTAGTAACCAAATGGAATAGGTATATCAACAAAATTGCTTTAACTCGAAATACACATTATTATACTAAATAAACAAATAATCATAATCGACTAGCCTACAAACATTACAGTTCTATAACTTGCTGTAATTTTAGATGCAGGCAAATCGAAGATAACTGGGTAATTTATTTTCTTTTCCTCAAACACCATAATATCTATTCCTAACATAACTATACATAAACTGAATGCTAAATATATTCGAATCAAGTATTCCTAAAATGATGTTTCTTTAAATGTTATATTATTGTACCGAGGTTAAATAACCATTAAATCAATAAGAACAAATACCAAAATTACAGTTAATGTTGCACTCAAACCGAATAAAACGGACATAGTATTTTGACGTCTTTAAATAAGAAGAGAAGGTTTTCTAACTTAGTGCAAAAATTTACGTACAGATCTTTCATCACTACCAGTTAGTTTTGCATAGGCAGTAAAGATTCTGTTACATAATTCTTCGTGCCCAGTCAGCTAAGAAATCTCAATTTTACTCATAACAACTTCTAACTTCTACTTACCGCTTGGTAAAATATCAGTCTATTTATCATGTTTTCTCATAATTTTTTGAGCTGATACACAATTTGCTTGCGAAAAATTTTATAAAAGAGTAAGTTAACGAAACAGTTCTTCTAAATTTACTTTAATATGGCTTTTAGTTTAAGCATTTATTTTGTTAGTCATTGAAATCTACACCAAGTCTTCTAATTATTTCAGAGTTTTGCCATATCCTTTAATCGTGTGCTTGTAAAAATCATTGCATTTATAAAATTGCTCTTTAAATTAGTCCCAAAATAGTAAGTCAGCTTAATACAGTTTTTGAATATCGGGAATAAAGTCTGGGTTTTCGTTATTGGCAAGACATTCAATTTCTTTAATTATATGCTTAACCGCGTCGTAGTCGAAGTATTTGGATCGCCATTCGTTAATTTTTTTTGACTCAATTTAATAACCGTAGTTCATTCGGTGTGGAAAATACCATTGTAATTATAATCTGTGAATAAAAGATAATTACTACAAATTTTAGTTCATTTCAATTTATGATTAATTCTGTGTAATTTTGTACTAATTTACTATACACTATTTACATCTTTTTATTTTGTTAAATATGTTATCACATTTCATGTAAATTTCATTTCTGTTGTGAAAAGTATACAGTTCAGATGTCCCAACTAAAGTTGTCCCATAATAAACTACCGTTTTCACATACCATTTAGTTTCTTTTAAACTACACGAAAAACTAAACTGAAAAAGAACTTCATTATTGGTCAATATATTAAAAAATGATAATTCACTCTATTCAGCTCAATATGTTGTATTCTTTAACTATATCTATATGAGTTATTAAAGGATGCATATATATCGTATAATATTTCATTAAACCGTAATATGATTGGCTGGAATAATATTGAACAAGCTAAAAACGATCGAAGATTAAGAATGATAGCACTGATAAAAGAACGACGTTTGAACAGAAGAACTGATGATAAAGTTACAGTTTTGTTTGAATAGAAGTATACGTTGAAATACTGTTTGTTAAATATTTACAGATTTCATTTGATTCTATTGAAATCTTGATTTTATTATATTATTTTTTAATTTGCAGTATCTTCGTTTAAGTTCATTAAGCTTGCGATTATTCAAAGACATATAAAAATTTTGTTGTCATTTCTACATTTAATGATCTTATTGAAAATAATACTTTTTCGAGTCTTTATTTTAATACATTTTTCATTTCCTGCTTCAAGTTATAAAGAATATTTAGTTATTCATAACCGTAATTTACAAGCATATTTAAATCATTATTAAATAGATACGCAAATACAGGTCTTTAGCACTAACCATATTAACGAATGTAATCAGAATAATATTTTTCCAATTTCTTAGAATCATAACCAAATATTTATTAGAATATGATATCATTGAGTTATTTACCTAATGAACCCAAAGAGAATATGCTCCTAAATCTATATAAAGCTTCAAAATTTTAATCTCGTTTTTATATTTATATTATTTCAGCAGTTTGCATATTCATGACATAATAATAATCTTATTCTGCAATGCAATCGGATTTTATAATTATAATTCCATTTAACGCCATTATTACTTTGATATTATACAATTCTTTGATCCGGACAAATTTTAGATTATTCATTACCAAATATATGTCATGCATCGTAATTGCGTAAACTTTATCGCAAAATTGGTAATAAAATATATTTTTGTGGTTGCTGCGTATGCATTTCAATTTATGATTAGCTTTAACCTGGTACAGTTTCTTCGAGTTGTTATGCACATATAATTTATTGTTCATAGTGAACATATTTCCTCCTTGGTGGCTTAGTTTCTAAAATCCTCCGTAGTGCAGTCCATAATTTGGTAATTAGCTTACTACTTAAATGCTCAGATCTTTCTTGACAACAAATATCATGTCCAGCACGTTAAAGTACGTTTTTCCGTTGCAAAAGTGAACGTTGGTGAATTATTCTTCTGGTATTTTGTAGTCCGTGTTGCTTATTTCGCTTTGAAACACTTTCTTTTGGTGAACAAAATACGGGAATGATTATTCCTCGCCTGGGTTGAACGAGTATTTTGTTTTAATGTTGCTTATTACTTATTCTTGTTTGTTTATGAGTTCAATTTGTCCGTTTACTACTGAGTAGTACAATTCTATTCCGTTAATCGGTTTAAATATGAACATTCGTTTTTAGCCCTCATTTTATTTCAATATAAATTGTTTAAAGCGCTTCTTTCGGATCTCTTTCAACTTCTTCTCGTTCAAAACGGTTTGAACGGGAACTATTATTAAAAGAATTAAGGAGAGGAAAACGGCTCCGAGTAAAATCAACGGCGATAAAATAATACAACAAATGACGAAGGCAGCCGTTTTCAAGTTCCTTTTTGCTTGATCACGCGTTTGGAGTGAAAACCAATACTAAGTCTGTAAAAATTGTATTAATTCTCCCAGGATTTAATAATTATAGTTTAAGAGAAAAATAATAACATGACTCACTCAACAGCAACAATCCAACAATACATCTAAACGTGATATATAAATATATACTAGTTATTTTACCATATCCAAGTTAAGTGAGTCATTTTATTTTAATAATTCTACACTACATCAAAACTGTCAACATTTTTATATTAATTATAAGAACATTAATATATTACATTATATATATATATATACAACAACATTAGCACCTACACACAAAGTAGGTTTTACAACCAGAGGTGGCGAAGAACTACTTCAAGGAGAAGAAAGGAAAGATGCGCGCGAAAGAGATACAGCAGAATACGATTGATGATACAGTCCCAAAAGTTGGATATGCTATAATGGGTTATGGGATGCTTCCCAATGAATCTATTTAGCATTTAATAGATCTGGCGTTTGGAAAGTATGATGTTGGTATGCCTAAAGTTTGTGAATTGTGTGGATGCAATGCAAAAGCAGGACACGAATAGGCATGTAAGGTCATAAATGAAATACACATTAAGGTGCATGATGTGTTTGCCAATTATTTGGAGAAATAGTTGAGGAATAAGTACAACGCGATTAAGGTAACAGCAGGAAATGATAACAGAGCATTGAATAATAAGAAACCAGATGTTGAAATCACAGTTGATGGAAAGAAGGTGTACCTCGATATAGGTATCACATTTGATACTAAAAGATATTTTAGAATCAAATAAAATCATTACGCACAAATGAAGGATTAGAATGGCGAACCGCTGAGAGTTATTCCTATAATAATAGGAAAGAACTGTACAATTCACACAAAATCGCGAGAATTTTTAGATGAGCTTGATATTAGGATGGAAAGCGTATACGAGGAGATAGGAAACTTACTTGGAGTGTATAAAGCCAACTGCACAGCAATCATGTATAAGAAAAAGGTGATAAGAAGAGACGAAATCAACGATCATGAAGACGTAATTCCAGGGAATTAGAATAATCGCTTTGCTGCATTAGCAAGTGATGATATTCGTATTCCGAAGAAAAATCCACACGCAGCAATTAATGAATACTTAGCTAACACAGTAAGGTAGACGACGTAACCAAATGTACAAGCGACGATTCAGAAAAAGTCAGAAAGGGTAAAACCGAAATCGAAGAAGCCTAAGAAATAAAAGCCGAAACGAAAGCCGGATATACCTGCCCAGCCGTTGATACCATAAGTGGTATCAGCCCCACATAGTACTGAAAGGAGAGAATAAGTCAATTTTTAAATAAATTAGAACGAAATCCTGCTTTCACTCTCTGTAATACAGGAAGAAGTCCGTATGGAACTTACTATGTAAAACAACAAAACACAAACACAGATTTTATGCAGTTAATATATTGCAGAGATTTCGCTTTCAAGAGTAAATGAGCATGAACAGGAAGAAACTGATTAAAGAGTTATGACATTGTTCCCTGCTCTAAACTTAGAAGCACTACGCGTTGCCGCTGATACGCTAGTTCCAAGATTCATACCAGCCATCCCAAAGATAGTTACAAAGATAACTTCCGAGGTCAACAATGTTAGTTCAAGTGCCGAACTAACTTAGGTTGTCTGAGGAGGCTATTCAGAGTGACAATCCTAGAAGATGAGGTATGATGTTGAGATTAGTTTTGAGGTAACGTTATGTGTAACTGAGTTTGGATTTGTGGATTGTCATGATTAATGAGATGAAGATGGAATGATTGAATTGAGCCTTAGTACTGATGATAAGGTTACAGTTAAGTGAGTCATTTTATATACAACAACATTTATGATTATAAATACTTTGCGTTTTTATAATTGTATGTTTAATGAAAAATAAACTAAATACAATAATATATTTTCATTTTCACTCCAAACGAAGAGTAATTATTAATATTAGAGAAAAAATAAGAGTAAAATTAAAGTTTACATGAAAGATAAATATTTGAGAACCAAATAGTACGAATAATACAATAATATCGAATTATAACAATAAACTTAAGATACAATAAATGAAAATAATATATTATATTATTCGAGATATGCAAATAAATTACTTGATAATAAAAATGGCCGCATTCATTTATATAAAAAATTTTAGAAATTTTCAAATTAATAATAATAAATGATATTAAAAAATTGGCAATTTTAAAAATATAATTGTTAATACTTAAAAAATACACTAATTAGGTGGGAAAGTTAATTTACACAGTATAAAAACGATTTAATAGAATATGCAAGTTTATTTTCAGGATAGAATTCTAACATAGAATATCTTCAAAGTATATTTTAACATACGCATTTTGATAAATATGTAATTAACAATCTGTAATAAATATCTAAACATATTTAAAACTCATAGATTAAGTTGCAAGTTTCAGAAATAAATATATTTTTTGGATATGTTAATAATAACTATTCCTGTGGTGTAAATATTAATAACAAACAATATATACGATATATAGGCGAATATTCTTAATTATAATATCATGGCATTGGTTATATAAAATACGAAAATGAAAACATATATATTGGTAATTGGGCTTTAAATCAGTATTAGGGTTAAGGCATTTTCATGTATAATAACGGTACATATGTATTTGGAGAATTTATCCAATCGAAATTAATAAATGGAATAATACAATATAAAGACAGTTCTTATTTTGTAATTAATGAAAGCAATAATTCTTAATTACGTTTAAATCCTCAAGAAGGAGCTTTATTTGAAATTAGTAAGCAATATAGCGCTAAATAATTTGAATCTTTAGATAATTTATAAACTTAGCATGAACAAAACATGAACAAAAGAAAAGCTGTTGACTTAAAAGACAATGAAGAATATAATGCATGTAGTACTTAAACAAAAGGAGTTATTTAATACGAAGATAGTATGTACTAAGGAGATATACTAAACAAGGATATAAAACATGGACATGGAGTATAGATATGGACCGATGATAATAAAACACAAGGACGAAAATTTTATGAAGGCTAATATAGTAAAGATTAATATGAAGGTGAAGGCGAAATGATATACGCATCTGGCCACTCATATAAAGGATGTAGGGTAAATAAGCTTTACCATGGATATGGCGTGTTTAAATATAAAAATGGTAATATCCTAGAAGGAGAATTTCAATAATCGAGATTTGTTAGCGGACGGTTAACCTTTATCGATGGAAGTTGCTTTGATATTAATAAAAATGAATATCCATTCAAACCAACATATGGTCCTTTATATTAATTAAGTTGTTGTTTAAGTCTTGAAGAATATAATTCTGATTTTGGAAGCATTTCTCATGAAACTTTGACAACATGTACGTAAAATTCCAATGCAATTATGTAAGAAAGGCCAATTGACCAATAACTTCCTAAATTTAATAGTTTAAAAGTGATACTCAAAAATATAAATAAATAAGTGGGATTATTTGTTAGATCTTCTACCAGTAAATTAACGGCATAACAATTAAAAATAATATTAGATACAACAATGAAAATAATAAATATTTAAGAGTATTTAGTAGATGAAAAAATATGGTTTTTAATAGAGTATAAAGGATAATATTCACTAAGTGCATTTTAATACAATGGACTCAAACATAAATGGGTTAACTAGATTAAATAAGGTAAACCGTTGACAGATGAAGACTTTTAATATTAGTGAGTCGTTTTAATATGATAACAGTTTTTAGTCACATCATTTTTCTCTGAACTGTGAATCATTCACATTCTTTCTAACTATGACTGATCTTAAAGAATGTGTGCATAAACATATTATGAGATGTTTAATAAAGATTGAATGATTACTGTAAGTACACTAATTATTAAATCTTCTCACTCATATTGCAAATTCTCAATTATCAGATATTATCAGCGGTTGTTCCGAGACCACCGGATCCAGCGTTGCCTTAGGCTTCGCCTTCTTGCCTTGCTCCCGCACCCTCGAGGCCTGGCGGCGCTCGCAGTGCCCATCTTCCGGTGGCGTGGTGGTATCTCTTCTAACCATGTTTTATTGTGATTGTTTCATCGCGCAGAGCGTTGGTGATCAAACTGGTATAACGCAGCTTGGCTTCTTCGTTAGCGCGCAACTGCAAGGCAGCAGTGCTTGCTCAGCAAAGAGTCTGTAGTCTCTGGTAGATACTTTGTAAGCAAATTCATTGATTTCTCGTACACAGTGCCGTTGTAGCGAAGAACGAGTGGAATCACCCGATTATCGCAATACGTGCCTCCGTATTTGAGAATCTTGCCCTTGAACGCGTTGCATATATTTGCTTCGACAGCGAACGTGACGTCAAGGACACAGGCTGCGTTTTGATGGACTGGAATTCTATATCAGGTTTCTTCAATTTGTCAGAAGATTACCATGGGCTTTGTCGACCGGGCGAGGGATGGTCTATCTTGGCTAGAATCTTCTTCATACTGTTCGTCATGACTATATTATGACGAACAGTTCGGATTCCGGCATTTCGGTTGCACTTGATTTCGTGTCGGGCGGTCATTCGATTTCCACATATGAAGAAAATAGAAAATATAATGAAATACGTCATGTAAGGGCTCGGAATCGTGCTGAGCGCGGTGTACGCAGGCATCTCTGGTAAAGAAACCAGAGAAAACAGACTATACGGCTTCATCACCGTTCAAACAGCAGTTATCAGCTCGGCCATTGATGTCATCGCAAATATAAAAGCTGGGAAAGAGGAAATCAAGAAAGGAATGCAATACGCACTGTCGCAATTAACTGGGCTGGTTTGTCAATTCGGTTTATACCATGTTATTTACGAAATAAGTGATTTTGCATTCCTCTGCTGGAGGCAAGCCGCTGATTGTAGATTGAACCACTATCTACTTATAATCATTCAATGATTAAAGATTCACTTAGGCGTTCGCAAATGTGATTATGTCTTTCAACAGAGTGATTTTGGTCTACTCCTGGTGGACTAACTAACTCACCTTAATATTTACAGAGAAAATTACTAACTTGTTGGCGACTTTTGAATATAACAACACAAACTTCAAACCGGGCGATAAGTCGTATTTCCCTTTAGCTGTTATTTACAGCTCGCATACGGCGGTTTCTGGTTCCATAAGAGTGCTCGATATGCACATGAACACGTCGGCAAAGTCAGTGGCGTTGATCTCAAGTTGAGACTTGCTAGCAGCAATTTGGTACTGCTGCGGCAAACCTACTTTGATCTCCAATCCGTATATGGTACCTATATCCAGATATGAAGCGGTTTGTTTTTCAGATAGAGTGCTGTTTTGTACTTGGACACATAAAGTGAAGAATAACGTGAGCATCGAGAAGTGGAAATGATATAGGTTATAACTCTTTAAATCTATTTATAACGATTAAACAAATAGTAAGTTGATTGAAAATTAATTAAAGTTGCTAATGAGATTAAACATTAGTTAATGTTCAACTATAATTTATACTAGTATTATTTATGAATTGAATACTATAATATTTAGAGATATTGTAAGAATAAAAACACTGGTAGTATTAAATCTATTGTTTTGATTATTTTGTTCCACTTCATACAATGATAATTAAAATCAAAATGCAGTAAGTTAATAAAAAGTATCTTAAAGTAATTATGCATTTATACATTATTATTTATTGAAGACATACTTTCTTGATGGCTTAATTCATAAAATCGCATATTAAATATTTAATTCCTTTTCATAAAAAAGAATGATTACTTTATTTGTATATTAACTTCATTTAACTGAATATTAACTTTATTTGTATTTGAAGATGCATTCATTCAGAGAGTTATCACCAGTTTATTATTATGATTTATTATGTTTAAATTTAATTATAAATGTGAGTTTAATTTTGTGTTAAAATAGTTATTATTTTCTGTTTTTGTGAATTATATTAAACTATTTAATATTTATTAATGTCCCCACTTCAATAAATGGACGTGACATTTATTTATACGCAGACAAATCCAAAATTTCAGGTGGAGGTGTACAAGATACCATCTGGTTGTTTTTACGCATCTTTGTTTGTGTTGAACATAAACGGGCACAAGGTGTCGTATATTCGTTCAGATTAGAAGAGTTAGGTGCGCGTGCTCTCTTTGTACATAAAACCGTCCAAAGTCTTCAGATTTGAGTTGAACATAACCCCGTAGGATCTTGCGTACGAATTAGGAACTCTTTCTTCGGTTTACGACGATTATCACCAAACGACCAACTTTAAGCAGACGAATTTGTCTTTTGTGACCGATTTCTTAGCGCAGTTGAATATTCAGCACAAGCACATAACTAAGCAGGACTCTGCCTTTGGCCGGATGTCCGCACCGTTCAAATCACACACTCAGTGCTCAGACCAGCCCGGACTTATTCCGCTCAAAGACGGTAACTTCTGTTTGAACGAGGAAATTGATTCCTCCTCGGATTCAATGGGGGATATTTTATCTCGGCCGTTAATTCGCGTTCAGAACCTGAAGCGGAAAACGGTTTCAAAGTTCAACGGGGCAGGGCAGTTCACCACAGACCAGGACGATTGAGGGCATTATTTATTTGTAAAATTTATTTTGGAGTAAAACGATTTAATATAATTATCTGGTAGCAATTTATTATACTAACCTGCCTAACTTTCTTAGCAGCATATAATAATATTAGTATTAACTGAATATAACAAATTTTAGAGTAACTACTATTTAACTTTTGAAATATCTGCTTAAATATTTAATTAATTTACTTTTTCATTTATTAACCCTTACTCGCTTTGTTTCACTTTGAAACTTGGAGATTCAATCGAATTAAAATAATAACATGACTCACTCAACAGCAACAATCCAACAATACATCTAAACGCAATAAATAAAAAAGTAATTTTAACAGTATTACGTGGATTAATTAGTTTTTTCTATCGTTTTAATCTTTAAAAACCGGTCGGGTTAATTTGGGTTTTTTGTTTTCTATAGTTCTAAAAATTTATATATTATTATATTATATAGTAACTCGCCAATTCAGTTTTTTCAATTTTTGGACCCACTTCATTAACAGAAAATGAGAAATATTAGACTTGAAGCTTAAAAATATTTCATATCATAATATTGCTTCTACTATGCGGAATTAGTGCAGATTACTTATAATATGAACTGAATACTAATACATCATACCTGCATCATACTAATTTAGTCAAATTATAATATTGTTATGTATAAAACTATTTTAAGACAAGTTAATATTAAAATATGTATTTACATTCAATTAAGATTGTGAAAATCCGCTTTCAAAAATTTATTCGTTTACTTGATTAACAATATTGAATTTATTAAATTTTGGTCTCAATATAAGCTAACTGGTTTTGGTAATAAATTTTAGTAATAACTTTAAAGAAATTATTAGTTTTATGCTAGACAATACCAGAGTCAACATCAACAAAGAAAATAATTACCACAATTATGAAAACGGTAAAGAAAAAACAACAAGTAAGATTATTAAAATACAGCATTATGTTAACCATAAAATATTAATCAATATTTAATCTGTTCTTAATATATATTTAATAACCGGGGAAAGAATCAAATAATTAGTGGGGACGCTAACTAACTAACATAAAAAGGAAAATATTTACGCATTAAAAATCAGAATGGGTCTAGCCCTGAGGGTTAATATTAATTGATATATATAGCATATCATTCATGAATTTCAGCAACCTCGAGACGTGTTACGCTTTCTTATTCTATAACCATATTCGATTAATTAATGTTCGCTATTTCTTATTGATTATAACATTATTCTTCTGGATGTGTTTCTTTCTTCTATTTTCTTCTTTTAATCAGACAGAAACATAAGAAAAATAATGAAAACACTACAAATATGATCGCGATAACGATTCCAGCGATAACACCACCGTTAAGATCGTTCTGCTTGCATTTAGGTTGCTTTCCAGTTGGTTCCGAAATACATTTTGAAGAGTCGCACTCTCCACATGAAATGGAACAAATGAACTGGTTATCGAGAGAAAGAAGGCACGAGTTCGCGCAAACAGCATCTGAAGTGCATCCAGTGTTTCCATCTGTGAGGAGGCAAGAACCAATACTATTTGAGTCGGCCACACATTTGTGAGAAGAATCACAACCTTGGCAAGTTGAGATGGAAGAAAGCGAAATGCACTTTAAAGCTGACGGCTGGTTCTTAACCTGAGAGCACATCCCACTTAGGCACGAATCGTCTGGCCCTTCGGATAAACAAGTTGAACCGGTATCTAAAACACAGATTGGAGTGTTTTGAGAGTCCAAAGCTGGAATTTTTCCTTGGGAAGAACACTCAATTGAACTAGAGGAACATTTATTGGAAGCAGATTTCACAACTGGATAACAAAACCCAGATAAGCATTCTGAATTGTCTGAACAATCAAGATTGTTAGCTATCTTGCACACAGACGTGAGATCATCTTGGAAATATTAAGTAGCTGGAGAACTACAAGTAACAGGTTTTGAACATTTATAATTAGTGTCAACCATAGTTTAATAACAAGCTTTAGTAACGCAATCGGTATTTTATGAAGTCTAGCACGTTTCTCCTATGTTCTTTTTGCAAGCAGAATTTGTGTTATCAACATAAACTTGAGTTTCGTTGATGTTACAAGTTATTTACTGCGCACAAAGTTTTTAATTGATATTACTACAGTTATGGGAGGTGGAATTGCTTTTTCTTGTTTACTATGTGAGTAATTATATATTAAAATATTTTGCCACTTCTAATGCGGATGACAAATTCCAATAAATAATCTCAAGTTGGAGATTATTCATGAACTACTCATTAACACAAGAGGGCCAAAAATATGATTTCGATCGTATTAGACCATAATCGACTATTCAAAGTCGGTATTTAATATTCCAAAAAGGAAAAATAGAAATTACCACATGCAATAAAAGGACGGCAATGACAAAAATAAACGCGGTAGAAGATGTTTAGGGAAGGTCAACTAATTCACTTAACAAACTTAGGCAGTTCTGAAGCGTTTGTATTCTCTTCATTTCTGGGTCCAACGGATGAATTCATAAAATATTGTACCAATCTGAACTAGTTATATCACTTGTTTAAGATGTCCCTGTGTAATTTCTACGTTTTAGTCAACAAAACTAATTTATGAAAGATTTTATCTCGAAAATATATGGTAGTTAAGCCTGATTGGAGAAAAGAATAAGAGGATCCAATGATTGGTATACGGACGCAATATGTAATTTATAACTAGTAGCGCAAGCACTGGACCTGCAGAGGACCTCGGTGTTCATCTTCAACTGGGTCAATCTGAACGATTTTAGGTATTTCTTAATCACGAAAAACAATGGAGGACTTTTTCTTTCAATCTCAACCGGGAGCTCAAGATGAAGTATTGGTACTTCGCTTAATTAGAATTATAATTCAGGTAGTTACAGTCGCTTTCATTCTCAATATTCAAATAATGAATGCATTTTTGTTTCTTGAAGAATGGAATCAAGTGGGTTAGTCGGGCCCAGCATTAAATAATATATTGATGCTACTCTAAAACAACAGTTATTTTACTTATGATCTTCCACTTCCATTTCATAATGAGAAATCAATTTTCTTGATTGTTAAATTATACAACGTTAGGTAAAGTTGAAACTTATTATTGAAGTATATACAGAGTTATATACGTTAATTATTGTAGCACAGCTATCCAAGGCTCAACCAGGCCTTGATGTGATTGAAGCACTTTACAAATCAATAGTAAATAGAGTTAATGAGTGTATTGATGAGGAGGGAGAACACACTCATTATTGAGCCGGGCAGTGATATAAGTAAGATTCAAATAATAAACTTCATTCTTCTTCCTAATTCAAAAAAGCATTTCGAGGGCCCACCACTGTATAATTTGTAAAACATGAATTAGAAAGACAATCAGAATTATTTTGGCAATCAAATCCATCTGCGATTTTACAAACTGATGTTGAACTATCTTTAAAATATTATTAAGCAGGAGATACACACGTTGTTGGAATTGCACATTTATATTTTGAGGTGTTTGATATTATTAAGTAACAAGCTTAATGAATACATTCTGAATTATCTGTACAATCAATTCCAATAGCTAGTTTACAAATCGACTGGGTATTGTCTTAGAAATATTATGATTATAGAGCTGTACAAGTAATTGGTACTGAGCATTTAGAAACAGATGAATCGGCAACTGTTTAATAGCATGCTTTCGTTACGCAATCTTAATTTTATAACGTCGAGCACGTTTCTCCAATACTCTGTTTGCAAGCGGAATTAGTAGAATCAATATATACTTGAGTCTCGTATTTGCTACATGTTATTTAGACTGCACAAAAATACTAATTAATTGCACTAAAATCAACAAAACATGAGTTATAACCACAATCTGCATTTGATGAACAGCTAAGACCAGCAGCTAATTTACAAACTGAAGTTTAATTGTCTTAATAAAACTAAGTGTTTGGAGATAGACAAGTACTAAGTAGTAAGTAGTTGGTACTAAGTAGTTGGAACTGAACACTTATAAATACCAGTTTCTGTTGGATAACATGTTTTATTTATACAATCAGATTAGTTTTTGATGATAAGTTTTAATTTACATAAACTGGAATTCTATCTGTGCAGGTTACTTTTTTTGCACATAATTTTTAATTCAAAATTACATAGCTGAAATTTATATAACACGCATTAGAGAGACAATCGGAGTCATTATTACAAATTATACCATTATTAAGTTTACAAACTGGGTTTTTAGATTAGATAAATGGTTAGAACTGACCAGAACAAGTTATGTAATTTGAACTACACTTACGTTTATTTTAGTCAATATCCATAAGACACGTAAACTAACATAAATCATTTGCCTGGCTACAATCTTAATCGGCGATGAGATAACATTTAACAAGATAGTCTGGAGTTTTCATTAATCCAATATTTTATTCATTACATGTTGGAGAACTTCCAGCTGAACACTTATATATGGCTCCCATTTAATATTAGAAACACCCATACGCACAAGTCCCATCATTTAAGTTACAAGGTTCACCGCCTGGAATAAAACATTTTGAATTCGAATCATCTTTATGATACCCAATATTAGGTTATGAACAAGTAACTGGAACTGAACATTTCATTTATGAACTATCATTTAAAGTCAAATAGCACGCTTTGGAAACGCAATTAGATTCATTGCTGCATATTTATCCATTTAAGGCTTTACAATCAGAATTAGAGTTATCGATATAATATTATATTTAATTACTTGTACATTGAATAAATTTAGCACATTTTAAATCCGAAGCGTGTGAAAAATCCGAATAACATTATTAATTTGCACAATCTTGAGAGGAACTACAGATTTCTCCAGTTACTTTTTTACATTAAGATGTGGAATTATCGATATAAACTTGGATTTCTCCAGTACTACATGTTTTAGTTACAGAACATTTTAAATTATTGTTGTTATCAAATGATGGATAACATGCTTTTGATAAACAATCGTTATTTGAAGTACAAGCGCTCCCATTGGGATATTTGCATGCACTTTCTGTACTACTTATGTGTACCTATGTGTTAGACCCACATGTGATTAATGTTGAGCATTTTTTAATGTTATGATCTTCATAGGTTTAATAACATTAGCCTGATAAACATATATCTTACTAATTACATATTTCACCGTTTTATTTTGCACATATTTCCTAAATTGGTGAAGATGATGTTAAAATAGCTGAAACTGTTCCAGTTTGTGAACTGCAATCAAGAAATTTTTATGAACACAATGAATCCGACGCGCCCACTTCAGGATAACACGAATATGCACAAAAATCTTTTTATGTAGGTTGACATTGTGTTCCTAAGGCTCCCTTACAATCTGTAGAAAAGTCGTCAAATAGAACGAGCATAAATCCACCCGTACAAGTATTAGATAAATTAGGATTTGAACATTTATAGCTGTTATGATCCGTATATGACAGAACACACTAACCAGACTAACATTATATATCCTATGTGCACGGCTTTCCAGCGTCTGACATTTATATTTGAATTGAAAAGAAATATATATTTATTTTATATTAATTTATAATTTATAAGTAGCATATTTATCCAAAAATTGATACAAATTCAAATGAATCAATAATAATTCAAACAAATTTAGACAATCAATTTTTGAACTAAAATATTTAGCACATACGACTGTAGAGCATTCACATAAATATCAAAATATTAAAATCAAAGTGCAAATTATGATTTATATACTAATACATCTAATACTAATAGTATAACCTACTATTACTTTTAATTTTATCTTACAATTTACAATCATTTTATCATCCTTTTCTCACTCATTTTGGTCCATCCACGTGCCCATTTCCAGGTCGTATGCGTCGAAGTCTTCGATGTCAATGTTTTCCATCCAGAGTCTGATCATTTTATCGGTGCATACTTTCTTTTCCGCGTCCACTCCGAATAGTGTTTGGAATCCGTAAACGAATTTCTTTCCGTTGCTGACCCTTTTGATGAGTTTGAACAGCCAAACGGGTCCCACCACGATGATGTTTTCGAACGGCTCGAGCATTTTCTCGGTCAGTTTCTCGATGTTTTGCCTCGTTTGCAGAACCAAGTCCTCCGTTGAGATGTTGAACTTGAGCTCGGTGAATTTTGGAACGGCCTCTTTGAAGGCGGTTTGGTAAACGGTGTTCTCCTTGTCATCGGACAAAAGTAGGTATTGGTTCTTGTTCACGTCAAAATTGTAGATTAAGTTCATTTGAAGAGCAATTGGGAGTGATAAACCGGAAAGAATGATTAGATTGTTCTCCGTTGGGAAGGAAATGGGCTTCTGGTGCGTGATCGGGGACGCGGAGAGGGTGTAGCCCGGGCGCAACTTTCCCACTGACTTCAATAAAAGGAGCTTAATATTCTCCTCGTTATATGAAACAACGGAGGCGAAATACTTCTTCTCGTCAATAGTTAACTGCAACGTGCCCAGCGGGAAAGACATCTTCGACGGATTGTTCGTAGAAATCTAATACAAATCCTTATTCGTTCTTCGAAGAGACATTTGCGTAATTTCCAACTTCAACTCACTCGAAGCATTTTCAGGAGCTGGCTATGGAGCTTCCTGTGTAGTAGCAGCAGCCGGCTAAGTCGTAGTCTAGTCATTTAATGGATTTTTGGTCAAACCGCAACCCATTTTTCTGGCGGGCGGAGTGGTGAATTAAAATATTTGATATAATACCGTCGGTACACGAATATTAGTAAAATATTACAAAGTAATTCTTAAATAATGTTGTTTAAATACATAGCTTTAATATGTTTAAATATATTTAGATTAATACGTAGTAAATTAGATTGTTAGAAGACTATCACAATGGTAATATTAAATCTATACATTCACTTAAACATCGTTACTAATTCATCATACAGCTTTTGCCCAATATCGCCATTTAGTAACATGTCATTTAGTCGTTTTAGTCCGTTAACAACTTTTTATTCTACCTATTCAAGTTCTAAACATCTATGATTTAATTCGGATATTACATTCATTTACTCCTCAACCATTATTGCGCTGTTTTCAAAGGGCTATAACCGTAAAATTTCATTTTAAAGTTCTAAAACAACACTCTTTTATAGATTATAGTTAGCTCTCATTAAACTAGATTTAGGCTTCACTGACTAATTATGTTATATTGATTATATCAGTTGTTAATCAGGTATTGTTCGTGTCGAAACTTCTGAAGATACTTCAAAAGTTACATCTTCATCAGCCTTTTGTTATTCTCTATGTTTAGGGAGTCTTGGCGGAGGTAATATAACATCTTATAGCATTTATGTTGGTGATTTGGTTGTTACTGTGTTATTGCTTAAGGATCTTTTATTTGATATTGAAGCTATTTTATGTATTTCTCCTGGATGCATAGCATTAGACATATTTCTTTTTAAAGGCGTAGGAGCTTTTTTAGCTTTCTAACTATCCATGAATTATTATTCAACTTTCTTTAATTATGTTAATATTATTTCATTTTATTTGGTTAGTTTTTCATTCATTTCTTAATGGTCTGTTTTGAATTCGTCCATCAAATGGTGCGGTTTAATCAAATAATAATCAGCTAAAATATAAAATATGCAATTTATGTAATAAAATCCCATTTCTAAATTTTCGATGAATATAAAAACTTTTATTCGCCTTCGTCCGCAATTTAGCGATGAAACACAAACCCGATTTGTATAAATTAACGGAAATAATATGTTATTTTAGGATTAACCTAGAGTCAGTTATACATCAGACCAAGTATATACAGAAAATGACACTGCAAATGTAATTTTTGTGGCTCAAATTCGCGAAATGATAGATCTATCTTTGATATCAAACTAAAAGCCCATAGTAATGTTATATGGCGATTCAGGCGCCGGGAAGACCTTTACAGCTGAGGGTGCCTTGTAGGATTAATCACGTCGCGGTCTAATATTTTCTGTACTACAATATTTGATCTCTCAGTCTGCTTAAGTCAAGTACGCTCAGCTATTATTCTAGAGCAATCATTTTTCAAATCTTTTATCTGCGTCTCCGATTTAAATTCAGCCAACATGCTTGGAATCTGGATTCTTTTGTCGAGTAAACTCAGATTCTGATCTCGTTAGATTATTAACACAAGCCAGACAGAATTTAAAGTCCAAATAGTAAGATTTCAAGGCTTATCACAAGATTCACGCTTTCCGCTACGAGGTGGAGGAAATCTAGGGTGAATTGGTAATCATTGACTCGAACATTACAAGAGACGCTGATTTCTCTCTGAATCTGCTGAACATAATCAGTAAGTAACCATCCCTTAACAAATCTATTAACAAATCTCAATCCGAATTCGTTCCTACTCGCAGTAACAAGCTAACCCACTTCCTGCGTGACTGTTTCAAACCAAACTAATCAAATATCTTATTCGGCCTGTGCTTAAGCCAACAAGAGCGTTTTTAAACGTTCAAAAACATCGGTGATTTGCTCCGGAAAATCCTCAAACCCCAAATCACCCACACCACAGTTGACCTTAACAAATCCAAATCTAACCTGGAACTTTAAATTGAGGAACTTAAAAACACAGCCTGGACGAAAACGAGCGTTTACCAGCCGTTCGTTCTCTAGTAAAACAACACTGACAAATAAACTGAAATAAAACAAAAATAAGATCAAGAAGAGCAAAACAAAAATAATGAAACCACTCCACGTGAGATAAAATAAGATAACGGAGGTGATTTAAACGCAGCTGACTTTTAACCGGAGTACAAAACGGATAATTTAATACAGAGCACTCAGAACATGTTCAAATCAACGCTACTCAGGAATAACACCTCTGTTTAAAAACCAGACACATTACAAGCGTAAATTAACTAATTTTCAAAAACGTAAACTGTGGCTAAGTAGCCAGTGCAAGCTATATTATACACTGAGCAGGAATTCAACGATAAACTCAAACAACAGAGAATTATGATCATGGAGGAGTCCAAGAAGTTCATCACACAAAAATTGCAGCTGAAAGACGAATCAATCGCAGATTTGAAGCAAACTATATTAGTCTAACAAAATAAGCTCATATAACTGTCAACGGACCTTAAAACACAACTAGATATTAATTAGCAATTAGAACTTGAAAAAGAATAGAAAACGCTGCTAATTGAATAAGAACTCACCTACAATCAACAAGTACAGGAAACTGAACTACTCCAAATGAAAGAGGAACTTAAACAACTAAGCACCTTCAAAAACAAATACAAAGAACTTGAAAACGAATTCATTCAGAACAAAAACAAACTAATTGAAGCGGAAAGGGAAATATATGGGTTCAAATTGTTAAACAGCAAAATGGAAAACTAAATTCAAGATAAAACGAAGGAAACAAACGAAATAGTAATGCAAAAAGAGAACTTGGCTGTTGAACTCCAAAAGTGCAAAAATTATACTTAAACACAATAAGAACAAATCGAAACTAAAGACAAACAAATATTATAACTCACACAACAAAATATGAATCAAGAACATTAATTACAAGACCTTGAAGCATACAAAACAATCACCTGGGAAATGGAAAGAGAAATACAACAACTGAAAAATTTACTTGAAAGCAAAGAAGTTGACATTGAACAACTACAAAATGAAATCGCATGCATCAAAGCCGTATATGCACACAAAAGAGTTGAATAAGAATGAAATACGATTTATATACAAAATTATAATATATTTTACTCTGTGGACCTCATCGCTAGTTTTACCGCGATTTCCAGAAACTGGTTATCGCTTTTCAGTTTCTCTTTGCTCGTTATTTCCTTCGGTTTGCACGATAGGTTGATTGGCATTGCTTGGTGGTTGCCTTTGATTCATTGTTTTATTAACTTGAAGTCATTTTGATGCCATTGATCATATTCAAGAAAAAATTGACCTCATTCATCCAAAAATGCAGAAACAGCAAAGTTATCTTTCGAGTTTAGTGTATTTCTTGTTCATTATGTATATATAAGTGAAGATACCAGCACCAACTACTGCGACAACTGCAAGCACGACTACCCAAATAACCCAGGGTTAGCTCTGTTTAACTTATTCGAATACGAACATAACTGAAATCACATATGGTGTTGATGCCGATGAATGAACCATTAAATACTTTTGCTCAGGGTTCAAGTTATATGTTCCAGATGTTGTGATATTAAGGCTGCACTATTAAGAATTTGTGTTAAAAGCTTCGGAAATACATATTTATACTCCTTCTCCAACGGATACTTCAACTTGTAATTGACTGTTTGTACTTCCCACGAACTAATAATACAATTATTATGACGGTTCTATTTGAGTGTTTTTCTTCTCTTACAAATCCATTTTGTAAACGGTGTTCGATTCCACTTTAATTGAGTCCTAGTAATTGGACGAAACTGAGTAGTAGACATAGTTGTTTTTATAGTTTTGAGAATCAATATTCATTTAAGCAGTTTTTGAGTTCTTAGTAACTGAAGAACAATCAGCCACCATAAAATTGAGCAGTATGGGGATTGAACAGGCGTAGATTTTAGAGTTGAAAGCCGATTCAAAGATGGATATCTATGATGTGTTGGCTTCGTTCTTCTTCACGAAATATGTGCCAGTGGTTGCGCTGGTCGTTGCAGTAACTTCGTGGTCCAATTCGTAGATGAGTGAATAAATCATTATTATTTCAATGCTACACATACTCTGAACCTGAACCTTGAAATTCTAGATTCCTAGCACATTCTGCAATAGGAATGTGAATGAAACAAAAGAGCTCAAGTTGGTCAACTCATACGCTATGTTATCAACTGAATAAGTGATTTTGCATTCCTCTGCTGGAGGCAAGCCACTTACTGTAGATTGAACTACTATCTACTTATAATCATTCAATGATTACAGATTCACTTAGGCATTCGCAAATGTGATTATGTCTTTCAGCAGAGTGATTTTAGTCTACTTCTGGTGTACTAACTAACTCACCTTAATATTTGCAGAAAAAATTACAATCTTGTTGGCGACTGTTGAATATAACAACACAAACTTCAAACCAGGAGATAAGTCGTATTTCCCTTTAGCTGTTATTTACAGCTCGCACACAGCAGTTTCTGGCTCCATAAGCGTGCTTGAAACGCACATGAACACGTCGGCAAAGTCAGTGGCGTTGACCTGAAGTTGGTACTTGCTAGCAGCAATTTGGTACTGCTGCGGTAAACCGACTTTGATTTCCAGTCCGTAAATGGTACCTATATCCAGATATGAAGCGGCTTGCTTTTCAGACAATGTGCTGTTTTGTACTTGGACACATAAAGTGAAGAACAACTAGAACATCGAGAAGTGGAAACAAAATTGAATAGTCGATTTAAACTGTTAATAATTACAATATAATTTCTATATTTACATGAAATTTTATGTATACATAGAAGATAATAAAACATATAGCATGAAAATCAAAAGTTGTGTATCACTTAATTGTATGTTCATAAAGTTATTGCAAAGAACAAAATTAAATTTATGTGTTGAATAGTATATTGAGTTTTGAAATATTTTTTATAGTGCTTGGCTGAAGAGTTGATCAGCGAAAACTCGAGCATTTGCTGAAATTTAAAATAATTTTTTGTTATAAATTTATATTTCATGTTATACGTACACAAATAAGAAGCATTGAAATCAAACGTTGCGTCTCATGATTGATTACATCTATTTAACATTTATTTAACTATTTCAATTAACATAATCAAATGCAAGTATTCATAGTATATTGAGTGATATAATTTAGATACGAAGCCGACAAAGTCAGAGAAGTCAATGAAGTTAGCTAGAATAATAACAACAAAACTGGTCAAAGGCATAAAGCCGACATATCTTTCATTAAAAATGGCAAACAGCAGTACTTTGATATAGGCATATCCTGGAACACCGAGCTGTGAAATAAAAGCAAAATCAAACGGAAACTGTCAAAAATAATATTAAAATAACGGACTACATTACCTCGAATACAGACCCCACCCCTTAAGACAAATATAAACGAGGAAACTTATCATATATCATACTATTTAAGTCATTATATTAAATAGCATATATTAAATAGCAAAAATTCAAAAATTTGTTGATATTTTCAGAAAAGGGGTAACTGAAATGGAAAACCAAATCTGATATTAGGTATATTATTTTGTTTCATTCTTTACTTACACGTTATCTTTCAAACGATGAAATTCAATAATGATAAAAAATAATCTTCTACTCACTGTATAGTCCTTCCCATTGACTTCCAAATACTTAAAATCCTGTCATAATCCTTTTCATCTAAAAACAAGCTTACTTTCTTTGTTCCATGAACGATAATTCCTTTCGTTTTAACCCCGAACTCTTTCTGAATAATTTCAACCCTGTGCACACTACTTTTCGCTCCAATGTTCTGAACGCAGAACTTAAGTTTAAGTTCCGGCCAGTGTAGTTGTAGTGCGAATTAAAACTGAGTGAATTCGATGTCAGAAAAATTAGCTTCGTTGTTTTCGTTCACAAAATACGTTTTCAAGCGAATTAATGAAATCACCGTTGAATAATCGGATCTTTAAATCAATTCGTCCCTTGAAACGGAGCAGTATATTGGACACATGTCTATGTTTTCAATATTATAAAATATATCGTCTGAAACGTGCGGATGTTTCGCTCTTGGCTGCAATTTGAGAATAGTTACGTTATTTGGTAACGATAAATTTAATTTTGGTTATTGATCTTGTTGAGGCTGAATTTAATCAATTCTGGAAGACAGAATGAACTCGTGCTAAATGTTTGACGGCTTGAAAATGGAAAAACGACTAAAAGCAGGCTGCTAACTGACTTTTGCTGACATAGATTGCGTATTAGAGGAAATATTCTACACAAATTACTCCATGCGCCGAGAATTCGCAAAAATTTTCATTTGAAGTGAAAAATTGTTATAACTGATGTAATAAGAATAATATATTGATCCACTTCAAAATCGAATTATCAATGCTCAATAAACAATAAAAACATGAAAATACAACAATGATGGTTGGTGATTAATTGTAAAATCATTTCAGTTCAACGATTACCGGATCAGTCACCATTTTCAATATAGCTTCTGACATATTCTTACAAACTAAAACCAGTTGAATACTTTTAGGAACACTAGACATAATCTAGTTTAATTATTGGCTGAACCCACGTTCAAGTATTTCATCAATATCATCAATCATTATTATTTTAATATCATTGCAAAAATTGATATCTTTTGTCAGCCTATCTAATATACTAATTGGAGTGCCAACTGTTATATATTATTCGTACAACTCCTCAGCATTTTGTGACTTTAAATCCATTCGCTGACCGATTGAAGTTACAACAGCATTTGTTGAACAAGCTAATTCTTTCTTTTGTGTTATAATTATAATTTGAACGTTCTTGATATTTTTATCTATTTGTTGAAGTGCTGTTATAGCTAATGCGGTAGTTTTACCTGTACCACAGTAGCAATGACATATCACATTTTTGCCTGCTAAGATTTAAGGAATAAGTTATTGTTATATGTCAGATGGATACTCAACTCCATGTGCATAAATTCCATATTAAAGATCTTACTTTAATTTCCATGATTCAAAAGTTACTTTCGGTTACATTATAATAGAAGTGGTATTTCATAATAATTCTATTTAATTTATATCAAAGAAAAATCTTAAAGTTATAGATCTTAAAGATATAGATATAGATATAGTCCACAAGGAATGTAATAATACATTGATATTCGTACCTAAAGCTAAATTTTATATTTTCGAAATTAAAATAAGTCATTATGAATAAAATATTCATAAAATAATTCTCTCAAGTTGCATTTGTATAAGCGCAATTGTATTAATAATTGTATTAATATTTTGTTAATGTGGTGTGTAAATATATTTTAGTTAATTGTTGGAAATATATTATTTAACTAACAGCCACTTTAAAACAATGAACAACAATATCTAAAGAAGATAACGCAATAGAAAGAAAAGAATTATATTTTTTGTTGTTATGATTTTGCTTTCCCCACTTATTATTGCATTTTTAGCAGTTGTTGGTCTTTTTATGACCTTTGTTTTACCAATATAAGCAATTATAAGAAAGAAATAGCTTAAACAATATTAGATAAACCGTATAATTAATTTTTGTGCAAATAAAAGTGATTAATGCTTGAAGTAATCTGAAGAATCTCACAAATTAATGTTTGTGTTCAAGCCTATTTACAACAGCGATTACTATATTTCATTATCTTGCGGTAAATTGCAATTAATGGATAAAAACGGACTTGTGTGCGGTTAAAAGTAAATTAATTACTATTTTGAGCCCGGTTAAACGGAAGTATTCTGTGAATCTTCTTATTTCACGTCTTTGTTTAAGATATATTTGAGCTCGATTTCTTACAAGCTTCTTCCTGCTCATCTGAACTCAGTGTGTTAATTTGACAATAAGATTTACTTTATTCTGTTTGATTTGGTATTTGTAGTCACATTTGATTTGAATATTGAATTAGTTTGTTAACTGAACCAGTTCGCGGTGAATGTAAAAGGATAAAACGATTTTAGAAGTAAATCTGGTCAATTGTTTCATTTGGACGATAAATTGTTCGTTCACGATTGTTCCTCGAATCTATATAAAATATTTAACAACAAATTAAAACTAGTGAGCAAGAAATAGGTAAATATTCGATATTACCAATTTTGTGATAAAGTTATCGCATTCGACGGAGGGCGCATTTACAAAGTAAATAATAACCTGAAATTGGAGACGATACTCGATGTTGAAAGCTCAGAAGTAATATTCGCATAGGGTGCAACGCTCGTATTACGACTAAAATATTTTGACTACTATAACAAAACACAATATTCAGTATTTAATATGCTTGACAACAGGTACACATATTCGAATTAGTTTAATTTTGATGAGTTTAATTAATATTTGGAACTAGGACCAACTGGGTTGTAGTTCAAAAATGAAGTATTATGCAAAATATTTAATGACGATAAAATCCCAGAACATATGACTAACTATTACAATGAATATTAGAACGCTCACCAAGTATAGAACCAATAATAATACAGAGAATTCATATTTTAATCACAAATTAACTCAATTACTTAAAGTTTGTTTAAATTAACCGAGATTATAAATCTTAAGAAGAACACAATTACAGACAACATTCATAAATATGAATATGTTGACTTTTAAAATTTGATTACATTGTTTAGTACTTTTTCAAGATTAGATAGCACATAGTGACAATGCACACAATAACTGTAAAGTATTAAAATCCAATCAATCAATAAAAATACTATAAAGAATAATAAAATGACTTATAAAATAATGATTAATTGTCAACATCATATTTCAAACTATTTTTCCACTTCGTAACTCATGAAATCTTATTACAATCTTCATTCACATATGCAAGAGTTCTACACATAGTGGGATCACGTTGTTAATAAAGTTTCACACTTTGATCTCAGTTTCTCGGACGAAAGTCTGAAGACGAACTTCAACAAACTGTTGAACCACGAGATTCCAAACATGAACCAGTTCATCCACGTCTGCCAGCTGGCGACCAGGTACTTCCGTCAGTTTGATAATATTGTTGACGTAGAGATACAGTCAGAAGACAAACTTGTACTACTCGCAGATCTCCACGGATGCTTCGAGACTTTGATCAGACTGTTTGTGGGTGATTATAAGAATGTAGTAGATGAAAGAGTAAAATTATCCAAAGTGTAAAGAGTATGTTTTCCATCCAAGAAAAATAATGTATAAATATAGATAGATTTGTGTGATATAGGAAAAGATGTTTGTGGAAAATCTAATTCAGAACTCAAACTTACTGATAAAAATTATTTTTATTTCAATAAAGCTTTTGAAATTGCTCCTCAAGAACTAAGTTTAGGTAAAATAGTTCCTAAAATATACCGGCTCTATGCAAATGTTAATAATTATTATTAAAACAATGCGAAATAAACATACGAATGTGATTAATTCCCTAAAAACATAACGAAAAATAGGTATTATGCACAAAATAAAGTAAATAAAGATTATATAGATGTATTTGTGTAATGGTAAGAATCAGATAAATAGTTTGAAAGTGAAGATGAACTGGATTAACTCGCAAACTATGAACTAAATAAAGAAGTATAAACTGATACGATAAGATGCCTTCTCGAGCCGTTCTAACAGCTTGGATAACCAATTCAAAAAGAAATAAATTGTTAAAACTTCTAGTTCAAGAAAATAATTCAGCCTATTGATGAAGATCTGTTGTCAAAACTCAAAGCTGATAACGTATTGAAACTTGAAAAGTCTCCTAATCGTCAATTGTTCCTATTCAACGGCGACTTTGTTGACAGAGGTGGTTCCAGTTATCAAACATTATTTTATCTCTTATACATGTGTCTTTGCGGGAGGCATGTGTATCTAAACAGAGGAAATCACGAATCTGATGATCAAGCTCTTTCTATCTCCAAAGTAGGCCCCATGGTTTACGAAATAATGCTCAAGTTTCCAGATTGCGATTTAGCTGTCATTAAACCAATATTGAGCGATCTTTTTGCCTCTATTCCAATCTGCACCAAGTTTCAACGTAACGGAGATGAAAATATAAATACAAATCCAATTTTACTCACTACTCACGCCGGAGTTCCAGAGTATATTTATGATTTAAAGGATTTAATGCGCGAGAACAGATTCAGACAGAAGAACTTCTTCTGGGATCCCACAAAAAGAGAAAACTACTGGCACAGCTTCGTTTGGTAGTACAAACGCGATTCTTCAACCGCTGAGTTCATGATGTCCAACAGTCTTATAAAGTCTTGTGTCATTGAAGTGGTAAATGAAATTCAAAACAGATTATAATAAACAAAATATACAAAATATTGAAAGATAATAGATAAATGAAAGATAAATGAAAGATAATGAAAGTCAAAATACAAAGTCAAATCATGTAATAACTATTAATAGACATGATTGATTATATTTATACTTTTATAAAAATAATAATATTAAAATAGAGTATTGATTGAGATAGAGGTTGGTATTTATTTCAAAATTTGAATATTAATTATTATTTTAGTAATTTGCTATTAAAACCTATAAAATATACATCAGAGTCTGATGTCAGACTCTGAGTTATTTAGTATAAATTATGATGTAATACCTACCTGATATAAAACTCATTTTTCTAGCCTGTTTAGTGAAAAATATTTGCGGGAAACCGGTCCAGTTTGAAAACTAATCCCAGCTTTTTCCAGCCTTACATCAGAGTGTAAGACGTTCTCAAGCAACTCAAGATTTAAACATCAAAACCCGCATTGAGGTGGAATACAGGAATGATATAAATTCTTAAATAATGGTAAAAATTATATAATCGAAATATATATTATAAAAGAATAAATAATAACACGCAACTCCCTACTCAACCAAAAGCTGTTATCAACAAAAAGATCTCCAAAACAAACTCCATTAGCCCGAAAGAGCTAACGGAGAGTCTGTGAGGAGGTTTGACGTGTGATAACGCCGTGCGAGACCCTTGGTTAGAGAGGAATGTTGTTGGTTTCTTAGTGATCATTGGTTTAGAAAGAAAAGGAAATGTGATGATCAGAGAAAAAGGGTGACCAGTATAGACGTAATTTACTGTGTGATGTCTTTCTTTATTATAAAAGAATAAATATTTTAATATTGTTATTTTGGTCTGTAAAACTTAATAAAAAGGAGATAAAAGGTATAATTCACTCATAAGCAGCCCAGACGCCCTTTATCACGTGCCCCAGATCCCTCCAGTAGCTAGCAATGCGCTTAAAAGCGTCTTCTTCAACGAACAGAAACGCCTTCATTTCTCCGCTTCCAACCACCTTCAGTCCTTTTACTTTCACATTTTAATATTTCCCCTCAATAATTTCCTTCCTAACTTAGTTGTTAACCCGCCTAATCTCCTTTACCACGAACGAGTAATTAAGTTCCGAGCAGCTGAACTCGAGCCCGAACTGATATTTCCTGAAGGATTTCACGGGCACTTTAGTTATGAAATAATAATTCACGTGCAGAACTGAGAGGACTTGGAGTGAATCGGATTGTTGAATCAGTTCAGAGCGAGAAGCCGTGCACACGTTCGGCTTGGTCATGTAGAAAGGCTCTGGTTTGTATATTTGGTCTGTTTGTTAATTTGGTTCTTGATGGAGGATGGTTTGTGGATTTTGGGATTATTATTGATTTGGAGGAGTTTGCGGTAGATTGGGTTGAAAAGGATGAGAATTAGTGTGGGAATTAGGGTTTTAAAGAATTTGTTCCTCACATGGGACTGTTCTAGATGGAGAATTAGTTGATTTAAGTTGTTATTGAGGAGAGACTGGATTTTTTGATGGAAATAGAGTTACATTTTCGTTAGTATCAGCATTTTACTGAATTTAATGCGATTATGAATCAATATGTGATTAAATTTACTCGCAATTTCGCATGGATTTAACTTATTTCTACTAAGTGTGTGATTCAGGCAGAATTCTACTGGTAACGGGCTGAAGCTAACACTGGCGAACTGGCATCAGAGTAAATCTAAAACTACTCTCAGGTTTTAAAATAAGGAGTTTGCTAAATGACGGTTATTTACTGAAACTGTTATTACAAGTTGATATTTTTTCCATGAAACTATCTATGCGCTATTATTTTACGAAATTAATTTGGAGTGAACTATATTTATAACATATCAATATTTGTTAATATATTTTATTTTGAATCACAAAAATGAAAAATAATAAATAGTAAATATAGTCGAACCCACTAAGTTACATTCAAATCTTTTTGAGACCCAAAATGTTACATTTCTCCATCGAATCTCCGAATTGTTACATCGATGAGCACAATGTTCAATTGCGGTTCACTAAGTTCAATCGCTGTTCGAATAGTTACATCGGAATTAGTTAGTATTACCATTCACCTACAACTTTTATTACAAATTTCCACACCCTATTTAATTGAACAACTGTTTTAGTAAGTATGCGGTAGAAGATTAATTGAGTTGAGAGGTTTATTTTATGTTATTAATTTTGTTGAAACGAAATAATGTTAAGCTTGTCAGTATTTCCACTTCGCACCTAACAAAAATAATGCCAACAATGAATGAAAGCATCTATGAAACCCATACATAATTATTTACTCCATAATTCTACAATAACATTAAAACTTTGACAGAAGTAAGAAAAATGTAGAAATATGGAGGGCATTCTAGATTAACTAAATCAGAATTCGATAAATACTTAATGATACTATTTACAATGATGATATCAGGTAAAGAGCGAGGATCTGTCTAAGATAATTGGTCTAAGAACACTAAAATACGCAATTAGTTTATAGCTGATGAAGTTGGAATGTCTTGCAGAGAATGGGAGGAAATTCATTCTAATGTCTGTTATGGTCATATTAAATTGTTATTAGATTAACCTGAAGAAGAAATCGATACAAATTTAGACGGTATAGAATCTGATGAAGAAGAATCTGAAAATTCTGACTATGAATATGACATAATAATATGACGAAGATGATCTAGAAGAATTAAATAAAATATTTAATGAAGAAGAAGTTTTGAGCTAAAATAAACCGTCCTTTAATGGTAATGCAAAAAGTAGAAAACTTTAACCATGATATATACAAAATCAAAATTTGTGATATAACCCTGTTAAATGTAAGAATTTGTAAGTTCTCGTGGTATTCCCAGAGAACAACCTGAAATAGTTCGTTACTACAATAATAATTATAAAGGAGTTGATTATGTAGACCAACTTACAAAAAATATTAAGTTTCCAGGACGATGTACTCATTGGACCACAAGGATGTTTATTTATTTTATGTAAGTAATATTAGATACATCGTAGATTACGTTGTGTTAATGGGTTTTCTTTGATGAAATTAGAATATAAAGAAATTAAAATAACGGACTATGTTGAAAGCATAATTGATAAAATGAAAATAAATCTAACAAAATATGAAATTAAAGCTACACCACGAAAAATTGAAGGTTGTAACCAACCAGTAGTAAGCCCAATTAAAGAACCAGTAATAGAAGCATATAAACACTATCATGTATATACAAAAGTAAGTGCGTAATGTGTCGGCTGCAAATAATGTAATAGCAGATATGTGTGTTCGTGCAAAGGATATCATTTGTGTCCAGAGTGTTATAAAACGCATATTAGTGAATAAAATGACATAAGAGGGTACACACACATTTATAAAAAATGAATAAAGTGATTTAAAATACGAATAATATGTTTTAATATATATTGAACACAAAAATAGTAATTTACCTATTAAATGGTTGAAGTCGTTTTCGAGAATTTTGTTAATTATTTGCGAAGTGGAAATACTGACAAGCTTAACATTATTTCGTTTCAACAAAATTAATAACATAAAATAAACCTCTCAACTCAATTAATCTTCTACCGCATACTTACTAAAACAGTTGTTCAATTAAACAAATGTTCGGATTTTAAACATGAGTTCTAAAATATTGCATTTAAACATACTTTGATAATATATAATGAATTTTTATTACAGTTTGTTATATAATATACGTTATAATCTATATTTTACGCATTTTAACCAAAATAATATGATCGTGAGAAATATAGTCTTAGCTAGTATATTTTAGAATTTTAATAACATAATAGCTACTTATATTTGTATTTTAACATATTATCGATATTATTTATTTGAATAAACTAAATTAAAATTATATTCTATTTTGCGTTTTTGTGAAGTAGTTAATAAATGTTTGAACTATATTTATGATATTCTATAATATAGCTATTTTAATTATGAAATAGTTACTTATATATTTTTTCAAATAATTTCTAATAATGTTTAGATTAATAAATTTATGTCTGTACTTTATTATTTTATCTTTGATATATGTTATATTAATTAATTCCTTATTTACATGGAGTTATAAAACTTTAATTTGATTTTGGTTAAAATGCGTAAAATATAGATTATAACGTATATTATATAACAAACTGTAATAAAAATTCATTATATATTATCAAAGTATGTTTAAATGCAATATTTTAGAACTCATGTTTAAAATCCGAACATTTGTTTAAATAGGGTGTGGAAATTTGTAATAAAAGTTGTAGGTGAATGGTAATACTAACTAATTCCGATGTAACTATTCGAACAGCGATTGAACTTAGTGAACCGCAATTGAACATTGTGCTCATCGATGTAACAATTCGGAGATTCGATGGAGAAATGTAACATTTTGGGTCTCAAAAAGATTTGAATGTAACTTAGTGGGTTCGACTATAGTAAATAATAATAGACAATAAGAGCACTTTTGACAATCATTGGCAATAAGACAATCATTGTCTCTATTGTGTGCCACAATTACAGATAAAATGACAATAAGATTTTTATCACTTTTCCTTTAATTCTGTTTTATAGTGTTTATACAATTTATACATCTAATATATTGTAAATTTAATTTTAGCATCATATTTCAAACATATTCACTATAATATAGAGTCAAATAAAATATTTTGATTTTCATCGTTTTTGTTCATTTTCCTATGGCTAAAATGAAGCTTAGACAATAAGAGGTAATTATTAATATTATGAAAGCCGTTTTTAGCTTTTAAATCATAATTATAAAGATTTACTTTCAAGTTGCATTATATAAATAAATGAAAAATTTCAGTTTTGATATTTTTAAGTAATTCTCAAATTGCAGTGCGGCTGTAACTATCTGAGGCTACTCTATGGGTATCACCTGCTGTTAAATTATTACGGACGCGACGATTGATCTTTAGTACTAGTTGTCTGTAAGATAATGGCAAAAATCACTTATATTCATAAACGAAGAAGCAAGGTGAGAAGTGTTAATGTTTTACTATAATATTTCGAAGGACACTCAATTCATAACTTTTATAAAAATTCACTCCTAAATTCAAAATTTTTCTTAAAAATATTACTGTGTTTAGCATAAATAAATAATTTATTAAAGAGTTTTCCATTTTAACCTTTAATACATTATTAGACGCAGCACACACGCAATTTGAAGATAATGTTCGTCATCACGAATATACACTAGTGTTAACGTTATAATCTCAAAACCGGTTTCGTTATCAAATGGCGTTTTAAGGCCATATTTTACTTTGACCTCTTCATATATAATAAAGACTATACTTTTTCAACCGTATGGGAATCAATTTATTTTGACATTTCGCTGTTTCCATTGGATTGGAAGAACTGAGAGTTTAATATACATTAATGGATATACATTAATGTCTTTTGTGATTAATGGATCGATCGATACATGAAGATTTGGTCTGTATCGATCGATATATATATATATCGATGATCATTAATTTCCACTCATTAATTTCCAAAGCTTGAAATTAACAATGATAATATAACTTATAAATTGATATATCAAAGCTAGATTCTTACAGTTTCTTATTACTTACAATTCAAATGTAGTGTTTGTGTCATGTTATAAATGTTCTGTAAATGTTCATATGTTTAATTTTGCTATTTTACTTTAAATGTAACATATATGGGGATTATTCATTGAAGAATAAGTATGGTACAGAGATAATAATTATTTATTCTTTAGATTTTATATATCTTTAATTCTATAATATTTGATAAATACAGAGCCTTTACAGAGTTAATAACCTTTATATGCAAAATTTCTAATTCTAACATAATAAAAAGATTAGTTAATACATTAATACGTAGTTGTTCAATATTATATTATGATATGATCAAATCATGTAATTCATTTAGGTGTGAAATTATTTTCAAAACACATATTATATCATATAATATATAGATTTGTTCTATAATATAATTTGAGGTTGTATAAATACACATCTCATTGTCATTTTTGGGTTGGGTTAATACATGGTTAAAGGAAATATGAATGAATATAGAATTTGTAATAAATGGTCTAATAACGATCGTTATTTTAGTATCGATCGATCGCTCCATTAATCACAAAAGACAAATATAATGGAAACTGCAAAAAAAATGAAAGAACAAAAAGAAATATATGATTTTAAATTCCATAAAATTTGTTTTGATTTCTCTAATTTAAAGCTAAGCTGAATGATAAATATTAAATATATTTACTTTTTTTTCAAAGGACGCTCAGAAGCAGAAAGAGGAAAAGCCCCCAGTCTAAAAGTCACAAGATCAAAAGACCACTTAAAAGCCCCAATCGAATACAAAGTCTCCTCAAAAGGAAACTTAGAAAAAGAAAGAGGATAAATAACCTGTCTTAGAAAAGCCTGTCAAATCATAGCCAAAAGATGGTCCAAATGAATAAAAAACGATAGCTGACGCAAAATAGGAACCAAGCCATTCTTAACGAAAGCCTAGAAGAAGATGCTCCAAATGGAATATCAGAAATAGTTTATCTAAAAATAGAGAGCTAAATAAGATATCAACGCGCCTAAACCCTAGGAAATAGTTAATCTACCACCGGCAATATACCCCGAAATTAGGAATTTGTAAAAACAAATAAACTAAGAAGGACCCCAGGTACCTAATCAAGTTGATGAAACGATGCATCAAAGGCAACCACCACCAAGCAATGCCAATACAACGGAACAACCTCTCGTGCAAGCCGAAGGAAATAACGAGCAAAAAGAAACTGAGAAGCAAGAAACAGTTTCTAAAAAGAAAGTTAGCGAATCAGGTGAAACTGGTCCGCTAACGACTCAGTGAGGGCCCTGCTGGGTCTTTACTGAGTGGGCATAAATGACGGGTTGAGCCCGTTTGAAAGTGGAAACACTGGCGTGCGAGAGCCAATGTTTTGCTTTCGAAAGTCTCAATGAAGTCTGTTTGTGCCGTCTCGAGGAAGTGAAATGAATATTTACTTTATATTACTATATAGACAATAAAAGATTTTAAGAATTTTAACATCACAAAACCGTTTAAACCGTGCGCCCGTCAATTTCCTCATATTATTCTTGCATGCCCAGATATCTCTTCTTCTTTTATCTGATTTAACTCCAGTATATGGTGACCTGCATAAGATTAATAACAAATGTTGAAACAAAATCTGGTACAAAATAGGCCAGTATTCCAAATTAGTTTTGTGGCATGTAGACACCAGTAGCCTCTCTCCAAATCAACGTTGTGAATCGCATAACCGTTATTATTAAAAATATAACAGCTACAAGTACAAAACTCTGAACAGCTTTTGAACAGAAAGAATAGTATTACTTTAGTTTTAAAAAGATCAGTGTACCTGCGATTATGAAGCCAATCCCAACAACTACGTTCATTCCAGCTGTGAACAAACAAAATGATTAGTAATATCTTTGATCTTAATCATGCTCGTTACCATTTGAAATTCTTATAATCATAATGATACAAAACACGCAGGATACTATAGAATCAATTACTGGGAAGAAAATTTTCACAAACTTCTCACCATGCATGTGCGAAAGAATTATAATCACACGAAGCCATGTTTGCACATAAAAAGATTACTATAAGTAAATAAAAGTAAGGGAGACACCATTTAACACCTACTCAGCAATTACTGGAAGATTATCACGATAATAAAACTAAGTCATTATATACCAAATAGAACGAGTAGTCAAAGCCAGAAAAGATACCACAAATATCTTTAAATGTTAACGAGTTTGTTAATTACGCCTCCCATGAGCAAAATACAAACCAAATAAAACTATTTATAATATTGCAATTATAAATTCAATCGAAGCAAATGAAATTAACATTGATTAATTATATCTTGATCTCTTATAGCAAGAAGGAATTATATTGCAAACGAATACAGTACAATGATCCAAACATTCTTAAGTCATTTTGGTGTGTAAATGCAAATATTTAATATTATTATAGAATATATAATAAAGAATTATAATATTATTATAATGTGTAGTGTATAGATGTCCCATTATAACATGATCACAATATGATCATCATATTATGTTGTTAATTTAATGACTGATAGCCTGAAATAAATGTATCTTTTATCTAACACAATAATTGACTAACTTAATCCGAAAATTTGACTGATAATTTACGAATGAATTTATATATTGCTTGTGTGACCATCTTGTATTAAATGTACTAATATACATTACGTTTACGTATATAAGAATTCTACAAATCTAATAATTCACTCGCTGTACATGTAGTGCTGTTTATCGCTATATATGATATCTTCTTGTTCTTCCATTCTGTTTTTCCTTTTAATGGTGATGTATGTGTGTATTTGCATGCAATTAATGGTGATTGTGGATCCGATGTCAGGCAGGAAGTATCCGAATACTCCGAATATGTTTTGGTTCATGAATTCGCCGCTGATATCCTTCCAAATGAGCACGAAGAACCTGCACGAAGTGAGAAACAGCAACGTGATGCTAACGATCAGGAAGCTGACGATTGAGCGCGAGCACCTATCGTAAAAGCTTCTTAATTTCACGAATATGTAGCTCCCAGCTACTATATACACAATTCCGACAGTTAAATTTACCCCGGCCACGAATTTGCAGAAAATCGTGTAATAAGAGGTTTCAGTTACTTTTTCGTTTCCATTTATAACTCTCAGAGTGATTATTACAGCCGAAAAAATAATTACAAAAGAGTCAGTGAAGTAAAAACAGAACTGAATTGTTTTTTCTCCCTTCATTTTATTCAAAATTATAATTAAACGGAGCCAAGTTTGAACGTAAAAGCTTTATTGCAAATAAATGAAAGTGAGAGATAACGCGTTCAAAACTTATTGAGTTTGAACCGGCTCGTTCGCGTAGTAGTAGTAACGGGCGAACACGTACCAGAAGGCCCTTGAAAGGTGTGCGAGTAAAGTTACAATAGAGATTTTGTAATTCTGCTTTATCATTTTGTTCGATTTGGACTGAGTTGCTAATAGAACTAAAATAACTATTTGCTAAATACCGAATAGGGCCTCAAAAATTGAAAAATAAATGAGAGTTTTGTGATTGTAACGCGATTACTTGTAGCAAGACGTGAAAATCGAGCATATAAAATCAGAACAATTCGTTTACTGCGTACAACGCTAATATGGAGATAATTCCATTATTGTGTGGAGTGAAAATGGAATAATATGCTTAATAAATGGTTATATAATAGTTTATATTTTGTTTGATTCTATTATTTTGTATAGTTCTTTCCTATTATTATAGGAATAAAATGACTCACTTAACTGTAACCTTATCATCAGTACTAAGGCCCAATTCAATCATTCCATCTTCATCTCACAAATCATGACAATCCACAAACCCAAACTTAGTTAATCATTTTCGATTTTAAGACGTAATTTACGGTGTGATGTCTTCATGTTAATCATTTTCAATATTGCAAATATTGAACATTTGAATTAAAATTTTTCTAATAATACTAATAAAGAAAGAATTCAGATTCTATTTTTATTTAGTCTTGTTATTTTACATTTATTTATTTGATATAATGTCAATATATTATTTTTGTTATTCAAAGTATAATCAAATATAAATTATAAATATACACTTCAAAAATGCAAAGGCTAAAAGCTATTAAAAAAATATCGTTCGTGATTTTAATAATTATACTATATCCAATAACGCTTCCATTATATTTTATAACTAATCATCTTGTTATTAGACCGATATAAAATTATCTCAGAAATACTCACTAAAAATACAGTGTAGTAGTAATAATCACGCTTATTAAAATTAAAGCCTTCTTCAACAACAATAAAAATAGAAAATATACTACAATAATCCAATGGCCAAATAGATAAAATTGACGAAATCTTGTCAGTTAACTCTGTTATGTTTCTATTTAAACCGATTTCTTCTTTAGATATATTTTTAGCCATTAAAGATGGTTATTTTATTGTTTTTAATAGGAAAATGCGTTTAATATATTTTTAGAAAATTAATTATTGCTTCAGTGCAGGTTAAGTTGAGATATTACATTTTGTCCACTATAGAAAGTTTCACCGTGTATATTCTTCTATTTATTATTAAATTCCAACAGGATATTTGAATACGGTGTGTAAATTCGAACGAAATGTGTACATAGTTGTGTTTGACATTATATTCGTTTTGCGCAACTCTGGTCTACAATTTATTTGTTATATTCCAGAATTTTGTCACGATAGATGGGATATAAATTCTAAGCATAATCATTTATAGTTATTTTCATTTTGTGATAAACTGTTTGTACACAACTCTAACAACAAACTATTTGAGTTGAAGAACAATAAACTTACTTATAATAACAATAAACATTTCAACATCCACTATTTCCAGTTCTGCGATAAGTTATTTTGCCTAAAATATAATTACATTTACAAAGTTTAAAATCTTAAATTCAAACTTTAATACATTCATGAAATTTTTTTCGTTGAGATTATCTTCAACGGCTCTGGGATTATTGTGTTTGAGTCATATCACGATAAAGATACTATTATCGTTTTAAATATGCTGGACGAGCACGTTTATAGATTCCCCGCTCCATATTTAGACCTTAAAAACGAAGTAGTTTTGGGGAAAAACGGATTCGTTATTAAAAATAAAAAACTGGATGAAATTCTTTGATAAGATTTCTTTGAACGAGTCGCTGAATACGAAAAATAGTTTGAAAAGACAAACGGATATATATTTAAACTAAATTCGCTTTTTAGTAGCAGATTTAATGATAATTAGATTAAATTCTAGGAAAGCTCTTTGTAAATATATAAATGCATTGAAGAGGTGAAATACTAATTAGAATAGCTGAATACTAAATAAAAATATGTTCTTGAAAGATTCGTCGGAATAATGGAAATGGAAACATAGTAGTGAAGTGGACGTTAAAAATCATTCAGCTAATAGCATCTTTTGGTTTACATTCTTCAAATACTATAAATTTTTAGTTAAATAAAATAATTTTGTTCGATATTTAATATCTCATCTTAACTGCAACTTTAATTGCAACTATCAACAATATAATACTCAAATTAATCATTAAATAGTAATTAATTAAGACTATTCAAACATATAATATATAACACACAATAATATGTGACACTCAAATGTACTATTTTAAGAACAATTATGTTATATAATATTATAATATTATAAATATGTTATTATTACATATTATAGCTTCACAATATACTAGATTCAAAATATGTTCTATTCATTTTCTATGAACTGTCTATGATTACATATGGCAGATTTATATTAAATATATTTCATATTTCAAAACTCAATATACTATTTTACTCATGTGTAATTTTATTCTTTGAAATTACTTAATTATAACATAATCAAGTGATAGACAACTTTTGATTTTTATATCTATGTTTTATTATCTTCTATAAATTTCATGTAAAAATAGAAATTATATTGTAATTATTAACAGTTAATATCGATTTTTCCATTTTGTTTCCACTTCTCGATGTTCTCATTGTTCTTCACTTTATGTGTCCAAGTACAAAACAGCACTCTATCTGAAAAACAAACCGCTTCATATCTGGATATAGGTACCATTTACGCACTGGAAATCAAAGTCGGTTTGCCGCAGCAGTACCAAATTGCCGATAGCAAATCTCAACTTGAGATCAACGCCACTGACTTTTCCGACGTGTTCATGTGCATTTCAAGCACGCTTATGGAGCCAGAAACCGCCGTGTGCGAGCTGTAAATAACAGCTAAAGGGAAATACGACTTATCTCCTGGTTTGAAGTATGTGTTGTTATATTCAACAGTCGCCAACAAGATTGTAATTTTTTCTGCAAATATTAAGGTGAGTTAGTTAGTACACCAGGAGTAGACCAAAATCACTCTGCTGAAAGACATAATCACATTTGCGAATGCCTAAGTGAATCTGTAATCATTGAATGATTTCAAGTAGATAGTGGTTCAATCTACAATCAGCGGCTTGCCTCCAGCAGAGGAATGCAAAATAATTTATTCAGTTGATAACATAGCGTACGAGTTGACCAACTTGAGTTCTTTTGTTTCATTCACATTCCTATTGCAGAATGTGCAAGGAATCTAAAATTTCAAGATTCAAGTTCAGAGTACATGCAGCATTGAAATAGTAATGATTTACTCACTCATCTACGAATTGGACCACGAAGTTACTGCAACGACCAGCGCTACCACTGGCACGTATTTCGTTAAGAAAAATGAGCCGAACGCATCTTAGAAATCCGTTTTCGACTCGATGTCAAACTCTGAAATCTACGCGTGTTCAATCCCCATACTTCTCCGTTTTATGGTGGCCGATTGTTTTTCAGTCAAGAAGACCTCAAAAACAGCTTCTATGAGTATTGATGCCGATTATTATTAAAGCGTATATATTTATTATTCAGTAAAATCAAATTTTGAAGAAGAAATTAAAGTAAATTTGAATACTGTTTACAAAATGGATTTGTAAGAGAAGAAAAATGCATAAATTGAACCAAAGTCATAACTATATTTCTATTTTGTTGGAAGTACATATGAGTAATTATAGGTTGAAGTATCCGTTGGAGAAGGCATATAAATATGTGTTGCTGAGAGTTATAGCATCTTAAAGAGCGTTTGCAGCTTATCTATAACAAAATCTGGGAAATATAACCTGGACTCGGAGTAAAAGTATCTCAGCATTACATCTTAAGCATCTGCACCTACTATGATTTCAGTTATGTACGTTGACAAAGAAATTAAATAAAGTTAGACATGGATCATTTGGGTTGTGGTAACAGTAGTTATTGGTGTTATCTGTCTTGCCATCATCGCATTCTTCTCCATTAAAAACAAAAAACGTTCCAAAGCTGAAAACGAACTTCTCACAGATAATATGAAGTGAAAAATCTCAAACAAATTCAATAAATATTATATATTAACTTAATTATTTCATGAACATTCTATGAATAATTATACTAAAGTTGTATATATGTTGTATATTATAACAATGATGATCATTCCTGGATTCCAGCTATTTCAATGCGAGCAATGTTTTCTTCATTAATAATTTGTTCTTCAACTTTTTGCGCAGTCTCCGACTATTGCTGTGTGTTTTGAGTTTCTTCTGGAACCGCTTACTTCTTTTGTTTTCTTCTCTTTACAAGGCACAACAAGAATATCATCAGTGAAAAGAAAACTACGAGGCTTGCTATTATGATTCCAGCAACTGCACCTCCGTTTAAATCGTTACCTTTACATTTTGGTTGCTTTCCAGTTGGTTCTGGAATACATTTTGAAGAGTCGCACTCGCCACATGAAACAGAACAAATTAACTGGTTATCAAGAGAAAAAATACACGAGTTTGCGCAAACCGCATCTGAAGTGCATCCGGTGTTTCCATCTGTGAGAAGACAAGAACCAATACTGTTTGAATCAGATACACATTTGTGAGAGGAATCGCAACCTTGGCAAGTTGAGATGGAAGAAATTGAAATACACTTTAAAGTTGACGGCTGATTCTTAACCTGAGCACATATACCACTCAGACATTAATTGTTTTGTCCTTCGATAAAACAAGTTGAGCCAGTGTCCAAAACGCAAATTGGGGTGTTCGTGGGGGCTAAAACTGGAATTTTTCCTGGCCACTGAGAACAATCAATGGAACCTTACGCGCATTTTTTAGATGTTGATTAGAAATCAGGGTAACAAGCGTTCAGAACGCATTCTGAATTGTCTGAACAATCTAGACCAACTGCTAGTTTACAAATTGAATTTGTGTTATCAAGGTAAAACTAGGAAGATGGAGAATTACACGTTATTGGAACCGCGCACTTAAGAGCAAAATTATCATATCCTGATTAATAACATGTTTTAGTTACGCAATCTTCAGTGTGAGCTGTAAAACATATTTCTCCAACACTATTTTTACAAGCAGAGTTTGTTTGATCGATATATACCTGAGTTTAATTCGGTCCACATAATTTTTAGGTCGCACATAATTTCTAACTTATGTTATTAAAATTTAAATAGCAAAAGTTAGAAATGCAGTCTGAATTCTCAGTACATTTAAGCCCAGCTGATAGTTTACAAACTGATGACACGTTATCTTAGAAAAACTATGTTAATGGAGTAATGCATGTAGTTGGTACTGAACATTTAAAAACAGAAGTAACTGCAGTGGTCTAGTAACAAGCTTTAGTTATGCAATCTAAATTTTATGACGAAGAGCACGTTTCTCCAACGTTCTTTTTACAATCAGAATTAGTTGAATCAATATAAACCTGAGTTTCATTAGGTCCGCAAGTAGTTTTTGTTGCGCATAAATTTTAACTGATATTGCTAAATATTTTATAGCACGAATTAGAACCACATTCCAACTAATCAGTACATTCTAGTCCAATGGCAAGTTTACAAATTGATGTGGTATTATCAAAGAAAAATTAAGATAGTGGAGAAGAACAAGTTGTTGGAACTGAACATTTAAACACAGAAGAATCTGTTAATGTTTAATAACATGTTAAATTCAAACAATCTTATGAATTCGAACATGTTTCTCCTATGCTGTATTTACATTATGAAGTGTTCAAATCGATGTAAACTGGAGTCTAATTTGTCCCACACTATACGTATAGTGCACATTATTTTTAACTAATCATGTTAAAATTAATATAGCATTAGTTGGAGGCGCAATCAGAATTTTGAGAACATATCCCACCAGTACTAAGTTTGCAAACAGGAGTTTTTATAATAATAACAGAAGTTTCTTGAGGTAAACAAGAAATGTTCGATGAACTGCATTTAGGAGTGTTCGCATCTAAATCAATTAAGCATGTGAACTCGCATTGATCATTACTTTGAACACAGTCCTAATCAGCTATTAAGTAACATTTTATTAGATAATTCGGAGCTTTGATGATTCCAACCTATTGTGATGTGCATGTCGGAGGAGTTTCACTATAACATTAGATATACAAATTTTAATAATTATAGCAACCATATGCACATGTATCATCATTGATTTAACAATCTTCACCTTCTGGCTTTAAACACTTGGTTGTGAATTTATCTTTGAAGTATTATAGATTCGGGTATGTGCAAGTAGTACGAACTGAACATTACTTGATACTGCTATCTACTAAGGATTGATAACATGCATCACTGTAACAGTCAGAATCTCTGGAGCATAACTCACCACTATCTTTCTTACACGAAGAAATATTAGTGTATTCATATATTTACATGTAGTTATTCTAGCAAGTAATCACCACAGAACATTTATAAATATTTTTATCTGCATGATCTAAATAACAATTATTTGAAACACAATCTTGAGGAAGAGAACAAGTTTCTCCATTTACTTTCTTGCAAGCGCTAATATATTTATTCTCATAAAGATTAAGGTAATTAGAATCACATATAATGGGTTTGGCACACTTTTTCATATTTAGATTAGAAACTATTTTATAACAAGCACCACTTTGACATTGTGACTCATTTGAACAATATTCTCCGTTGTCCTATTTACATTAGGATTCCGTAATTGAAACGAATATATGGACTGAATTTACAGATCCACAAAGTACGTACTTAGCGCATTTCTGTATATATTTATCTTCCAGTGTTAAATAGCATTGTTAAATTGCACAATCTACAGGATAACATTAGGAACTTTCACATTCTGATCCTATTGCGCACAAATCTCCAATTTATTTGAGACTCATATAAAGTGGAAACACAATCTACATTTCATGATCATAAATATAATTTGTAATACAATAATTCAATACTTTTTTACAGGTGAACAAAAATAATGTGTATCATAAATTTGTTTCATTAAATCAAATCTATACTTAATATAATTAAGAATTTGTAATATTTCAACTATATATGTATTATTTGTGTATTTTCTTTAATAAATACTCATAAATTATTTTAGTAAATATTTTCTTAATTTAAGCTTTATTGCAACTTATGATTTTGAGTGATTATTATATACAGAAATTATTTAATTTGGCCGTACTATTTAGGGATGGTTTTTGAGACCAAATAAGAAACAACGCTAACACAATAACACGCAACTCCCCTACTCAACCAAAAGCTGTTATCAACAAAAAGATCTCCAAAACAAACTCCATTAGCCCGAAAGAGCTAACGGAGAGTCTGTGAGGAGGTGTGACGTGTGATAACGCAACGCGAGATATTTGGTAAGAGAGGAATGTTGTTGGTTTCTTAGGGATCATTGGTTTAGAAAGGAAAGGAAATGTGATGATCAGAGAAAAAGGGTGACCAGTATAGACGTAATTTACGGTGTGATGTCTTCATTTAGGGATGGTTTTTGTACGCATTTGCATACAAAATACTTGTACAAATATTAGAAAATGTGGACAAATTTAGATAATATATTATTAATCTTTATTAACTTCATAAATTTATTATATATAATACTATATTATCGATTAATATTACTAAATCACAATAAAATATAGATTTATATCACTTTAAAATGAGATTAATTGTTGAGATAGTTTATGTAATGTTGGAGTGAGATTTATATTTAACATTTAATACTATTTATATATACAATATGTTGTTATTATATTTACAAGTTGTTATTATATTTCAACTTAACTATTACACTAAGAGTGAGGCCTCGAATTACAAAGAGAACTTCCAGCGAGTACGTATATTATATTATATACACATAGGTGGCGATGTACCCAAATTAATACGTGACGTCAGCTCTATTTTCTTTGTAAAATAGAAGATATCACACCGTAAATTACGTCTATGTTGGTCATCCTTTTTCCTATCACATTTCCTTTCTAACTGAGCAATGATCAATAGAAATAACAGCATTTTTCTCTAACCAAATGTCTCGCACAGCGTTATCACACGTCAAACTTCCTCACAGAATCTCCGTTTGCTCTTTCGTACTAAGAGTTTGTTTTTGGGGTCTTTTTGTAGATAAAAGTTTTTGGATGAGTAGGGATTATGTTGCGTGTTATTTCTTGTAAAATATAAGAAAGATAAAATATCGTTAAATCATGAAATATCGTGTTATATATTATTTTTATAGTAATTTATAACTAGTATTATAGTTGATATAGTCATTTTTGATTGTTTTGTAATATACATCTTAATTAGATATTAATTTATTTGTTAATAAATAGATAATAATCGATTTCTTGAACATATTTAAATTATAACGTAAAAAATTAAATTAATCAAAATATGAATCAGATAGCACCTCCCCATGCGATTACTCCTGCCCAGTTAATTGCGACGAGTGCGTATTGCATTCCTTTCTTGATTTCCTCTTTCCCAGCTTATATATTTGCTATGACGTCAATGGCCGAGCTGATAACTGCGGTTTGGACGGTGATGAACCCGTAGAGTCTGTTATCTCTGGTTTCTTTACCGGAGATACCTGCGTACACCGCGCTCAGCACGATTCCGAGCCCTTGCATTGTGTATTTCATTATATTTTCAATTTTCTTCATGTCTTATACGAAGCAAACTATGAGCATGACTGGGTATGTGATTAGAATGGTGAACACGGATGATTGCCCAGTTGCGATTGAGATTGAAATCCCGAATACGCATCCGATTATGATTATAACCAATTTAAGATCCTTCTCGGTGTATTTCTTCTACCAATTAAATGCAGCAACGATTATAATAATATTTATGAATGCGTTTAGTCCTCCGAATCCGTTTCCATCGCAAACACAAACGGGGTTCATGAGGAGTGAAAACAGTCCAAACGTTGATGCGAATAAAACGGCCAAAACGTTAAACTTAAATAATTTACTAATTAATGGTTAAAACGAAGTTGAAATCAAATAAACTATTTGAGGAGAAAACGATTTAATGATCAAATCGTTCAGATTTAATATAAAAGCGTTCGAGGAGCGGGAACAGGCGTTCACAGATCCAAGCTACGAAGTTGAAAAGCAGGTCATGTTTGTGAAGTGGAAACATTATGTTAATATTTTAATTTGATTTAATCTTGTGAATTGAAATGGATTACATTACATGGGACTTTTTGACATGAAAAATGGTAGTTTTGTTGTCGTTTTGTATACTCGTTGCTACACTTAGAAAAAGGCGGTGTTTCCTTTAGTTTTATATTTTAAAACTAAGGCGCTTTTTGGTGGGTATTTCCTTTTATGTAATATTTAAATATATTTTTGTGTAATAAACGTTGAAAGGTAGAAAAATATAGTAGTAGTACTTTAGTAGTTATTGTGGTTTCACTGGTAATTTTTGTTGTACTAATCTGTATTCTTATATTATACTTAAATTAAAGTTTAAAACATAATATTTAAATATATACATAATATTTAAATATATTAAATGTATATTAAAATATACATTAACATTGTAAAATAATCCATCACTAATAATTTTTGACTGTTTAGTTCTATGCTATACATATAATTGAATTTTTTAACTTACAAAATTTATGTTATTTCATCTCATAATGAAGTAAAATACCGTGAAAATTGAAAATAAATCGGGATTAATCCCGCATACCCGATATTACCCGCCGGGTTTTATCTCGCAAAACCCCACCAATAAGCAACTTAATTTAAAATATTGTTGGCTGTCGGAAACTATTGTTAGTTACAAAGATAATTTCTGAGGTTAGTTCTGGTGTTTAGAGATTATCTTTGATGGGGTATTGCGATTAGATAACGTGGTTGTTTAGTTAATGATATGGATTTGTGGATTGATCTTAAATAGCGATGTCACGGAAAACAAGGTAAGAAGACAAAGCGTTGGATCTGAGTACTTACTTGGAATATGATAGAGTGAGAAATAATAATCTGGGAACTGTGAACAAATATCAGATAGTATTTAATATAAATATAATAAACTATGACAATATGAAATGAGATAGACAATATTCTTCACTCGAAATCCTCACACGTGTGATTGAAAAGAGAAAATAAGAAACAAAGTTTACACATCCTCTTTGTAAATTTATCAACAAATACTACTTATTTAAAGATTTAATCTAAGGCGACATAAAGATGATTGATAATGAGCTATTTGGTAACAAAGAAAAATATGTATAAAATACATTTATTACTTAGTAATTTATTTCATTATTCACAGTGTACTGATGATAAGGTTACAGTTAAGTGAGTCATTTTATTCACAGTGTACACATTATGTACAATCTACTATTACCATATTGTTTCTTATAGAAATTAAGTATCTATATATACCTTGGAGATCATAATATGTGCAAAACCTGATATTTATTTTTCCTAGATTTGAATAGTTTTGTGTACATTTTAATTATTATGGTATCTGCTGCTTTATCGTAAAAATACACTAATTTAAATGAATGGGACAATAATTTGTAGTGTGTTAGTTGTAAAACATGTTAGATACAACAATATTTCATATATTATTACTAATTATTATAATCACAAAATACTTTTAACACTCCTAATGGGTTATGAATAATGTTTGAAAGCTTGTCCTAAATAAGTATGTGATGTAATACCGTCATGTTATAAGAAATCTAGATATAGTCAGCCAATGTTGATTTCTTTTACCTTTATAGAATTTATAATCGCACTATTTCAAATTGTACTATTTTGTATGTATTTAATTAATGGAAGAAGAAATAAACAAGCGAAACAGCATTTAAAAATATTTGTCACATCGTTTTTTGCATTGACGACTCGCTCAATCTGGTACTTCATGTCTTAATACTATTATCATGCTGACTTGCCTGTTATTTCAGAATAAGTCCTTAATGGTATATCATTAACGTGTATTTATCTTTAACAGAGTTTTTATGTGCAAACTTGGTTACGGGTGGTTTTAATGCTTTCACATATGAAAGGTGAAAAATATGTTAAAATATTTTTCCCAATTCTAGATTCTTCCATTGCACTAACTTGTATTGTTATTTTATCTTTAAGAATGTCTCATGGAAAAGAGAAAGATGATGGTTACTATTCAACATTTACATTAGTAGTTGCAGGTTTTAACATTGGAATCGGCTTAATTTTTATAATCATGGGAACAATAATTTTCTTCAAGTTAAAATAATATTATAGTTTTTGTTCGAAAGCTGTACAAAGTTTTGTAATCGTTGCCGTATTATTTCTTTGTATTACGTTTATGCGTTTTATAACTCTAATTTGGAAAGATATAACGGGAGAATTTATGCAATAAAATTAATTTGGTGTTCTAGCATATTTCTTGCCAGATTTTATTTCTACTTTTATCATAAATTTTATGCAAGTTACTATTTATTATTCAACGATTCACTAAAAGAAGAAGAAATATTTGGGAATGTAGGAATAATCCGAAGAATTAGATGAGCTTGTAAGCGAAAAAGTTGTGCCAATCTGAACTGAATATCCTTTTATCTGAACTTTTCATTTTATCATATTTTCAATTTAAAGAATTCATACTTTACAAAGCAACAAAAAAATATATAAATATAAGATTTGATAATATATCTCGTTAGGTATAAGGATAATAGTATATCATTTAAACATTAAAAGTCATTCATCTCGGACAGTTTCCAAGACCTTAAATTAAATATCCACATAAACCACCTGCACATAAACGAATATTAGTACCTCCTCCGCAAGAAACAGTACCTCCATGAAGTAGTTCAAATTTTAATTGCTCTAATCTATTTGATAATGATGTAATTTATTCTTATTGATTTTAAATAATATGTTAAGTTTTTGGGTTTTTCAGGAATTGGGAGGTGGCGTTTAAGTGAAATAGCATATTGTCTGGTTCGATAGCATAAAGTATTACATTTTTATATATTATCAAATCTTATATTTATATATTTTTTTGTTGCTTTGTAGACAAACACATATATATATGGTTTCAGTTCCGGTCTGTATCTCATGACTAAATTTTCGATGTCCAGCCCAATATTTTCTTTTTTGGTGACAATTGATTTGCTAATTAAGCTGTTATTCAAATCCGATTCGTTTTCTAATTGTGCGAATTCGAGCATTCTTTCAATTGCTGGCACTTCTTGTTCAGCGTTAGTGAATGCTAGAATTACCGCGACCATGAGTTGTTGTATGCTGTATCCGTAAACCACGATGAGTGCTGCGTATTGCGACAGCGTGGGCGAGAACGGTGCGATGATCATCGCGATGAAGATAATCAAGAACGCCATTACAGCTCCCAATTGTGTCATTCTGAAGCTAACCCACTTTCCCGAGCTGTTCGCGTACAGTTGCACGTTCAAATTGGTTAACGCTGAGCTTCTGAACTACTTTCTGAAGCTGTCCTCAACTTAGTACGCTCTAATTGAAATCAATTGGTCCATAACCTCTTGGCACAAACTGAAAACGTCCGACCTCGTTTTTGACTCAAGTCTCTTAAGTTGTGGGGTAACTGACCTGAACTTTGAGAAGAGAACAACGTAAATAACTACACTGGGAACGATTACGAACACACAGGGCCAGTTGAGAACGCAGATTGTAACCACCATCCCGAGTATCATGGACGCTTGTAAAAGGGTCATTAGAAGGAACCGGCCGAAGGCGAAGTCAACGGATTCAGTGTCCTTTACCAAACGGTTTATAATTCTGCCCTATGGGGTGGTGTCGATGAAGGAGAGCTTGGTCCGCACAACGGCTTTAAGTTAGTTCATGTACAAACGCTACGCGGCCGATATATTGAACTTGAAGAAGGAAACCATCTTCAAAAGGAAGGCGAGCACCATTCCAACGCAGACACCGGCGTACACGTAATAGTACTTCTCACTGTATGGGAAAGGGAACTCCTTTTGATTTAGCTCCATGAAGCACTACACGGTTTTCAACTTCACAAACTGATAATCGCCGAATTCTTGCTGCTGCTTGTCTATTAAATACTACAGCGGAGGAGTGATCAAAGACGCAGTTTTTGAAGACGTCCAGCCAAACTTATCAGTTGCCCAATACGTAATTAAAATAGCCGCGAATTGCGAAGCACCCTGGTAAATTAAAAGAAGAACAGCATAAATTACAAACAGAGTCACTTTACCACTCTTGATATATTTGCCGTAGATGCTCCAGCTTACATTGCCAGATCCAGTTAACGCTTCCTCTTTCGTTAGCAACGACGGATGTTTAAGGATTAAAGAATTCATACTTGTATATATATATGTTTGTCTACAAAGCAACAAAAATGTAAATATATGATTTGATAATATATACCATTAGGTTAAAGGATAATAGTATATCATTTAAATATTAAAAGTCATTCATCTCGGACAGTTTCCAAGACCTTAAATTAAATATCCACATAAACCACCTGCACATAAACGAATATTAGTACCTCCTCCACAAGAAACAATGCCTCCATGAGGAAGTTCCATTTTGAATTGCTCTAATCTATTTGATAATGATGTAATTTATTCTTATTGATTTTAAATTACAGAAAGTAATTATAATATTTCATTTTTCTAAATATCATTCTATTATGTTAAATTGGTTATTATTGCATTGATATTTAAAAAGTTATTATGTTAGTATTAATCTATAGAAGTTAGCTATTTTACAACATTAACACACATACTTTCATTTATAAGATAGCCATCTGGACAAATACACTGTGAGTCATTAAATAGAAACGGTGTTTAACAACTAATAGTTCCATTTGAGTTATAATCACCATTTATCAAATCCGGTTTGCACAATCCATAAACGTATTTTTCAGAGTAAATGCATATATTTTAGCATTAAACTATTAATTTGTCCGAAAATAATATTTATGATTAGTAATCTATTCCAACATCATAGATTATATTAGTACACACTTTAATATTTTGTATATTAATGGTTAATTATATTGAGCTTAATACTCTATTTACAAATACCACATTATTTATGTTTGTTTATAACGCACAACCCAAAATATTTGAGTTCGATATACTAAAATCTATTTGTGTACGTATTTAAAATATCATGCCGCTAGATTAAATAGTATTGAATCTATATTGTACTGAACAATTTGAAATTTTCAATATATTTAGTGACTCTAACATAAAAACTGCTAATTTCTACGCCTTTGCTTCAAATATTGCTGTTGTATCCACAATATTAACATCACATTAATAACAAATTAACGATCCCTAAACTATTTAAAACTAAATCGATACATTAATAGTAGATTGTTTAATCAGCTAATTATTACTGTTAATACCAAACACTGAGAAACTATTAACATTAAGATTATCTAATTATATATTTGATTGAACAATTTTATCATTATATATGAATATATTGCTTTATTATGATGATAATACAATATTATTGTTTAGTTTTAGTTTGTTAAGCTTTGATGCTTTTTAACAATAAACATATTACGTACTATCAACTAAAATATCTTTACTACAAATATTATTATTTCGTTATAAAATTTGTTTGTTCATTATAATAGAACATAACATTATAATTATATTGTATAGGTACTGCATTATCGTGATATTGATATGTGTGACCAAATGCGTTAATATGTGGTTTTAATTTATTATTATGTTACACGTGACACTTCATTTTAAATTTTGTATGCGGTGTTTGGGCGCCTTTTTAGTATACATACTTTTTCATTAGTTCAGAATAAAAACAACATACATGCGTCACAACATGCTAAATATTAGTATTTGCAGTCTATTTTGAAGCCACTGTTTGAATGCCGTTAAATAGAATAGGCCCAGCCATAAATCTATACCAGCGGTTTCTTTGGCTTTAGCAATGTTGAATCTCCACAAACGTTGGTGTGAAGGATATCATCCAATCAGTATAATGCTTGGTTCTTCCTTGTTCTGAAGCTTTCGGCGATTAAATATATTCTCGTAAACAGTCAGTACTTTTAACCGCACAACCAGACGTTTCGATCACATTTCTACCACATATTATTAGATATGTGGGGTCAAATGCATTGTGTGCGCGGACTGGGTACAATTGTTGCGTCTGGGAAATTTCACATATTTTGTGGGTTCGCTTATTAATTCGAGTGAATCCCAAACGATGGATCTATTTGTGTCATCTAAATCGTAGAACATTATTTATAATGTTGTTTTCTATTATAATTAATTAACATCTTTTAAAAAGAAATAACAATTTTTGCAACTAAATAATTTTAGCAGGTAGTAAATAATTTAATTATTGCAAAAAAACATTTGAGATTAATAAAGTTAATATTATTGATAATTAAGTTGCTTTATCATAATTTAGTAATATATTTATTTATAACGAATATGTATTTTAATCAAATATTGAACTTGCCATTCATTATGTGTAATATTTCTCAGTGTTTGGTATTAACAGTAATAATTAGCTGATTAAACAATCTACTATTAATGTATCGATTTAGTTTTAAATAGTTTAGGGATCGTTAATTTGTTATTAATGTGATGTTAATATTGTGGATACAACAGCAATATTTGAAGCAAAGGCGTAGAAATTAGCAGTTTTTATGTTAGAGTCACTAAATATATTGAAAATTTCAAATTGTTCAGTACAATATAGATTCAATACTATTTAATCTAGCGGCATGATATTTTAAATACGTACACAAATAGATTTTAGTATATCGAACTCAAATATTTTGGGTTGTGCGTTATAAACAAACATAAATAATGTGGTATTTGTAAATAGAGTATTAAGCTCAATATAATTAACCATTAATATACAAAATATTAAAGTGTGTACTAATATAATCTATGATGTTGGAATAGATTACTAATCATAAATATTATTTTCGGACAAATTAATAGTTTAATGCTAAAATATATGCATTTACTCTGAAAAATACGTTTATGGATTGTGCAAACCGGATTTGATAAATGGTGATTATAACTCAAATGGAACTATTAGTTGTTAAACACCGTTTCTATTTAATGACTCACAGTGTATTTGTCCAGATGGCTATCTTATAAATGAAAGTATGTGTGTTAATGTTGTAAAATAGCTAACTTCTATTAATGTCTAACTCAAGAATTAAATAGATAATACTTACAGTGTATTGAATCAATTAACAATAAATGGAAATGAAATATAATCAAATTCTACATTAATAAAAAGTATAAACAAATAATTATAAAACCTAATTGATGATTTGCAGGTTAGAATGAATGCAATATAGTCATCAGTGTCTGGTAGTACTGTTTCTTGCGGAGGAGGTACTAATATTCGTTTATGTGCAGGTGGTTTATGTGGATATTTAATTTAAGGTTTAGGTAACTGTCCGAGATGAGTTAAATATTTAAATTATATTTATATTAGTTAGGTTATATTCATTCACTCAATTAGCAAATTAGCTTTCATAGCTAGCTCTCTGAATATTCCGTTTTCTATTTGCATAAGTTCTTCTTTTGAACCGAATTCTGCGACAAGTCCTTGGTCCATTACTAGAACTTTGTCCATCCCAAGCACTGTATCTAATCTGTGTGCAATGCTGAGTACTATTTGATTTTTAAGTTGTTCTTTTACTATTTTTTGAATTATTTAATCTGTTTCGTGGTCTACATAAGCTGTTGCTTCGTCTAATATTACAACTTCGGCATCTCTGAGTAAAGCTCTCACCACGCACACGAGTTATCGCTATCCAGATGAGAAATTTTCGCCGTTTCCGATTACTAGACAGTCCAAACCACCAGGTTATTGTTTTATGTAGTCTGAAAGTTAAACTGTTTCGAGCAGTTCCCATAGTTTTTGATCTGGGATACGTTCGAGTCCTTCAGTTGGTAACCCTTCTGCTTTGTTCCTGGTGAATTCGCAAAATTGTTATCTAAGCGTGCCAGAAAACAGGTATGGCTCTTATGGAATAATAGCTATTTTTCTTCTTGAATCGTACAACGGTAGATGCGATACTAATTCTTCGTTAAGTTAAATAGCGCCAGTTTCTGGTTAATATAGTTTGAACAAGGTGATTGCTAATGAGCTCTTCCCGCTTCCGGTTCTTCCAACAATAGCTACGTGCTCCTTCGGGTTAATGTGAACGTTTACTCCTCTCAAAGCTGGTTTGAGTTCTGGTCTGTATCTCATAACTAAATTTTCGATGTCCAGCCCAATATTTTCTTTTTTGGTGACAATTGATTTGCTAATTAAGCTGTTATTCAAATCCGATTCGTTTTCTAATTGTGCGAATTCGAGCATTCTTTCAATTGCTGGCACTTCTTGTTCAGCGTTAGTGAATGCTAGAATTACCGCGACCATGAGTTGTTGTATGCTGTATCCGTAAACCACGATGAGTGCTGCGTATTGCGACAGCGTGGGCGAGAACGGTGCGATGATCATCGCGATGAAGATAATCAAGAACGCCATTACAGCTCCCAATTGTGTCATTCTGAAGCTAACCCACTTTCCCGAGCTGTTCGCGTACAGTTGCACGTTCAAATTGGTTAACGCTGAGCTTCTGAACTACTTTCTGAAGCTGTCCTCAACTTAGTACGCTCTAATTGAAATCAATTGGTCCATAACCTCTTGGCACAAACTGAAAACGTCCGACCTCGTTTTTGACTCAAGTCTCTTAAGTTGTGGGGTAACTGACCTGAACTTTGAGAAGAGAACAACGTAAATAACTACACTGGGAACGATTACGAACACACAGGGCCAGTTGAGAACGCAGATTGTAACCACCATTCCGAGTATCATGGACGCTTGTAAAAGGGTCATTAGAAGGAACCGGCCGAAGGCGAAGTCAACGGATTCAGTGTCCTTTACCAAACGGTTTATAATTCTGCCCTATGGGGTGGTGTCGAAGAAGGAGAGCTTGGTCCGCACAACGGCTTTAAGTTAGTTCATGTACAAACGCTACGCGGCCGATATATTGAACTTGAAGAAGGAAACCATCTTCAAAAGGAAGGCGAGCACCATTCCAACGCAGACACCGGCGTACACGTAATAGTACTTCTCACTGTATGGGAAAGGGAACTCCTTTTGATTTAGCTCCATGAAGCACTACACGGTTTTCAACTTCACAAACTGATAATCGCCGAATTCTTGCTGCTGCTTGTCTATTAAATACTACAGCGGAGGAGTGATCAAAGACGCAGTTTTTGAAGACGTCCAGCCAAACTTATCAGTTGCCCAATACGTAATTAAAATAGCCGCGAATTGCGAAGCACCCTGGTAAATTAAAAGAAGAACAGCATAAATTACAAACAGAGTCACTTTACCACTCTTGATATATTTGCCGTAGATGCTCCAGCTTACATTGCCAGATCCAGTTAACGCTTCCTCTTTCGTTAGCAACGACGGATGTTTAAGGATTAAAGAATTCATACTTGTATATATATATGTTTGTCTACAAAGCAACAAAAATGTAAATATATGATTTGATAATATATACCATTAGGTTAAAGGATAATAGTATATCATTTAAATATTAAAAGTCATTCATCTCGGACAGTTTCCAAGACCTTAAATTAAATATCCACATAAACCACCTGCACATAAACGAATATTAGTACCTCCTCCACAAGAAACAATGCCTCCATGAGGAAGTTCCATTTTGAATTGCTCTAATCTATTTGATAATGATGTAATTTATTCTTATTGATTTTAAATTACAGAAAGTAATTATAATATTTCATTTTTCTAAATATCATTCTATTATGTTAAATTGGTTATTATTGCATTGATATTTAAAAAGTTATTATGTTAGTATTAATCTATAGAAGTTAGCTATTTTACAACATTAACACACATACTTTCATTTATAAGATAGCCATCTGGACAAATACACTGTGAGTCATTAAATAGAAACGGTGTTTAACAACTAATAGTTCCATTTGAGTTATAATCACCATTTATCAAATCCGGTTTGCACAATCCATAAACGTATTTTTCAGAGTAAATGCATATATTTTAGCATTAAACTATTAATTTGTCCGAAAATAATATTTATGATTAGTAATCTATTCCAACATCATAGATTATATTAGTACACACTTTAATATTTTGTATATTAATGGTTAATTATATTGAGCTTAATACTCTATTTACAAATACCACATTATTTATGTTTGTTTATAACGCACAACCCAAAATATTTGAGTTCGATATACTAAAATCTATTTGTGTACGTATTTAAAATATCATGCCGCTAGATTAAATAGTATTGAATCTATATTGTACTGAACAATTTGAAATTTTCAATATATTTAGTGACTCTAACATAAAAACTGCTAATTTCTACGCCTTTGCTTCAAATATTGCTGTTGTATCCACAATATTAACATCACATTAATAACAAATTAACGATCCCTAAACTATTTAAAACTAAATCGATACATTAATAGTAGATTGTTTAATCAGCTAATTATTACTGTTAATACCAAACACTGAGAAACTATTAACATTAAGATTATCTAATTATATATTTGATTGAACAATTTTATCATTATATATGAATATATTGCTTTATTATGATGATAATACAATATTATTGTTTAGTTTTAGTTTGTTAAGCTTTGATGCTTTTTAACAATAAACATATTACGTACTATCAACTAAAATATCTTTACTACAAATATTATTATTTCGTTATAAAATTTGTTTGTTCATTATAATAGAACATAACATTATAATTATATTGTATAGGTACTGCATTATCGTGATATTGATATGTGTGACCAAATGCGTTAATATGTGGTTTTAATTTATTATTATGTTACACGTGACACTTCATTTTAAATTTTGTATGCGGTGTTTGGGCGCCTTTTTAGTATACATACTTTTTCATTAGTTCAGAATAAAAACAACATACATGCGTCACAACATGCTAAATATTAGTATTTGCAGTCTATTTTGAAGCCACTGTTTGAATGCCGTTAAATAGAATAGGCCCAGCCATAAATCTATACCAGCGGTTTCTTTGGCTTTAGCAATGTTGAATCTCCACAAACGGCTGGTGTGAAGGATATCATCCAATCAGTATAATGCTTGGTTCTTCCTTGTTCTGAAGCTTTCGGCGATTAAATATATTCTCGTAAACAGTCAGTACTTTTAACCGCACAACCAGACGTTTCTGATCACATTTCTACCTACATATTAGATGTGGGTCAAAATGCATTGTGTGCGCGGACTGGGTACAATTGTTGCGTCTGGGAAATTTCACATATTTTGTGGGTTCGCTTATTAATTCGAGTGGAAATGCAACATTAATATACTGGATATAAATTTATCTGTATATACAAGCAACACTACATTATGCACAACAATATTTGTGTTTGAATTATCGCAAATCGAACAAAATATGTAGTTTTAATTTATTATTATGTTACACGTGACACTTCATTTTAAATTTTGTATGCGGTGTTTGGGCGCCTTTTTAGTATACATACTTTTTCATTAGTTCAGAATAAAAACAACATACATGCGTCACAACATGCTAAATATTAGTATTTGCAGTCTATTTTGAAGCCACTGTTTGAATGCCGTTAAATAGAATAGGCCCAGCCATAAATCTATACCAGCGGTTTCTTTGGCTTTAGCAATGTTGAATCTCCACAAACGCTGGTGTGAAGGATATCATCCAATCAGTATAATGCTTGGTTCTTCCTTGTTCTGAAGCTTTCGGCGATTAAATATATTCTCGTAAACAGTCAGTACTTTTAACCGCACAACCAGACGTTTGGATCACATTTCTACCACATATTATTAGATATGTGGGGTCAAATGCATTGTGTGCGCGGACTGGGTACAATTGTTGCGTCTGGGAAATTTCACATATTTTGTGGGTTCGCTTATTAATTCGAGTGGAAATGCAACATTAATATACTGGATATAAATTTATCGTGTATATATAAGCAACACTACATTATGCACAACAATATTTGTGTTTGAATTATCGCAAATCGAACAAATATGTAGTTTTAATTTATTATTATGTTACACGTGACACTTCATTTTAAATTTTGTATGCGGTGTTTGGGCGCCTTTTTAGTATACATACTTTTTCATTAGTTCAGAATAAAAACAACATACATGCGTCACAACATGCTAAATATTAGTATTTGCAGTCTATTTTGAAGCCACTGTTTGAATGCCGTTAAATAGAATAGGCCCAGCCATAAATCTATACCAGCGGTTTCTTTGGCTTTAGCAATGTTGAATCTCCACAAACGCTGGTGTGAAGGATATCATCCAATCAGTATAATGCTTGGTTCTTCCTTGTTCTGAAGCTTTCGGCGATTAAATATATTCTCGTAAACAGTCAGTACTTTTAACCGCACAACCAGACGTTTCGATCACATTTCTACCACATATTATTAGATATGTGGGGTCAAATGCATTGTGTGCGCGGACTGGGTACAATTGTTGCGTCTGGGAAATTTCACATATTTTGTGGGTTCGCTTATTAATTCGAGTGGAAATGCAACATTAATATACTGGATATAAATTTATCGTGTATATAAACACTACATTATGCACAACAATATTTGTGTTTGAACTATCGCAAATCGAACAAATATGTAGTTTTAATTTATTATTATGTTACACGTGACACTTCATTTTAAATTTTGTATGCGGTGTTTGGGCGCCTTTTTAGTATACATACTTTTTCATTAGTTCAGAATAAAAACAACATACATGCGTCACAACATGCTAAATATTAGTATTTGCAGTCTATTTTGAAGCCACTGTTTGAATGCCGTTAAATAGAATAGGCCCAGCCATAAATCTATACCAGCGGTTTCTTTGGCTTTAGCAATGTTGAATCTCCACAAACGCTGGTGTGAAGGATATCATCCAATCAGTATAATGCTTGGTTCTTCCTTGTTCTGAAGCTTTCGGCGATTAAATATATTCTCGTAAACAGTCAGTACTTTTAACCGCACAACCAGACGTTTCGATCACATTTCTACCACATATTATTAGATATGTGGGGTCAAATGCATTGTGTGCGCGGACTGGGTACAATTGTTGCGTCTGGGAAATTTCACATATTTTGTGGGTTCGCTTATTAATTCGAGTGAATCCCAAACGATGGATCTATTTGTGTCATCTAAATCGTAGAACATTATTTATAATGTTGTTTTCTATTATAATTAATTAACATCTTTTAAAAAGAAATAACAATTTTTGCAACTAAATAATTTTAGCAGGTAGTAAATAATTTAATTATTGCAAAAAAACATTTGAGATTAATAAAGTTAATATTATTGATAATTAAGTTGCTTTATCATAATTTAGTAATATATTTATTTATAACGAATATGTATTTTAATCAAATATTGAACTTGCCATTCATTATGTGTAATATTTCTCAGTGTTTGGTATTAACAGTAATAATTAGCTGATTAAACAATCTACTATTAATGTATCGATTTAGTTTTAAATAGTTTAGGGATCGTTAATTTGTTATTAATGTGATGTTAATATTGTGGATACAACAGCAATATTTGAAGCAAAGGCGTAGAAATTAGCAGTTTTTATGTTAGAGTCACTAAATATATTGAAAATTTCAAATTGTTCAGTACAATATAGATTCAATACTATTTAATCTAGCGGCATGATATTTTAAATACGTACACAAATAGATTTTAGTATATCGAACTCAAATATTTTGGGTTGTGCGTTATAAACAAACATAAATAATGTGGTATTTGTAAATAAAGTATTAAGCTCAATATAATTAACCATTAATATACAAAATATTAAAGTGTGTACTAATATAATCTATGATGTTGGAATAGATTACTAATCATAAATATTATTTTCGGACAAATTAATAGTTTAATGCTAAAATATATGCATTTACTCTGAAAAATACGTTTATGGATTGTGCAAACCGGATTTGATAAATGGTGATTATAACTCAAATGGAACTATTAGTTGTTAAACACCGTTTCTATTTAATGACTCACAGTGTATTTGTCCAGATGGCTATCTTATAAATGAAAGTATGTGTGTTAATGTTGTAAAATAGCTAACTTCTATTAATGTCTAACTCAAGAATTAAATAGATAATACTTACAGTGTATTGAATCAATTAACAATAAATGGAAATGAAATATAATCAAATTCTACATTAATAAAAAGTATAAACAAATAATTATAAAACCTAATTGATGATTTGCAGGTTAGAATGAATGCAATATAGTCATCAGTGTCTGGTAGTACTGTTTCTTGCGGAGGAGGTACTAATATTCGTTTATGTGCAGGTGGTTTATGTGGATATTTAATTTAAGGTTTAGGTAACTGTCCGAGATGAGTTAAATATTTAAATTATATTTATATTAGTTAGGTTATATTCATTCACTCAATTAGCAAATTAGCTTTCATAGCTAGCTCTCTGAATATTCCGTTTTCTATTTGCATAAGTTCTTCTTTTGAACCGAATTCTGCGACAAGTCCTTGGTCCATTACTAAAACTTTGTCCATCCCAAGCACTGTATCTAATCTGTGTGCAATGCTGAGTACTATTTGATTTTTAAGTTGTTCTTTTACTATTTTTTGAATTATTTAATCTGTTTCGTGGTCTACATAAGCTGTTGCTTCGTCTAATATTACAACTTCTGCATCTCTGAGCAAAGCTCTCACCACGCACACGAGTTATCGCTATCCAGATGAGAAATTTTCGCCGTTTCCGATTACTAGACAGTCCAAACCTCCAGGCTATTGTTTTATGTAGTCTGAAAGTTAAACTGTTTCGAGCAGTTCCCATAGTTTTTGATCTGGGATACGTTCGAGTCCTTCAGTTGGTAACCCTTCTGCTTTGTTCCTGGTGAATTCGCAAAATTGTTATCTAAGCGTGCCAGAAAACAGGTATGGCTCTTATGGAATAATAGCTATTTTTCTTCTTGAATCGTACAACGGTAGATGCGATACTAATTCTTCGTTAAGTTAAATAGCGCCAGTTTCTGGTTAATATAGTTTGAACAAGGTGATTGCTAATGAGCTCTTCCCGCTTCCGGTTCTTCCAACAATAGCTACGTGCTCCTTCGGGTTAATGTGAACGTTTACTCCTCTCAAAGCTGGTTTGAGTTCTGGTCTGTATCTCATAACTAAATTTTCGATGTCCAGCCCAATATTTTCTTTTTTGGTGACAATTGATTTGCTAATTAAGCTGTTATTCAAATCCGATTCGTTTTCTAATTGTGCGAATTCGAGCATTCTTTCAATTGCTGGCACTTCTTGTTCAGCGTTAGTGAATGCTAGAATTACAGCGACCATGAGTTGTTGTATGCTGTATCCGTAAACCACGATGAGTGCTGCGTATTGCGACAGCGTGGGCGAGAACGGTGCGATGATCATCGCGATGAAGATAATCAAGAACGCCATTACAGCTCCCAGTTACGTCATTCTGAAGCTAACCCACTTTCCCGAGCTGTTCGCGTACAGTTGCACGTTCAAATTGGTTAACGCTGAGCTTCTGAACTACTTTCTGAAGCTGTCCTCAACTTAATAAGCTCTAATTGAAATCAATTGGTCCATAACCTCTTGGCACAAACTGAAAACGTCCGACCTCGTTTTTGACTCAAGTCTCTTAAGTTGTGGGGTAACTGACCTGAACTTTGAGAAGAGAACAACGTAAATAACTACACTGGGAACGATTACGAACACACAGGGCCAGTTGAGAACGCAGATTGTAACCACCATTCCGAGTATCATGGACGCTTGTAAAAGGGTCATTAGAAGGAACCGGCCGAAGGCGAAGTCAACGGATTCAGTGTCCTTTACCAAACGGTTTATAATTCTGCCCTATGGGGTGGTGTCGAAGAAGGAGAGCTTGGTCCGCACAACGGCTTTAAGTTAGTTCATGTACAAACGCTACGCGGCCGATATATTGAACTTGAAGAAGGAAACCATCTTTAAGAGGAAGGCGAGCACCATTCCAACGCAGACACCGGCGTACACGTAATAGTACTTCTCACTGTATGGGAAAGGGAACTCCTTTTGATTTAGCTCCATGAAGCACTACACGGTTTTCAACTTCACAAACTGATAATCGCCGAATTCTTGCTGCTGCTTGTCTATTAAATACTACAGCGGAGGAGTGATCAAAGACGCAGTTTTTGAAGACGTCCAACCAAACTTATCAGTTGCCCAATACGTAATTAAAATAGCCGCGAATTACGAAGCACCCTGGTAAATTAAAAGAAGAACAGCATAAATTACAAACAGAGCCACTTTACCACTCTTGATATATTTGCCGTAAATGCTCCAGCTTACATTGCCAGATCCAGTTAACGCTTCCTCTTTCGTTAGTTTTCCGGAAGCCTCGTCTTTAACAGTTGATTGCTGAATAACCTTTGGCGCACCTACATGAGATTCAGTCACAGTAGAAACGACAGAAGCTTCCAGCTTTGTTATTTCTTCAACTTTCTTGATTTAGCCCTAACTTATCGTCATAATACGATTGCAATCTGTGAAATAATGCGTTTGGTGAGATGCTATCAACACTGTCTTACCCTGAGCTATTAAATAGCCCAAAACAACTTCCGTCCAAATTCTCTTACCAACGTGTGCGTCGACAGCTGATAAAGGATCATCCAAAAGATAAATATCTGCATCGTTGTAAACAGCTCTAGCTAATGATATTCTAGCTCTCTGACCACCGCTCAAAGTTACACCTCTGCCTCCAACTTCAGTTAAATCTCCAGCATTGAATATTTCAAAATCTGGTAACAAGCAACAGATATCGACAATCCTTTTATACTTTTCTTCATCATATGGTTTGTAAAAACAAATATTTTCTCTAATCGTTGACGAAAATATAGGCGAATTCTGTGGGCAATAAGCTACTTTGCCTCCCAATTTAATATAAACCTAGCTCAAGTCTTTTTCCTCTGTTCTTTCTCCAAAATAATCGAAGAATAATTCATCAGTTTGCTTATAAGTACTTTTAACGTCCAGAGCCTTCATTTCACCTAAAATGCAACTAAATAGCGAAGATTTACCTGATCCAACGTGACCTTTGATTCCAATAAGTTCTCCTTTTTTAACCGTGAGATCAAGATGTTTAATAATTGGGTTTATTTACTTTGGTTCATCTTTTTTCTTCCATTATTCCTGATTATAAGTGATAACACATTTATGTAGATAATTTTTAGCCATCATGTCTAATTTTGAATCGCCTTTTGAAGGGCTGAAGTACGTATCCATGTAGTTTTTAAGGCTCATAAAATAAGTTATTGCTGGAAGACTGAATTAAACACAAATCTGAACACAAATTTAATTATTTAAATCAAATTTATTACTTTAAATGAGAGTTTTGATATCTTCAATTTAATCAGTGGCTACTACAACCGCTGTCTTAGCCATTTATTTACTAACTTTAGTCTTATACAGTTTCGCGAAGTACTTATCAAGCTACTTTACATTCGAATTCATTTCTTTTAATCTATCTATCTTCATATAATAGCTTGAATCTAAGTCTGGCGAAATTTTTTAATCTTCCTCAAGACCATATGCAAAACTGTGATTACCAGAAATTTCAATAGCATTCTCGTACTCGGAGGATATATTAATCATTGACCGATCAACTTAACTCAATTATAAAAATGCAGAAATTCTCTTGAACGATACAATACCATCTTACAAAGCCATAAGAACAACTGGAAGAAAAGCGATACTAATTTAAATAAACGTGAATAAATATATCATAGTAAAGCTCTTTGTTATTTCTAATTTATCAAAACCTATTAAAGCCCCGAATGCTATTGTTGACATTATCATATAACTAGTAAAACCAGTTGACATGTGTCCAGTAAATGCAAAACTTGTTCTTTAAATGTATTTTAATTCTTAGTTTCGAGCATTTTCAATTCTTTTTTCTTAAAATTATTCTGAATTAAACAGTTTTATTACCTTTATTGCATTTAGAATTTCTTAAATCTTCTAGCTACGAATATCTTTTAGCGTCGCAGTCCTACTCAATGACTTTTACATTATACGAGCACATGTTCCTATAATAGGGATAAATAGTAAGATTCCTCCCATACCAATCAATGCGACTGGATTGATATAAGAAGCTAAATATACAACTGCAACAATAAGATTTAATGGAATACTGAATAAGAAATAAAACAGCTAAGTAAAAAATTGAATTTTCATAGTATCAGTGAACAGTATATTAGCTAAAGAACCTTATGCATTTATATTCTTAGTTGTCTCTGATAACACTGTCATCTTATTAAATAATACGTCTAATAATGCCCCAGTTATTTTAATACCTAATTAAACGCAATTTATACTACAAATAGAGTCGCCAACAGAATTTAACATCAAACTTACACCTATAATTATCCAATATGGATACAATTTTGAAAATACATATTCTAGCCCTTCTTTGACTGTTTTTTACTTCAAAAGAAGCGGTTATGATGGGTAACTAAAAGTATCAAAGTCACAGTCAAAGAAACATAATGGGGATAATTTTTCTTAAAAGTTTTTGATACATAAGGGAGCTAAACACGAAGCTAAAACCAACATTGGGACACCAAGTAAAATTCCAGCAACATTTTTCTTATTAACTTTTAATAAGTGTTTCAATAAAGGTTTTCTAGGATTTGTGTTATACTCTGAAACAAATTTAGTTGCAAGAGCTTTTGTTTCAATCTCGATTTTTGTGAGCTTTAAATCAGTCACTGATAAAGTTTCTTTTTTTGCTTTCCTAATAACATGAGTTAACCAGGACCAAGTAATGTCTGACATTTTATGGAAGTGGAATATGATTGATAGATTGTTAATAAAGTCAATATTTTTAATTGTAACATGTTTAAACAACTATTATCTTAGGTCAAGTATTTAATCAAGGTGTTTTCTTAACACGAAATAAATATATGATTATAATTATACACAAAATAGCGTTTTTTTGATTATTTCTATGCAAAAACGTTTAGCCACCTCCTACAAATTTGTTATTGGGTAAGAAATTGATGACTTCATGTTTTAATTTAAATACAAAATCATTTATACATAATGTCTTCACATTTCTAGGATTATTCCAAAAAATCTGTGAGAAAAAATAAGTTAACACAACGAATGAAAAAAGTATGGGAAAATAATTGATCATGATTAAATTACTTCAGATATATATTAGTATTATATTATAAATAACAGCGACATTGAATAGATATGAATATTTGTGAGAATATGCTTGCGCATCTGAGTCGCGATGCCCGGTGTGGATCTGGTGCCCACTTTGTGCATCAAGTAATAATTCACTCCTTTTGTTCTTCTTCGTCGGCTTAGTAGACGTCAGCTTTGACGACATATGTGTCCTTGTTCTTTGGGTGGGCGACGAGACGGAAGGCGTCTCTGTAGGCGGAGTTGTTGGAGGTGGCGATGAACTTCTTAACAAGGAATCTGACGTAGCTCTTTGGGAATTCATAAGTCTCGGAATCGAGGATGATGCAGTTGTCCTTGATTTCGGTCTTGAGGTTTTGGCTCATACGACCCTTGCGGTTGTTGACTCTGAACTTGGAGTTCAAAAATTCAACAAAGGTGTTGACGTTGAGCTGGAGTTCGGAGACAGCGTCGGAGAAATCGACTACATAGTGGGACTTGAGGGACATTTTGTACAAGAAGTGGAGCGGAAGGCTGAAACAGAAATGTTGCACGAATTCTACCAAAACGAAGCACATCTAAATGTAGTGGAAACAGAAAGATATTAATCGAAATTTAGCGTTATTGTAAATTAATGTGATAAAATCATTATTCTATCCAATCCAATCCGTAATATTAAGATGATAGTATTCATATGGCAACTCTTATCGCATTGCAGTTGAGGCACATAGGAGTTTAATCATTCTGTCTTTTTAATCTGTTTAATCATTAAAATACCTCATAATCCTGTTATTTAATTCAATAATAACTATTTTAAATATATTTAAAACACAATTATATATTTCCACTCCACAATGTAAACAAAACACGATCTTAGAATGGTCTAAAAGTACCACAAGTCAATAAGTGGTCAAAAATTAAAAATATTTAGAGATTTAAATGTAAAGTCGTTTTAATTCGTTTAAAACCTCAAAATAAACGAATTGGAACTTTAAAACTGCTCCCAAGTCTCGTTCGCAAACCCGCCAACTAACATCACCGTTCTATAAATAACTCACTGTAAACTCTCGCTGATAAACGGAATCAAATACATGAATGTGATTGAGCTGGATTTGAGCCAGAATGAAATAGCAGATTTCTCAGAGCTAAAACACTTGAAGGACCTTAAAAGTGTTAACATCGCCACGAATGACGCGATTAATTTAAGGTTCGTGAGCTAACTAAAGCACATTGAGCAACTTATCGCATTCAACAACATGATTACTGACATAACCGGAATTTAAATGTTATTTGCACTTAAAACACTGAATCTGAGCTGCAATATGATAATAGACCTCTCACCACTCGAAAAACTAGTGCAAATTGAAACACTGCAACTTGGACAAAATAAAATCGTTGATATTGAAGCAATCTGAAACCTAACCAATATTTAAAAACTCAGCATTCAATTTAATCAAATAAATGATTTTTCACCACTGTAAAACCATGAAAATAAAGACAAATATGGAATACAATAGTAATATACCCCAAAATAAACATCAATCACTACATCAAATATACTTAAACAAATATACCACAGTGAATAACGAGTGGAAGAAATGTAGATCAAAACACACTGTTTTAATAATAAATATTAACGAGTAAAAGGCTTTATTTATACATTAAACTCTTAAATTGTTGTATTAAATACACATTTTATTAATAAAATTGTATTAGAATTTAAGCAACTATAGTAATTTAATGAAAATTGTTAGTGATAATGCCAGTTCATTACATATTTTCTATATTTTCCTAAATACTTAATGCTATTATCATTTTTTCATTTACTTTATTCTAGTTATTAAAAACTTAAATCAATTAGCATTGCATTCTAGTTTTTGTTACTTTTAATTGGCGTTTAATAGTTTAAAATTTACTATTCAGCTTAACAGACTGTTCGTATAACATATATATATTCTCTAATCTCGAGGAAATGTTTAAGTTAGTTGGTTTTTACTATTCATCAATACTAAAAAGGTGTTTTGATCGGTGTTGATCTAGTATTTATCCATTTTTAATTTGATTATTAAATATAAATAATTATTTTAAGTTAACCAGGTTAATAACTGGAGATATATCAATAATTTTATTTGAAAACATATTTAAATACATAAAATTACTTAAATTTTTTATTGGATACAATGAAACTACTTAATTGCCAGCAAAATTCAATTAATATATATTATATAGCTTTGATAAGTAGTAAATATCATTAATTTAATTCTCGTCAAGAGTGAGTATTTATAGATTTATTAATTATTTTAGAGGTTTTATATTACTAATTTGATTTCTCCCCAAATATAACTCTTTAAGGTTAGATAAATGCTCCAGTGGCTAAATATTCTAAATTTAGTTTCCATTAAGATGTAAATTCTTTAATTTATATAGATTTTAGAGTGCTCCGATATTTTTTATCATATTTCCAGCTAATATAATTGTGTTTAGCTAAATATTATGTTCCAAAACTTGTATATCATTAATTAAATTGATTGATAAATCAAGCATTTCTAAGTTGTATAGATATTTTAACTCTGATATATCTTACAATTAGTTATTCCACGAAACTACTAATTCTTTTAACTATTTACAAACCTCGAGCCCTCGTATATTTAATAGTTTGCAGCTAGATAGACTTAACTCTTCTAAATTAGTTGATACTGTGTGTAAGAGGATATTATAGCAATGATCTATTCTTAAATTTGTAATATTCAATTAATTTACAAAATTGATACTTTATATTCTTTCATTATTTTATATTATAAGAGACTAACCCATTATTTTATTTTTATAGTATTAACTCATATTTTTATCATATATTTTTATCATTTTTTACTTTAATTATTATTCACAACAATTGAACGTATTAGTGGAGTGGATGATATGTTTTGTAATATAATCGATATACTCTATCCAGAAGGCATAAGATAAAGCAAACCTATCTAAATAATATCTGCAGAACAATAAATTACGTCTTTTCAAACGACCGAAAAAACGGTTAAAAACCGCCGTTGTTCAAATATACACCGCTGTCGTTTTGGGACACCTTATTTTACCAATAGACTCTATTGGTACTGTAACCAGCTAAGGTAGCCCTCGGAGATTCTTCTGCAAATGGCCGGGCGGTTATAGTACTAGCACCCTTTTTTCACAAATCACATTTCCCTTTAACCAAATATCTCGCACGGCGTTATCACAAGTCATACCTCATAATCTCCGTTAGCTCTTTCGAACTTCATAATGGAGTTTGTTATATAGTTTGTTTTCGAGATCTTTTTGTTATACTTCTTGTAAGTAAAATATATTCAAAATAATAATATTAACGAAAACCCCTTCTGAGTGAGCTAATGATATTTTACTCTATAAAACTTGCAACATGCTCTATTACATTATTATGAACTGAATATAACAATTTTGAATTAAAACGATATTCTTGATTGTGGGATATAAACGAGATTCTACAGTTTATCGGAACTTTTTCTAAGATTTGTAATATATCGGAACAAATTATTCGTGATTATTCATATAAATGTAATATATCGCTATTTGTGTATACTGCTTTCCACTTCACCTAATTGAATGTCGAGATTAACCCAAGCATAAATTACTAGCCTCATTGACGGGCTAGCAGAATTCATTGTCACAAATGTTGGATTAGAAAAATTAAACCTTGAAGCCAGCTAGCTGCATTCGAGTTGTTAAGTTATCAAGGCTTATGATTATCTTTTAAACTCAAAAAGCAAAGTGATTGATACCAGAGCCATTCACAAAACATGCACAACACATTTGACTCAAAAATTGAAAGAAGTCAAAGGAATGGAAAAAGAGTGCTCAAAATAAGCCTGCGATGGAAACAAATTCTATCGTAGCACGATTCTTAGCTAGATTTCTGACGTTGAAAACAATAGCACAGCTGAGCTCAAGAAATAAGTTGCACACATTGTTGAACTTGTTTAACGCTTGATCAAGATCACTGAAGCAAATGGATCCCAATTTGCAAAATTCAGCAATGATGTTATTAATACGAAAAATGGAATTGTAGACGTCAGAATCCCAAAGCTTCAGGTGTTCTAGAGACTTCGCCTAATCCTTGCGTCAAGACTTCCAAAGAAATACTTGAACGACCTCTAGAACAAAGTAGAACTCGTTTTCAAGAACAGCTCTAAAAATTAAAAGTAAGATCTCACCTTTTAGAAGCTCGAGTCTCAAGTCCTTAAAGAATCTACTCAATCATTCTCAACCCAGTCCTGTTCCAATGATTCAGATGAACCACTAGAATATTTTTAGCGACTTGGATAAACTAACGAAGAAGACGAAATAGACGAAACCATTGTAACTGATTCAAACTTAAAATTGGCTGACGCTGTCGAGAAATCGACAACGCCATCTAATAGTTAGTTTGAATTCAGTGCAATGTTTTAAGAATGATAATTATAATCATTTATTTAATTATTAATTGATTCTATATATTTATATATTTATATATAATATATTTATATATTGCGTTTGGATGTATTGTTGGATTGTTGCTGTTGAGTGAGTCATGTTATTATTATTCTATTCGGTTTATCAAAGATAATTATTCACTCGTCTTCAAGTATTATTGCTAGATTTAAATATTTAATATCTATTTATTCTATTTCATCCACTCCAATATCAAAGGAATATATAGCGCAGCTGAACCAAGAGTTCCGTTAATAAATCGTTGACAGGAAACTGAGAATTTAAATGAAACCGTTTTTAATTTCTGAATTCTTCAACGACCTCGATTTGGAGCAACTAACTATCGTTCAGTGCATGAAGTTCACCTTGGAGTAAATTCCAACAAATCTGAGTTAACTTTAAATTAGAGACTGCGCACTGAGTAATTTAAACGGAATTAGCGCTATGAAGAACCTTAAAACACTCACAGTTCAACACAGCCGAACATAGGATATCAGTGATTTGAGAGAGCTTAACCTTGAAGCGTTGTATCTGGACGAAAAAAAATCGAAAACATCGAAGTGCTCGAAAAAATGAGCAAACTATAAGTATTATACCTCGCAAGCAACTAAATACAAAATATATAATCACTTCAAAACTTAATTGGCATCACGCATCTAGATTTATCCAAAAATAAACTAACACACATCAGGGAGCTTGCTATTTTAGTTAATATTACTGAGCTTTACCTGCTTTAAAACGAGATTTCTGATATTTCACCGTTAATTAAATTGAAGAAGCTTGCGATTTTGAATATGTCTCGGAATTTGGTAATTGACGCGTATGCCTTATTGTATTTGCACAACCTGCAGGTGATTGACCTCAGCTAGAATTAAATCTGCGATTTATATTTCTTTGAGCAATAATATAACTCAATTAACAGGTTATTCCTGTTACATAGAGGACATCACACCACTATTCTCTCACCCAAACATGCACAAATATTGTTTAAAAGATCAAAACAAGCCAAATAACTCCATTTTAACCCTCTCAAACACTTACAAACAAATTCACCTCCAAATTGAACGAATTTAATTTATGAAAAATAAAAAACTCAAAACAAAACAATTCGTTTCAAGAAATAAACGAATAAAACGGTCCGGAAAATGAAAATAGTCGCAGAAAATTTAGCTCAAAAATTCTGCGCCGCGTTTTCGCACGAAGCAAACGACCAATGAATATTTGTTTATTATATATTACATCATTTGTAAGGGGTGTTATCTAAATTAAACACGGTTTCGAAAAGAATAATAACAGAGTGAATAATATTGAAGATAAATTTCATTTTTAATGAATTTTTGTTCTTCAATAAGGTAATATTTATTTGGTAATATTTATTATGGTTGGTATTCGGATATAACACATCTTCAACATTATTCCCCTATTTCCAACCTATACTATGTTGTATAACGTTGTATTTCATATCTTCATTCTGTTGAAGAAATGATTTTTAGAAATAACTGAAAAGTATTACCATATAATATAATAGTACGATTTTAATTTTTATAAATAGTCCTACTCAGCATCCGAAATCCCCATAATTTTTATAAATATATATATCACTTCCTCGAGACGGCACAAACAGACTTCATTGAGACTTTCGAAAGCTAAACATTGGCTCTCGCACGCCAGTGTTTCCACTTTAAAAACGGGCTCAACCCGTCATTTATGCCCACTCAGTAAAGACCCAATAGGGCCCTCACTGAGTCGTTAGCGGACCAGTTTCAGCTGATTCGCTAACTTACTTTTAAGAAATTGGTTCTCGTTTCTCAGTTTCTTTTTGCTCGTTATTTCCTTCGATTTGCACGAGAGGTTGATTCGTTGTACATGCATTTATTACAGGTCAAACAAAACATCTCAGAAAGTATTTAAAGAAGAACTTTTTGAACCACATTAACTTCACAGGTCACGTTGTGGAACTCTTCCGGTGTTTACAATTTACAAATTTTGTTTAAATATTTTTATATAAAGTATCATGTGATTATCTGTTTCAGTGTTAAATAAATATGTTAAAATATATCAATACCACTCACAATATGTAAAGTAAACAATAGAGCAACAATAAATCATTAATTGCAAACAAGTAGGAAGAGAAATAAAAATTAAACTAAAGCAAAATAGTTTATTAATTTGAACGATATGGATGTAATAACTTTAATTAATCTAGTATTCCTTCCAATATTCAAAAATTATCATTAAAGAAATGTGGTATTAAAATGTTGGGTAAAATATTACAAATTAACAATATTTAAGATCTAAACTTGGATTATAATGAAATAAATGACGATGGATTAAACGGTATCGAAAATTTAATTATTCTTAAAATTCTTGAAATTGGTTCTAATTGTATTAAGAATATAAATCTTTTGAAATATTTAACAAACTTAACCACTTTAAATCTTTAAAATAATTAAATAACTGATCTAATAGCGCTTGAAAATATAAATACTCTTTAACAACTAGATTTATCAGCTAATTTTATTAGTGATATTACACCTATTCGCAATTTAATCAATTTAAATGTCTTGAAACTTAAATAAAACAAAATTTGTTCAATTCATAATTTGAATAATTTAAAACAGTTAAAAGATCTATCATTATCACAAAACTTAATTTCAGACATATCTAGTCTAAGGAACTTAATTTAATTAGAGTCTTTATATTTAAAAGCAAACAAAATTTAAGATATTTCAGTTTTAAGATATTTAACATAACTTCAATAGCTTTAACTATCGTCTAACAAAATTGTTGATGTGTATGACATTTAATTTCTTAATTCTCTTGAATGCCTACATATATCAAATAATAATATTGTTAATATTGAGCCGTTAAGAAAATTGGGAGGTTTATAAGCATATTTTCTTGAAAACAATTGTATTTTCCCAAGTAGATAAATTGTTAAAAATAGATACGCAGATATTTAATAATAACACAAACCAACTGATAAAGAAATGTTTGAGTCTAATAAATATTTGGCATTTCATTCAACACAAAATCAATTTTAGAAAATGTCGAATTTACAAAGTTAATTCAAAAAGAAAATGGAGAAATTCAGTTAAAAGACTTAATATGTAGTAACAATAGCTGTTCATGCATAAATTAGATTTACGCATGATGTTTTGTATTTCTTTCAAGCTGAATAATATTACTGAAAGTTTTTATATTAGTTAAGTTTAATTGTTAAATCTTTTCTCATCACCTTCTTAATACTTATAATAATATTATTTACTAATAATATGACTTAAAATACTCTTTTTTTAACTTAACATCAGATCATTCATTTTCATTATATAGTTTTAATATAACTTTGAAAGGAATACATCACTTCTTGTGGTCTGGTTCGACTCTCTTGCCGACTCTGGTGGCGAGTTGCATGTCTGGCATCATGATGGTGACACGTTTGGAGTGTTCAGCGCAGAGTTGGGTGTCAACGAACAGGTTGATGAGGTAGTTTTCAGCGGCTTCCTGGAGGGCTTGGATAGCGAGACCTTGGAAACGGACGTCATTCTTGTTGTTGTTCTGAACGAGCTCACGAACGAGCTTGGAGAATGGGAGCTTACGAATCAGGAGATCAGTGGTCTTCTGATACTTCTTGATTTCTCTAGTGGCGACTGTACCTTACTTGGAACGTCTGACCTTCTTAATACCTTGGCTGGTACCAGCGGTCTTACGGACTGCCTTACGAGCGATTGTCTTACGTGGAGCCTTGGTGGCTGAGGTAGATTTACGTGCGGTATGTTTGGTTCTTGCCATTTGATACTTTTCAAAAGAAAAAGCTGGAGTGGAAAAATCAACGTCTTACTTCCGGCGTAATATTATGGAGCGGGCACTTTAGTGCTGTATTTTGAAAACAAATAGCAAAATATTTTAATAATTCCACACCATGATTTATATATGCTAAATGGTAAACGCTTCTTCTAGATGAAGGAGCATACCTTTTATGCCCTCAAAGGTGTAAAACACGATACTGAACCAGTATAAACGAAAGTTACGTGAGTGGGATATAATACTAAATGATATATACAGTAAATTCATTAATCAACTTCTTATTTAAAAGTTCTGGTTGCTTGTATATCAGTAGAAGTACTGTGAAATCTTTATTATGAAAATAGTATTTAATTGAACCTCACAGCATTCCATCATCATCTTCAGCATTATTTTGGGCTGGTTGTTCCTCACCTCCAAAAGCGTCCTGCTCGTCTTGCTCTTCTTTGAACATACCTTGTCCTTCGCCTATAAGTGTTTTTACTAAGTTATTTCCTCTAAGGTTGGCTCTTTAATTCAATTTGGCGTAAGCTGTGATATACTTATCACCACTCTTCTGTTGAATGGCTTCAATTGTCTCCTTCATGAAATCACCTTCAGCAGAACCTTCTAAGTTTGGATCAAGTTGGTTGTATTTATTGTTGCAATCTTCGAGTGCGATTTCATCATCTAAGAGCATAACGCATAAGAACGCTAAAAAGAAGAAGTTTCTTGAGTGGAACTGAAGAAGTTTTATCTTTAAGCACTTTGTTCCGATTTCTTCATACAATTTAGCGGCCTTAAGATATTCCTTCTCTCTCATGGCAAGAATTTCAGCTACTTTTTATTGAGCGGCTCTCAAATCAGAATCGGCGTTATTTTCAGCTTGAAGGAGCTCAACGGCTCTTTCATACACTTTACGAGCTTCAACATAGTTCATAGCTTCCTCCAGCTTTTCAGCTTGTTATACACATGCCTTGCCAGCTTATAAGAATTTTCCGGCAGCTGCAGAAGCTTTTATAAGCTCTTCCAATAAAGCAGTAGACTTAGAAGGATCAGATAAGTTGTAGCAATTAATTGCATTATTAAGGTTAGTTGTGGTAGAAGATTGATCTTTTATTTATTGGAAGGCAATTGAAGCCTTGTGGAATGCTTCACCTGCACGATCGTAGTTCTTAGCAATTTTGAATAAATTAGCAGCTTTCACAAACAAAGCAGCTGCGGCTTCAGGATCTGGCTTCTTGAACAAACCTTTTTTCATCAACAATGATTCTGCAGCAATATACTTTTCTGAAGCTTCAACAGAGGCATCTGACATATTGAGAAGTGGATAACAATCAAGAAAATAACGTGTATTTTATTATATGTGAACATATTTCACCCCTATACGTTCAATTCAGTTATATCATACAGTTATACAGTTATAATTCTCATATCACTCAGACATACTAGTTAGCAGTTTAATCTAATATTAATATCATTTAATGTTATCAAATGTTTCTATCATGTAGCAATTAATTATTTAAGAAATTATTTAAAATGTGTTACAGTAAATAATTAAATCACAATTAATTTTCACTGCTCAGATGAGCTTGGAGAGATCAGTTGGCATAGCATCTATCTTGGTTGAGAATTTCTCCTATATAGTCTTTAATAATTCTTGATCACGTTCAGTGACAAAGTTGATGGCAAAACCCTTACGACCGAAACGACCAGAACGACCAATTCTGTGGAGGTAGGTTTCTGGGGACTTTGGAATATCGTAGTTGATAACTAATGAAACGTTTTAAACGTCGATACCTCTGGCGATGACGTTAGTGGCAATCAATATACGGTGTTCACCTTTACGGAATAAGTCCATAACTTTGTTACGTTCAGCTTGATCCATATCAGAGTGGATTTGAGCGCAAGCGAAGTCCTTTTGGATGAGGGCTTCATAAAGAGCCTTAACACGGTTAACAGCGTTGCAGAAAACAACGGCTTGGGAGACGGAAACAACCTTGAAGATATCAAGGAGGGTAGAAACTTTCCATTCTTCTTGGAGGACGACTTGGTATTAGCGGATACCGTCTAAGGTGAGTTCGTCTTCTTTGACTAAGATCTTGATTGGATCATTCATGATATCGTTGGTGATTTCAAGAACTTCCTTTGGCATGGTGGCAGAAACGAGAACGACTTGGGCGTTCTTTGGAGTGCACTTGAAGATTTGAACTAATTGTTCGGCAAAACCACGTTGGAGCATTTCGTCGGCTTCGTCGATGATGATCATCTTCATTTCGTTGCACTTAAGCTTACCGTTAGTGATCATATGGACAATACGACCTGGGGTACCAACAGCGATTTAAACACCACCATTCAAGGCTTCAACGTCTTCAGAGACTTCACCGCCACCAACGAAGTAGTGGGTTCTGAAGTTCATACGTTGACCGATGGAAGTAACAACGGCGTGGGATTGTAAAGCAAGTTCACGGGTTGGGGACATGATCAAGATTTGAGTGGACTTGATGCTTTCGTCTAATTGTTGGAGAGCAGCAATGGCGAAGGTAGCAGTCTTACCAGTACCGGATTGGGCTTGGCAGATTGTATCTTTTCCAGTCAAGATGGCTGGGATAGCCTGTTGCTGGATACTAGATGGCTCTTCAAAACCGTGAGCGAAGATACCGTTCACGAGCTCTTTCTTGAGCTTCAATGATTCAAAGGAAGGTTTGGACATTCAAAAGAAAAGCAGTAGGAGTGGATTTTTACATCATAAATGCAAAATATTATTAAACTTATTAATATTCAATTATTTCATATATATCGTAGATTACAAATAAATCATCTTATAATCAAACAACTGTTAACGCTAATTTTGCTACATCTCTGTGTAAATCTGACCATTTTCTAATTTTTTATTCATTATTCTTATTTCTTTTTGAAGTTTAAGTGCTAAAACTATTTTCTTTTGTTTCATTGTCTTTGAATTATTTTGTAACATTCATTGATTACTAATCCTGTGGTTATTATGCCAATGAAATTACATCATCTTTTACTATGGTATCAACTTTTATCTGATCATCATTTTCTTAATTATCCGTTAGTTAAACGTTTTTAACTAAACTGCCGATACCACCATGGCACGATCCAGCGCTTGGACACGAAGCACACGATGTTCCACATCCTTGCTATTTACCACCTAAAGCACTGCTAGCTATATCTAATATGATTCTCTTTCCGATTTATTTCATTGAAGATGTGGTTGATCTGCGAATTTATCAATAAAATTAGTTACTATCCATAAACACACCTCCTTTAATTTATGACAACATAATTTTCAATTACTCCAGCATTGAAGTATGTCACATAATCTATTGTCATTTAAGTTTTTATTACTTTAGTGAGTAATTTTTTGATTAAGCGCCGTAAAAACTTCTCTTAATTAGTGAAGAAAATGGACGAATTCAACGATGAATTGTTTACCTTTTCATAACAAATAGCTACTTCATAGGAATAAATCAGCCGTAAAGATTATGTTACTAAAGAGTTGGAGAAGAAATCTACTGAAATATCTCAAGCTCAGATGAAAGTAAGAATTTTAATGGGTATCGTAGGCTTTGTCATAAATCGTGTTGTGTCTGGCAACTTCAAAAATGTTGTTATGATCAGATCTCCAGTTACTTTAATTGGTCCAATCAAGGCATTTGCTTAAAAAGGTTTAGTTAAGCCAGGTGATCATGATATTGGTATCTCCTTGTTCTCTTTCCTTTTAAATAGAGGAATAAGACAATTAATACAGAAGATTACTGCCGTGAGAGTTCCAAAAGGCAAGAGCCCAATGAACATGGCCAAGAAAATGTTTGGAATGACTTCAGAAGAAGCCAGCTAGACTGAGAAGTTAGGCGATCTGTTCGGCTTCTTTGGATGATCAGATTTATTTTTCTTCATGTAAAAATACCTGTATTATATTCTGAACATTTTTAAACACTTTATTAACGATTAATGTGAATGTTAAATGAGAGATTCTGTGATGATGTTTTACGTTTAATAACGTCGTTCGAGTACAATGTTAGAGAGGACTGTTTATATTTTCTTATTGATGTTGGTTAGAAAGGAAAGGTTCAGAAAAGGATCAGAAAAAAGAAAGACGTAGTTTATGGTGTGATGTCTTTCTTATTGTTATGAAAAACTTTCTGGGCATTTATTTATAAACGATTAAATAAATATTTTAAACAACAGCATTTGAAGAAGTTCCAAAATTAATCGTTAAACATTTGTTCACTCGTTCATTCTTTTCATTTCTCTTTTAACCATGAGCAGTTCTTCGCTGAGGTCTTTGGTTCTGTCTGAGAGTCTCTTTTGGTTGAGTCTCATCATTTCGTTTTGTTCTCTGAGCGCTTTGTTTTCTTCTACGAGGTGGTCGTTTTGAATTCTGCTGACCGCATCTCCTCCCTGAGTGAAGTTCAGTTAGTTGATGAAGGAGTCCTTGAAGCCCTGGTATGATTGCATTTGCTTCACCTTTTAGCGTAAGAACTCGTTCTCCTATTCAAGCGTAGAAGCGTGCGACTGAGCTTCGTTGAACTTCTGGTTCACATCCTGCAACTGAGTTTACAAATACAACTGGTTCATGAGGACCTCAGTTGACTTCTGGAAGAGTGACTGCTGAGCACTAGTTTGAGTATTTTGTAAACCAGCCATTGACTACGTTATTTGGTGAATTTCCTGTAACTTGGCTGATATTTAGGATGCATTCTGCTCCAAATCAGCGTGAATGAGCTTTGTAATCGTATCAAGTGTATGTGTGATATTGCGCTTCACAGTGTCCAAAATTTACTGCTTCTTATTTTACTCAGCTTCAGCGCGCTTCTGCTCCTCTACCTCTCTAAATTTGGCTTGCTCTTCTTGTGTAGAAAACTATTGCTAAAGTTGCAGATATTTGCTGGCAAGGTGATATTCTAAATTATCTGAAGTAACAGTCTTACCGCCTTCAAGTTTACTATTTATCGAACGAATTAAATCAGATTCGGGTTCAACTCTTTTTTCAACATATCGTGCGGTTGGCTTCACTGGACCAGCCCATTTTCCAATCTACTATTACAGTGCTGATTTGAAAGCTTGCTATTAAGGAGTTATCGATTTAGACATCTGATAGTGGAGTGACATTAAAAATCAAACATTGTTATTATATGAATACTAAAAGTTATAGAGATATAATTAGTGAATCCTCAGCATAATGCAGCGCAATTACTACTAACTACAAAATTAATTATATTATCAAGAGAAAAATGCAAGTAAATTATTTAACGTTACATTTATTTGTTAGGCGAACGTAGTGGTGCTAGAGCTGAGCCTATTAATTAACTAAATCATTTTAGAAAAAATAATATTTATCTGTAATGATTTTTCACTATTCTTAATATAATTGCCAAATAGTGATAAATAAGTGTAATATTACCACTCCATTTTCTTTTCTTTTACCACCTCTTGGATGCCAAAAGGTTCTTTCTGCAAAGTAAACGTCCATTTCCCAGCAACTGGCGGTTCTAAGTCATACACCATTGACGACTTCCGTAAGTGCCAATCTGTTCACGGACAACGTATCGCTACCGAAGTTGACGGTCAATTCATCGCTCCAGAACTCGCTGGATGCACATTCAAAATCAGCGGTGGTAACGACAGCCAGGGATTCCCAATGATGCAAGGTGTTCTCAAAAACCACCGTGTTCGCCTCCTCCTCAAGAAGGGTTCCAAGTGCTTCCGTCAAAGACGTGAAGGTCAACCAAAGAGAAAGTCTGTTCGCGGTTGCATAGTCGCCCCAGATCTCCATGCTCTCAACGTCGTCCTCGTCAATCCAAACGGTAAGGAAATCGCCGGACTCACTGATGCCAGCGTTCCAAAGCGCCACGTTCCAAAGCGTGCCAGAAAGCTTAGAAGACTGTTTGGTATACCAGACTAAATCGATCCAAAGAAGATGGACATCATCAAGAAAGCCCACTACGCCGCATTTGCCCGCCAAATCACTAGAAAGAACGGTAAGACCGTTACTAGATGCCCAAAGATCAGACGTCTTGTGACCGATGCCAAGTTCAACCGCAAGCACAGAAGAGCTGATGCCCGTAAGGCCATCAAGGCTGAAAACAAGGTTACCGTTGAAAAGTACCTTGCTAACCTCGAAAAGAAGTGAGATAATGTTATAGATGGGAGCAGAACAATCTAAACTGCAGAACAGAATAACAAGTCAGCAAAATAGTGCTTCTTTAGAGCGAAACATAATTTAAATAACTTGTTATATATTAAATAAAGCTTTATATAAGAATAGAGTTTTTATACCTCACTATTTTACTAAATACCAATAATAATAAAATAATCCCTTATTATTATTTATATTATTATTTATTAATATAAAACAAGTGTCTGTTAGTGAAGATAAATAAGTGAGTATAAAAAATGACTCACTTAACTGTAACCTTATCATCAGTTACAATATGATGTGCATTCTTTACACGTATAACTAGTTTAAATAATATATAGAGTAACTCGACTACTTTTTCAACTTTGATTGTTTAAAATTTGTTTGAACTATTTATATATTTTATATCTTAAATGATATTTGGCTTGATTATTTTTGTTTTTCCCACTTCTCATATTTGAGAAGTATGAAAAAGTAATTAAGATCCATGTCAATAGATTTATCTTCGCCAGGACTGTCATTTTCAGATCCAGAGGTTTTAAGACCAACATCAGATATAATGAATATGCGATAGGACCCTCTGTTAAGCACTGTCGAAGATTACAGGTAATATTATTTAACAGAAATGAACAGTGTGATGGAAATGAGGGTAAAGTATATGAACGATTCGGAAGCTAAATAATATTCGGAAAAACATAAGACTCACAACCGTTATGCAAATATTACTCCAATTCTTAGAACTTAACCCAGCTTGGAATATTTTAACGGGAATATAATTCACTTGGGTCGCTTTGATTTTTTGATTACGCAGGCTCCTACTAAATTTAATTCGTTTTACAAGAATGTTTATTCGTTTAAACCAGATATAATAGTGTAATTAACCAAGTTTTTGGAAGGGAATATACCAAAGGCGGATAGATATATCCCTCTCATAGAAGGTGAGTCAGCTTCATTTTATCAGGAGTCGATTGATGCGTAGTACACCTCATTAGCTTATTAAACTGCGCTAACTTCACAGAAAAATTCAATCTTCTTGACTAAGGATATGATTGAGGCTGAAAAAGCTAAATCAGCTCCAGAATCCTTCTTTTGGCATGCGAAGCAGCTTTCTTTCCCAGAGGAGAATTTAATAGTAAGAGCGTCCACTTTCAAGGAGATTTCGCCCGATTTTTACAAGGCGAAGCTTACCATTGACTATTAATCGCAGAACGTGGAGTGCCCTCCGATTTACTTCGATATCAAGCAGAAGAAGTGCGAACCTGTGTATTATTACTACGGTTTGTGGAACGACTTTTAAAAGCCCGGCTCAGAAGAGGACGTATTCAATCTTTGCCTCTCATAATAAGAGCACCTAAAATCCGAAAATCACAAAGTGCTCCTGCACTGCTCAGCGGGCATCGGTCGCTCAGCTACTTTCGCAGTCTGCCTTTATATCTTCGAGTGTTTCTCCAAGAAAGACCTAGTAACCAACAAAGACGGTTGGAATATGCTCCCGTTAACCATTTTTGAGGCCGTTGAAGCCCTGAGGACGCAGCGGAACCCGATGTGCGTGCAAACGGTGGACCAGTTCATGTTCCTGTTTTCGTTCGCGGAGTACTGCAAGCGGAAGCTAATGTGAAAATAGGCGTTTAAAGTTTTATTGTTTATTTCTGATTTTAAGGATTAATATTTAAAATATGATAAGAAATGGAAATACTGGATAAATTTGTTTACAAGGGTATTTAAAAATGATATTAAAGAAAGATGGTATTGATTTGTTGGTTATGTCCATCCATTATTTGAATAATTTAACTGTAATATTATTCAAAAAATATTATATGAAGTAGATGTGCAGCTATAGTATAGTGGTGAGTATTTTCGCCTGTCACGTGAGAGACCCGGGTTCAATTCCCGGTAGCTGCGCATTTTTTATTGTTATTATTATACTAAATACTTTTAAATATGACTTACAACATTTTATTACAGGTAAGCAGAATATTTGAATGTTTCTAAGGAATAATTTAAATATTCACACCTCATCATATCAATGACCACCCAAATGGAATATATGGAAGAACTCAATAAATTCTGCAAAAACCTGCTCGATAGCCACGCTGGAGCTAACCCAAACCGCGAAAAATACGACAATACAATAGATAAACTTCACAATATGGTACTTCCTTACTACAACAATCCTTAGATTCTGTAATAACAATATTTAGATAGCATTCAGTCAAAAGTCAGTACTGTTGCATACCAATTACAAGAATAAGTCAAAGCTCACGAAAATGCCTAGGATTAATATGAAAGAACAAAATAATTATACTTCGCTCAAAATCCTGAAAATCCCTTAAAATTGCAGTGATAGAATATTTTATTGAATATCTATATTGAAACATACTTCTGGATGTCTAAAATCTCTGCAAAAATTGTATTTTCAGTAACAGAAATTCAATAGTATTCATGTGTTGTTTACTATTTATTCGTAATGATACAATGATCGCTGGGTTGAAATCGAAGGATTTGTAATAGTATTTATACAACATAATTCTAAAAATATTGTGTATTAATATGTAATTTTGATAAATAATCATAAAAGATGTTGTTTTAGAATCACACCACACCGCTCAATGTCTGATGATGATTTCTTTGATGATTTCTCTGATTAGAGAATCAAATTAAATTCGCGCCTTAGAAATTTGTGCTCAAATATAAGAATTTAGTCATTACGCTCACAAAATTAGGACAATGAAACATACAAGAATATGAATGAGGAAATAGCTGACAACTTGTTCGGTGTTGAAATTCCTCTCGAAATGTAGGCGTAACTGCATATGAACCCATCGCTTTTGCGCGAAACGGGTCGTTAAGATGCAGACAGTGAAAAGATAAGAAAATTACAGCGAGATTTGTTGGAAATAAACACACAAGAGATGAAAGCACTAAACGCACTGGACGATGTAAGTAAAGATTTAGTAAATCGTAGAGCCCAACTTGAGAAGATTTAGTTCATGGAGCACGCAAAGGAGTTCCGTGACCCATTCAACGAGGATCAGGTGTTCTAAGATACTTAAAAACTTAACATAGAGGATGAAATCACCTTCAGAGCGGCCAATATAAAGAAGAACTTCATGGACTCCGAGCGCCCAGAGAGAGCTGAAACTCAGATGTATGTTCAATCTCAGAAGCCAATTGTTATAGAGACCCCACACGTTCAAAGAAATAGAACTTTCGAGGAAAAACTGAAACAAATTAAAATGAACACAAAAACAAAGGAACACATTGAAGACGATGAAATGGATGTCATCGTCGGAGCGAGAACCATCGGCGTTAAAAGAGGTCAAGAACTTCAGCTCAGCGACCTCAACAAGTGACTTTCATTCTTAAATGTTTGTTCTCTAAAAAATTACTATTTTAAAATAATAGTTCTAAAAATATGTAGGGCTTATTAGATATGCTTGATAATATGAGATAATATAGTTAGTAATATGATGTAATATGGATGAATAGTTAGTAAATGTTATTTCAATATGTTTTAGTACAAATGTAAAGGTATTTTATCGCTATATATGTAAATAACCAATATTTATTATGTGCAACAATTAACTAAATCAAGTTTCGTTTAAACATAAATTATATAGAATCAGAAACTCAACTCATCGTCGCCAAGATCCTTAACGCCATCATGGACTTCAACACGTTTTTTAAGAACTACTCTGCCGTCACCAACGCAATCATCTAAAGTACCTACAACCACCTTGCTTCCAACAGTTGCTGGATTTGAGACAGCCTCAAGCATTTGCTTGATTTGTTCTTCAGTGATAGACTTTGGAGCTAATTTTCCTTGTTAGGCTTAATTTAATATTATTGCTTCGACCTATTTAGCTTTAGTTGGATTGACTAAATAAACACGATCTAAACGCTCTAATGCTGGTTGAAGGCAGAAATTAGCTATAACCTCACGTAATTAATTATCCTCTTCCTTAGCAGCTTTGCCGGCAGATGGAAGTTGGTTTCTAATATTATCTGGTATATTCTCCATAAATCTAGAGAGGTGTGGTAAACAGATTACATTATATCAATAAAATAGTTATGTTAAATCGACAAAAAAGAATTATAAAAATGAACCACTTTATTTATTATTAACACAAACGAAAAAAGTTATAAATATTATAATAAATAAAAATATTTAAATACATGTATCAGTCTTCTTTTCCAAATAATGTTTTGCCGTCTTTTCCATCTTCATTTGTCCAACTTTAGCTTTGTTAACTTATTACTAAATCAATTTTAGAACTTTTAGTGAACTCTTTACTTGTCTAAGCTTCTTTAGATTTGCTATCTCTATCAGTCGATGTGTTTCTACTAATAGGATCAATTGGTTACATTTCTTATAGAATCAATGTTGGAGGAAGTTTTGGATTTAAATCAGAATTTTAATCTTCTTAAACATTAAACTTTCTTAACTTAATAAACTTTAGAAGTGTTAGTATGAAAAATCCAAACCCTATTTTTTATTAGACGTTATATCAACGCAATATTTGTAAAAGTACACCATTGTAGAATAATGAGAATTCCCATTGTTTGTAAATTTTCCTACCAACCAAAAACTAATTGATAAAAGTAATTTAAACGTGCCAACAACAATGCCAACCTTCATATTTGAATCTGATCTTATTACTGCCATAGTATAAGCATTAAATGTACCTAACAAACCATCAATACAGCTATGGAAAAACTAAAAAGAATCGTCAAATTCTCCGCAAAAAAATGCTTTGTAAACAATATTTCTAATTGCAAACGTAATAATTTGAAATGCTAGATTGATAAAAAAGAAAATAAATGACGACACAAAGAATTCATAAACTCTGTCATATCTTTTAAGTTACATATTTATTCTAAAAGCTGAATTCATTGTATATATTATAGCTTTATTAAGACAGTTTGTTAGTTCTGTATATAGAATCGAAAAAGCCACAATTGTATATTCTTCTGACTATTTAATTATAGTATAGGTGAAAAAGTAAATTAAAGCGTCTCCAGAGTTAAGTAAAATATAATAACAAGCATGTTTCATAATATCACCAGCAATTTTTGGTCTAAATGGTTTTAAAAGCTATTTTTCTATAAAATGAGTGGTAGAATATTTAATTTTGCCTTAAAATATTCGGAATATGCAGCAAAATTGAATTATTCCATTAATAATGAGCGGTCCAACTAAGGCAAATACGAAAGAATACAAAATAATTTCTATATTTAACATCTGAGTGATAAATATTTGCATTGTGAGAATATAAAATTGTTCTATAACAAATGTGAAGCCCATAGCAAAATTTTAAGCAAATAGTCCCTCAACTTTCAGTATTTTTCTGAATGAGATTAGAAAATAGAAGCAAGAAAATATTATAACTAACCATTGGTAAAATACTTATTGTTATTAAGTAAATTAATTATCCATCATTTGTACAGCGAACTTATTTTGCAACCCAAGTAAAAGCCCAAGTGATATAAGAATTGTAAAAATATACCCTATGATAAAATTATATGCAAGGTATACCTTTGACTAATTGTATTACTTCAAATCAAGCGATTTGTGCATTAACAGCGAACCAGACTCTATAAACGCATCAGCTATTAATATATTTATTAAATTTAATAGAATAAATGTGACTGACGTTATAACGGTGCCGTCTTCAGAAATATAATAATCAATGTAGTACAAAATTAATAAACTTAATCCTTAAACGCCCGTCGGGCGTTTTCGGGCTTTGCGTTTTTCGATACCCTAATATTTCATAAAACTTCTTCTTATAGTCGGACCGGGACAACTGGATATTTTAAATATTGTTACCACCTCTTTAACAGAAAATGAGAAATATTCAACTTGATGATTGAAACAAATAAAAATCTAAACAATAATAAAATCTAGCAGAATACATGCACTTCAAACATTCAGTATAATATAATTAGTCTTTAGTTTGTAGTTTACGATAGTTTCATAATAAATAATATATTTTGGATAAAAAACAAATAACATATGTGAAAACTAAATACCAAATGTAAAGAAATACGATGATTATTGCTTTATTGCAACATAAAAATTTACTCCGCATTACTAGCAAGTATAGTTAATTTTATGATAATTTATTCTTTATTGAAGTTTGTTTGTAATGGTAGTAAATTATAGCAGTAATCAACATTAGAACAAAAATATTATACCAGAAAATCTCATATTTTATAAAGCTGAAAGAAATAACGATAACAAATATGAAATCATGAAACAAAAAATAGCTAATTAGATTGAGTTAATGCATTATGATGCTAAGTAAAATAGTAATACTAGTATTATGTTACTATTGAAACTCAAGGTGTTATCAGTGTGTTGAAAGAATTATTGTGATTCAAATTTTTACTATTTAATTAGTAATATAACAATATTATAAATTGATAAATTATAATATGCGAGTATAATATCTAATATTTATAATGTTTTAATAAGTCCACTTCACAACCTAATTTAAGGCCTAACTTGAGTTTATCAAAATATTTTAGGTAAGGAAATTAACTTATACAAAAAATTGGTGTTAGAACTTTGACACAAGTTACTTTCCCCAATTATTACATTATACGAATAATGTATATTTTTTCGACTTTTCCGAGTTATAAATCTCGACCAATATAGTATAAATACAATAAATTATATTATATATGTTATTCTGAATTAATACGTATTAATTTATCCACTTGAATTCCTCATGTAATTACATGGTGAAAACTCGAGTAAAGAAAATAAAAATAACAAATACCAAGACAGCATCAATATGATGTTACGAAAAATATAGTTATATATTATGTCAATATAATAAGCAGTTTGTATTTAATTACCTTTTTCAAGAATCAAAATATCTATATAAATATATTTTGAATTTTACTGAAATGTAAGTCAGTGATAAATAATATAATAATATTGATACAAGTTATCTTTTCAATCAAAAATTATAATCCTGATAATAAAATATATGTATATGTTTCAACAAATCAATTATCATTTTGTAACAAATTAAAATAATGGAAACTCAATATTGGGTTTTGAATTATGACAAATAATACAAAAATCTGATTATTTGTCTGTAATGGAGGTTTGACGTGTGATAACGCCACGCGAGATATTTGGTTAGAGAGGACCTACCTTTTCTTATTGATCATCGTTTAGAAAGGAAAGGAAATGTGATGATCAGAGAAAAAGGGTGACCAGTATAGACGTAATTTACGGAGTGATGACTTCTTTGTCTGTAATGATTATCTGTCATAATATAACTAAAAGAGTTTTATATAAAGCAAACCAAAAGTCTAACAAAGTTTAACAATTACTACATAACCTTGCTTGTAAGGGAGTAGCCTATTTGCTTATAAGGGAGTTACCGATTTCAGCTCCCTTATAAGCAAAAATGTATCCAAAATGTATCTTTGGAAAATGTCGAATTTGAATGATTTATGGTCAAAAAACGTGGTTAAAAACTATGTTATTTGTCACTTGCTTATAAGGGAGTTTTGCATGACGGAACTCCCTTATAAGTGAGTTGACCTACACCCTTATAAGCGAAATAGCACCTCCCTTACAAGCAAGGTAATGTAGTATGACTTTGATTTTGATTTTTCTTTAATTAAATTTAATATGGCGTTATCACACGTCAAACCTCCTCACAGAATCTCCATTAGCTCTTTCGGGTCAATGGAGTTTGTTTTGGTGATTTGTCAATTTTCAAATTTTATTTAATATACTAACATAACTCAATTACTTATTTATCCACTTCATTTATTTAAATGAAGTCAAATATGGAAGACTAATAATAAATTGATACACAAAAATAATATAACCAAAAAATGGTTTCAAAATATAAAGATCATGTAAATGATTCGACTTTAATTTTATTTAACGACAAACACATTAAAAGTTTATCATTTGTAAGCTAACTTGAGGTAACCACTCTTAGAATACTTGATTTCCGTTAAGAATAGTTAATAGATGTTCCAAAATAATTAGAACAGTTATGTATTGTTTCAAATTTTCTCAAGAATATTGACTCAATAAAAGAAATAACAAATTTGCAATATTTGAATTTATTATGCATGCAAATTGACAGTATAACTGCTATATGTAACTAAACTAGTTTAAAGGAACTATATTTATCCAACAACAAAATATCTGACATAGGTCTGCTAGGAAATCTTGTAAATTTGAACAAGTTATAAATAAGTGTGGCATAAATAAAGTAAATAACATCTGTTCAGTATTTGGTTAATTTAATTGAGTTAGAATTATCTGGTAATGCGATATCTGACATTTCACCCCTTTCTAGTCTAGGTGGTCTGCATACTTTAGATTTAGGCGATAATTAAATATAAGACATAAGCTCGCTGCGTCATTTAACAGAATTGCGTATATTGTCTTTGCATTCCAATCAGATCATTGACATTTATCCACTGAGTTACTTAACTTATTTACTATCTTTACAACTTTTTGAGAACCAGGTGATCGATATTTCACCACTTATTAATTTGGAGGATCTGGAGGAACTCTATTTTGACAAAAACTTCATTTCTGACTTTTCAGCTCTAAAAACTGAGTAATTCACAGATTATGATTTCAGTCAGTAGTCCGTTCCAACTGAATAATAAGTTATATTATCGAATCGAATCTCGTAGATTCACTTAATTGAAGAAAAAGTATCTAAACTCTCGAATAAACGAATTAGGAATAAATTCACTAAATTACAAATTGAAACTAATATGAAAACGATTCACTCAAAATAAAAACACTTCGTTTTCATTGAAACTGCTGCAAATATGTTCATGACGGAAAATAATTTTGGCTTTTTTGTTTGAAGTAGACGTTTGAAGGAGACTGATACATCTATAATGAGTTAAAGAAAAATGATATTATTTCACTTTACTTCAAATAATACTATTTTGTAAAGTATTTTACGATATAGATGGGAGATGCTCCTCTTTTAACTGATCTATATCATTCATAGAAGTGTGCATTTGTTATTTCTTTGCACTATTCTATTATTATCTATTTGAACAGCTTATAATAATTTTTACTGGTTTGACAAATAATAACTAAACAATTTGATAAATTATATAACATACCAGGATAAACGGGGAAGCCAATATGTATATACAGAACATACACATTAATTATTTAGATTCAAACTGTCTCATTGGAGTGAAATGGTATTATATTAAAATTTTAACGTTTAAAAGTAGATAGGTAAATACTATAATTATGATTTGGATACATGGTGTTTGTTGTTATATATACTGATTTGTATTATCTCCTTTATATTAAAATATTATTGAAGAATAGAAGGTGGTAAAGATGTTGTGGGACAAAATATAATATTTGGATACAAGATAAAAATATGATGAAACTATACACTATTTTTTTAATTGTTACAATTTTAATTTATAGTTATTAATTATATTGTAACGCTCGATCATTAAAATGTACTTTGATGCTAAAAATTTTTATATATTATATTATACATTATCATGAATATACTTGTCATTTTCCACTTTCGTTATCTTTAGTTAATATCAATATTGAACAAACATCGACGCACAACGAATTTGTTAATCACACAGAGTTTTTCGCAAGATACCTATTTGCATATACTATCTCCATTCACTAATTAATTCGTTAAAACTATGTTAAATATAGATATTACATGATAACTGAATATTTTCACTAAACAACTTCGCCTTCGAATAAATTTTCATAGCACATGGAAAGCTTGCTTTCTAACGGTATCAAAGCCCCAATTGCTGCATTAATTTTATTACAACCAGACACAATTCTCTATTGTACACCACGAAATCGCTATTCGGCTCTTTAAAACTGTACATCAAATATTTTAATCAGGTTCGAGTTGAAAATCATTTGTTTGTACTCAAAAGACAGTTCATTTTTCGAACTATACTGTTCGTAATAAGAAATCATTCTTGTAGGGAAATCTGATCCAAACAATTTAACTAAGATTTCGTTCTTGAGTTGGAATCCGGCTGAACCAAGTGTGACTTAATTTGCTATGTTATGTTAATTTATAAAAATATCTGTTACTCTAGTAAATATATTGTCCAACATATTATACGCCATCAGAATGTGCTCATTATAATTATTTTTTGAACTATTAATCATTAATAGAGTCCCGCCATTCGTAAACAGCACCTTAACGCGTTACACGCTAACAACATGATTTAGCTTCAGATCGCTTGAAACTGTAAATATATCGGTCGGAGTTATAGCCACCACCTTATCGCAAAATTGATAATAGAAAGTTTCAAAATGTTATCTACTAACGCATTTCAATTTGTCATTTCTGATTTCAAACAGCTTGTCATGAATGTTGTGCACATATAACTTATCATTGATAGTAAATAGAAGACCACCTGTTAAGTCTTATTTTTTATGCTTTTTGAGATAGTATCCAAAGTTAGGAAGCTGAGCTACCAATTCCACATTCAAATTCTGTATTCTAAAAACGAACTCGAAGCAAGTGAAGTATACTTCGTTGTGATAAATACATACATTAGTTGCATAACCAGGAGGCACTACGTAGTTTGAATAGATTATATTAACTTTAAATATTTTAGGATAATCAATCTTGTAAAGAATATTCGCATTTTATCCACTTGAAAATTAATATTTGATTTATCGTGTGCCTAATATAACTAAATCTTTATTGATAATTTTAATTTCATTATCATTCACAGTTATATACAAATCTATGTTGTTACAAGGTTTGAATATAAATATGTTTTACGATAATGATGGATAATATTCTTCTTTTAACTGATTTGTGTTAATTGTTGTATTTACTTGTTTTTTCCTGTCAGCATACTGTTGTTATTTATTTTTACAGTATTAAATAAATTTTATAGGTTTGACAAATAATAACTATAAAATTTGATTAATTATATAATATACTAGAAGAAATGGTGAAGCTAAAATATATGTACATAGCTGGCAAATTACAACTCCTATTTTAATCTCTTTCATTGGAGCGAAATTCTATTATAATACTATTTTCTTACAAATAATATTAATATATAGTACAAATATATGTATCTAATCTAATCATATCTGATCTATATTTATCTATCTTATTTCAAGTTTTCTTCAATAATCTAAAGGTAAAGATGATCTATTATACACTGCATTGAGCAACACTGCAGTGAGCCTATATATTTCGAGTTTTCCCTCAACCAAAAGCTGTTATCAACAAAAAGATCTCTCAGAAGTAATCAGAAGTATCTCAAATTAGAAGTATCTCACAAAATCTCCATAGTTCGGAAGATAAGCTAATGGAGACGATGCTAACGACCCACATCAGGGCGCTCAATTTATATTAATCATTATTTTACTCTTATTGATTTTGGTTTATAAATTTGAAAGGATTTTGATTAATTAAACAACTAAATACTCCATATTTTATTAACTGTTTATTGTGTAAACCACTTCAGAAAATGTAAACAGTACAAACATTTGTAATGAAGAACAAGCAGATATATCAGTTCAAATAGTAGTAAAATTATTAGTAAAATATTTACATACAAGATATACACAAAAATATACCAGTATTTCCGTGGAGCGAGAAGTTTATAGGCTAATCAATACGTAAATCCTATGTTATTGTAAATATTGAATGATTTAGCTTTATTTTAATTCAATAGTAACATAATAGCAAAGTAACTTCACTGAATTTTAGTGTTTATCGCAATTAGCATCATTCTATTTATCTTGTATTATGTGTATCCAACATATTTGTTTATAAACTTCTATTGTATTATTATTTTTATCTCTTTTATTTGTAATATATAATTATACCACTCCAACGATAACATAAATAATTCTTCCATATTTTAGTAAGTTTAAATCTTTAACTCTTTTTTGTTAGAAGCAACTCATAAAAGAAATATAATACGATGCAAATGAAATAACTAAATTAAAATATATTGAGTTATATACAGGTTGTATACTAGTCTAATGGATACTTCTGTAATTTATACTTATTATCCCCATTATTAAATTTATCTATAATTTATTTCTGGCAGTAAATTAAAATAATACTTTGTATAATAAGATATCACTATAATTCGTTTGGTTTATAATGAGTTAGTAGAATTTATACTATAAATTCTTATAGGGTAAACAAGTATATTATTCATAATTAGTTATGTTTGTCCTATGTCTCAAATTTAAATCGAAAGTGCCATATCTCAATTTAGTTAAATAAATTTAACTTTCAATTCTTCCACCTCCTTACCCTGCTAAACATACAATTATGATTTAAAAGCTAAAAACGGCTTCCATAATATTTATAATTGCCTCTTATTGTCTAAACTTCATTTTAGCCTTTGGAAAATGAATAAAAACGATGAAAATCAAAATATTTTATTTGACTCCATATTATAGTGAATATGTTTGAAATATGATGCTAAAATTAAATTTACAATATATTAGATGTATAAATACTGTAAAATAGAATTAAAGAAAAAGTGACAAAAATCTTATTGTCATTTTATCTGTAATTGTGGCACACAATAAAGACAATGATTGTCTTATTGCCAATGATTGTCAAAAGTGCTCTTATTGTCTATTGTTGGATGGCTATAGTTTGTCCCATGTCTCAAATTTAAATCGAAAGTGTCTCAATTTAACTTTTAACTCTAAGCTTTTAATTCTTCCATCTCCTTACTCTGATGATAAGTATCAAGCGAAATGCTCTATACTTCCAACAATAGACATTTGATAAATGATCCCACAATAAGCTAGCGAGAGTACAAATTCGTGGATAACTAGAAAATATCCTAGGCTTTGCAGTACATGGAAGACAATAAGATAACGTTGAAGAAAACGTTAGAGTTATTTGAAATATCGAAATCGACATTGCACAGATACTAACAACAGCTCCATTATAATGTTGCCGAATTACAACAAGAAAGCTAAGTGTCATGTTATTTTGATTTAATTTGTTTTGATGATTTGTGATCAAATCTTAAATGCTTTAATCATAGTACGTAACACTACGTTTTAGCTGATATTTAATTATAACCACTGGAAAAATCTTGTTTGAAGTACGGCCGTGATTTTTTGAGATTTTAATTTTATTTCATACATGGAATGTTGTGCTAACTGAATAACACACATATTTACTAATTTCAAAACTAACAGTACCATAATTCTCCTTAATTGCAGTTTAGTCAAAGTATTAACGTATATACTGTATATTACAATTGTATATTTGATATAGCGTCAATAGCTGATGATGTTATAGCGTCCATTGTGAAGTGGAAATATATTACTATTCAGTAAATAATATAAAATATCATTTACTGCAATAAAAGTTAAAATTGAAAAATCAAATGAATTATATCACTATTTCCTGATGATGGACGCAATACTATCTTGAATAGTATCATAAAACTGTTGCTGATAGGCTATAATGCATAGTACATGTATGAATATAATAATGACGTTTTATATAAGCTTAAACATATTGTACACTGCTTTTATTCCATCTATCATTTAGTAACTGGTCTCTAATATCTTGAAAGTCCCCGTAACTTTGAGATAAGAACTTTAGGCCATTGGTATAAATAATGTAGAAATAAAGGAACGATTCATACATAGGAAGTCTTACAGTGATGCTATATATGTTCATCATTTATTAATTATTATTAAATTCTTTAGTTTTCATTGTTGCAAAAGAAATATAATCATATAAAAATGATAATTATATTGTTAATATTACTTATACACATTCAATTAATCATAAGCAATGATATTTCAATTTTGATTATATTAGGCGGAAATTTATTTAATGAATATTTATAATAATTAAACATGTGGAAATATAATATTATAACTTAAATTCATATAAACAGTCATAATTATTTATCATTTCCACTTTAACTATTAAATAATTATAAATATTTATATTAAGCTCAAAAAGTACCTTCAATGTTAATCATTTAAATGTGTGAATACTGTTTACTTATCTAACTAATATTATACATAGCATTGAATTTCATACATGGGAAATTTTTAAATTTTTAGTACATAAATAATATTTTTGATTTGATCATCATCAATACATTTACAAGTCTATGATAATTATACTACGATATACATTTAGTAATTAATCAACTATAATGAAATTAGTATTTTATATTATTTCAAGACTCTATATTAATATTTATGAAAATTTATGTAATTGACTTTAAATCTCAAGTTGCTATAATATATAGTTCTATATACAACTAATAATAACATAATACCTAATCACCAAAATTTACTAAATTATGATTATATTTAATGAAGAAGAGTAAGAGAAGTAAATTCAAAAGAGATTTATATATCATTATATGTCAACAACATAATATTTTGTTATGACCCAAAACAATTTTCATTCCCAAAATGATGAAAGCTAAATCAGTTATGATGATAGAAATGATACATAGAATTTTATTGAAAGTTTATATTAATGCGATATGACTCATAAATCTTCCATACAGCAATAATCTCACACGCCGTTAGAAAACTGGTGTTAATGAAAATTTGTAGAAAAAGTGGAATTTAAACTTATGTTTATAATCATTTCAGTTTAAAGTACTACAGGTAGATAATGTAATGATAGTAGTATCTAGTTATGATTATTTCTTCTATATAAAGGAATCAATATACTATGGCTACTTCTTATATTACGTTTAAAATTTGATATATATTTGAATATAAGTTGAAATACATGAAATATAATAATTTTAATATCATATTATTAATATTTATAATAATTCTAAAATTAAAATAATTTATATTAATACACTCCAAACACATAGTGTTACGTACTATCTTTAATCGTTATGTAAGCTAACCAAATCGAATTATCAATTTTTATATATTAAATTTATATAAGTAAGGTATAAATTAGTAAAAAGCAAAAAACTAGTAATTACATACCTTATGATTCGTTCAAGATGGATATTTACCTACAGACTGTAGTTGAAGGAAAAGCTAACTACGAAGTAATAGTGATTGAAAATTACGTAATTGATTGAATTGGGATTCGAGATTTCTAAAAGTGTTTATTTTTCATATATATATCTCACTTCCTCGAGACGGCACAAACAGACTTCATTGAGACTTTCGAAAGCAAAACATTTTATGTTTATATATATGTTTCTAATTAATAATAGAAACTTTCTATTATTAATTAATGTTACCGAAATAGACTTCATTGAGACTTCCAAAAACAAAACATTGGCTCTCGCACGCCAATGTTTCCACTTTCAAACGGGCTCAACCCGTCATTTATGCCCACTCAGTAAAGACCCAGCAGGGCCCTCACTGAGTCGTTAGCGGACCAGTTTCACCTGATTCGCTAACTTACTTTTAAGAAACTGGTTCTTGCTTCTCAGTTTCACTTTGCTCGTTATTTCCTTCGGCTTGCACGAGAGGTTGATTTGTTGTATTGGCATTGCTTGGTGGTGGTTGCCTTTGATGCATCGTTTCATCAACTTGATTAGGTACCTGGGGTCCTTCTTAGTTTATTTGTTTTTACAAATCCCTAATTTCGGAGTATATTGCCGGGGATGGATTAGCTATTTCCTAGGGTTTAGGCGCGTTGATATCTTATTTAGCTCTATTGTTAGATAAATTATTTCTGATATTCTTTAACTTGCTTCTTCTTCTAGGCTTTCGTTAAGAATGGCTTGGTTCCTATTTTGCGTCAGCTATCGTTTTTTATTCATTTTGACCATCTTTTGGCAATGATTTGACAGGCTTTTCTAAGACAGGTTATTTATCCTCTTTCTTTTTCTAAGTTTCCTTTTGAAGAGACTTTGCGCTAGATTGGGGCTTTTAGTGGTCTTTTGATCTTGTGACTTTTAGATTAGGGCTTTTTATCTTTCTGCTTCTGAGCGATTATAGGCTTCGTTTTTTCAGGCGCCTTTTCTTCGATATTCTTCGTAGGTTCAGCTTTCTAACTTACTTTAGTCTTTTTCTTCTCGTTTTCAGGCTGGGCTTCGGCATTGCTTGTCCTTTAAGTGATCTTCTTGTCGTCATGCTTCTTTTTGGTTTCTTTGAATTTACGCATCACTGCCGCCGCTGTATCAAATTAACTTTACAATTCTCTTTACAATTTGGCGATCTTCTCTTTGAGAGACTAAATTTTCTTGTCATTGCTTTTCGCGTTGGGGATTACTTTGGTCTGGGTGGGTTAGTCAGGTATTTTCTTTGTTGACGTGTCCTCCAGTTTATTGTGCCTTTTTCTGCTGTTTGCGTTGACTTCTTTTTAGTCTTTGTCTTGTGGGCTTTTTCAAAGTTTTTCAGTGTTTATTTAGGCTTTGCAGGCACTTCTTTGATTGGAGATTGTGTGGCCTTCATCATTGCTTTTTCGTGAAGGTAATCAAAGATTTTCCCGTAGTTGTCAGTGCGTTTGAATTAAACATCACTGTCTGCTAGGGAGGCAAAGCGGTTGGCACTGGGTTTCTCGACATCGATTTCGCTATGTTTTTCGCCCCGTTGGACTACTTTCTTTCTAAACATAAGCTCGGCTCGATGTGTTTGAGAGGTACTTATCATGTAGCCTATCTCTTCATAAACCGTCTCGAAATTTACTCGGAGTTCTTCCAAGAATTCTCTCGACTTTTAATGAATAGTGAGATTCTTACCGATTATAATCGGAATAATTTTGAGCGGGTTACCATTTTGATCTTTTTTGTCCCGATAATGCTACTCTTTGAGAGCGTAATACTTATTAAGATCCCAAGTGATTCCAATATCCAAATAAATCTGAACTACGTTGACCACAATGCTGATGTCCGGTTTAGTCCAGTCATCCAGCCTGTTGTCGTTGTCTTTGCAGACTTTTCTTGGATTCTTTCAAGGAAGTTTGCAAAACGATCGTGGGCTGTTATGTTCAGCTCATTGATCTTTTTGTAGTCTTGTTCGTGGCCTTCCTTGTATGGTTTTTTGCACAGTTCGCTAATTTCTGGGATTAGTGTATCCCTCACGTTGTTGAAAACCCAGTTGATCATGTACTAGAATGCAGTGTTATCCATTCTTCTACGGCCCAACAGTGTGTACCCTGGTTTAGGCACCGTGTCGTCGACCTGTAGTGACATTTTTTCTTGGATTTTCATTTCTTTGCGTGTGTCTCTGAAGAAATTCTTAGATTTAGTCATCTTGGTGTTTATTTTGCCAATGATATATTCGAGTTTGGATTTGGTAATTTAGTCACCATTTTCTCGAATATAGTAGTCAATCTTTTGGATTTAATATGATTTAATCTAACTTCATCTAATTGTAGTACGCGCCGGGTAAGATGATTCCAAGACCTCCTTGGCATTTGAAGTCAAATGCGAATTGTTGGAGTGTATCAGAGGATGTATTTGAGTGAAGTATTTCTTCCATGTCTACCATTAGCTGCTTGTCAATTTCTTGATAAAGCTGCTTGTTCTCAGCATATATATATATATATATATATATATATATATATATATATATATATATATATATATATATATACACATATATATATATATATATATATCAGGTAGGTATCATTGAAACGTCTTATTGAGACATTTAATAAAATTTCCCAACACTTTCATTTATCTTTCCACTCCAATGAACGAACAATTTAATATCCAGAAATATAAAAAGTAAATAAGAAACAAATAACTAACGATAGAAAAAATAGATTCGCTTTCTCTAAGTTTTATTCAGAATTTGGAGGTAAACGATTTAACGCTGAACAGCTGCCCGAACGTTTTTCTGTCTACTATTCCGAACAAAATCAGGAAACTGCTTCTGTACAAATGCGATTCGAACGGGGTGGAAGGGCTTGGTGATAAACGTGAGCTAACTGAACTAACCGTTATTTGGAACCCGAGGTTGAAGCAAATCGAATCAATTAGAGATTTGATTCAGATTCAGAGGCTCGTTTTGTACAGGAATGACATTGTTGATATCACGCCGCTAAATAAACTGGTGAATATAACAGAATTGGTGCTGAATAACAACGCGATTGAAGATATAACGGCTTTAAGCGGATTAATAGAAATACAAATGCTAAAACTGTTCTCAAACAAAATAAGTGATATTTGGAGCCTGAAAAAGATGAAAAAGCTGAAATATTTAGACCTTTACGACAACAAAATAATTGAAATAGAACCAATCCGAGAAATAATACGGGATTTGACCTTTCTATCATTGGACAATAATTACATTTCAGAATCAAGTATTTTGATAATCACTGATAAAAAATATGAAGGGTTAGAATTTTCTGCAAATGAATAAAAAATACCAACACCACATTTAAAAGTGTTGTCTTTCAAATAATAAGTAATTCACAAACACTCAGAATAATTCAATAACATAGGGAATCGTAAAATAAGTTTGAACCTTCATTATTAGAAGAACAGAAATGATATAAAGAGTATTCTTAACAGTTAGATGTTTAACTATATTAGTTTTATTGATACTGTCAAAAATATACTGTTAAATAATAGCTTATCTGATTGTTGAGTTTTAACCTGTTCTAAATATTGGGGTAAAGGCAGAAAACTGATATCATAGAATAGTAGAAATTCGTGTTAATGAATCATAACTCTTAATTTTTAACACACTTGATAACACTTTACATGAATTAAATAATAATGACCTGAGCTCAGACATATACATGCGCATTTCTGCCGGTATTTTCAAAATCTTCGTTAGAATTGCATGCATTCCGGTATTTACTTATGACGTTCGGTACAAATTAGTGTAGTTTTCCAATCTATTTACTTGTAGAAATGATATATTTTATTTTCATAGTCGACGCGAAGCGTCGAAATAATTTTAGGAGGCTAATAATTAAACGTAAATAACTTTAAAATCAATTGCATAGGTAATTTCACTAATTTTTTTCACTTAATCTTATCGAACATGTAAAAAATTATACCCAATTAATATTTGGATTGTATTTACTTTTATTATCAATATAAGTCTTCAATTTTATTGAACATAGACTATAATTTGTTGTAATCTCCAACTTTCATAATCATTTTCATTTATCATTCAAGAAGTGGTGGAGCGGAATTATGTATATATTTATTAAATGTACTAATATACACGGGAACGTCAAAAAATATCACGTTATTTTCGAGAGGCTGATTTTAGCAAATTATTGAGATTCACCAAATAATAAACATTTAAAAATCTTTAAATACCGGGCAGGTACCGGTTTAAATGTCGTTCGGTATTTCTGACGAAGTATCGGTATAATGCGCATGTATAGCTCAGACATTAGTGATGATATTATTTATTGGTCCCATTGGGTTAATTAAAGAACAAGATATTGATTAGATTATTTGGATACATAGATTTTCCTTCTCGACTAATTCAATAATTCAATGCTTTTTAAAAGAATATTAATTTAGGATCAACGTATTTTTAATTTGTTTTCAGTTGAAAGCTTAATTTATTAATAGATACTCGTTACGAAAAATATATGTGAAAGGTTCTAATTGTTATTGGAAAAAATAAACTTCTAAGTACCAGTAACTTCATTTATATTTAATTAAATCACTTCATATAAAAAAGCGGCTACTAACCCATAGAATAATTTGGGAAGAGCTACTTCATCGAGGTTATCCACTATTAGCAGAATAGAGCTGGGTCGAGAATACTTCATGGTTGATATAGAGCTGAATTGCTTCATCTTTAAACTAAATTTTGAAAATTACAAAGGTTTATAATCAGTGAGAATAATATTAATAATATTTGAAGTAATTGAGTATGGCTCTGTAAACAATTATAATAGAGAGACCTTGTTAAGGCTTCTAACTTTTTCAAGTTCGGAGTGGAATTAGTATTCCAATATATTTTCTTTTCTACAAATAGAATTATTTGTAACGTTCGCTTCAATTATGCTGAAGTATTTCCTGTAACTCTGAATGGTGCCAACCAAAACAATTCCAACAAAACCTCCGAAAATAAATTTACATGATAAGTTACGAACTTAGAATTAGAAAAGATGAATGCCAACTATCAGCTGAGTAGAATTTATTTCATTTGACCTGAATCAAACACTTTTCAAGACTTTATTGTTCTATATTTTGAAAACTTCGAACTTTTGTTCGTCTGGACATCGTTTTTCAGCTTGACGATATAAATTTGTTAAATTATTTGGAAATGTGACGGATTGCTGCTTTCTACGAGATGATGTGAGACGAAGATTTTACTCGACGATCCGTTTTTCTACTTAAATGATCCCAATATCAATCTCTTTATGAACTAAAAAGCTGGGTTAATTGATCACAACGAATGAAGACTACTTTATGATGATTGCTCTTTCGGGATGTCATCTTCACTATTTTGAACCATAACCGTTCAGTACTTTTTAGTAACTACAAGAAGATCAGTAAATCCAAATTTATCTTAATTGAAAATATTCAATATGATGCTCTCACTATTGCCGTTATGGGCGTTTTTCTCTGATCAACTAGTTCCAGTGACCCAAATATATCACTCAAATATCTTGATTAGTTCCATTATGATCAGGAACAGATCAAGAAGACTTAAAAAAGAATTCTTCAACACAGTACAATAGATAATTGCATTCATTATCTATTGTACTGTGTTGAAGAATTCTTTTTTAAGTCTTCTTGATCGTTTTCCTGATCATCACCGAACTATTCAAAATACTCATAGGGTTAGTTCATTTTTTCTTCTTTTTGTTTTTGGTAGTTTTTGATTAAACTTGAAACTTGTTCAACAAGCTCCAAGAAAGATATTCGTTGGGTGGTTGAGTTGTTTTTGAAAATCAACTCAATTTTGTTTTGTAGATCCTAATAAAATTTTTGGGGAAAAGGTTAGAGGAGTGGGCTAAGGCTTTTAAGAACCTCTATTTTGGGAATATGATGGTTCTGTTCGTTATATTTTACTACAACACCTATATCTTTTGTAATTAGAGTCAAGCTAGAAATTAATGCCAGGACTTCATTAAATAAGGATTAAATCTCATCTTGGCCCCAAGGTGCTATGCGCATTTCTTCTTTAGAAAGTTATTTGAGTACGGTTTAATTGTAGAATTTATTTCCGTTGCACACCTAAGCATCACATTCATTAACTTTTTTGACTACTTTTAGCATTAGTGTAAGTTATTAAACACGTTCCTGTGAATAGCCCTAATATCAAGCGATTTATTAACTTTCAAAAAGTTTTGATAAGCTTTAATTATAAGATAATGCTCTTTGAGCGCAGATTGTTCTATGCTACGATATTCAAATAAAAATTATGAGTTATTGCCGATTTTTATTCCATCAAGAGGCACATTATTGCGAATATAATATGATATATCATGTATAAATGCTGTAATTTCAGTTTAGCTAAGAACTTGTTTTGTTGACATATTTTGTTGAGAAGTGGAGATTGGTTATTATTTATTTATATTATTAAGTATACTGCAAATTAAAAATGATAAACAATAGAAATTTTTCAATATGAAATACTAGTATTTGTTACAATTCATTTGATTTATATGACTCAAATTCATAACTTTCACAAAATACCTTTGTTAATAGATTTTATCATGTGATGCTGTTGGATATTTCATTTATAATGAACGAAGACCCTATAAGTTATACTATATATACTGCTCCATGAATATATCTCACTTTTTTAATATTTCAATCTAAAATGAGTTGAATCTCTTCATCTGTAAGGCGATGATTATTTTCCTTCCAATATTCTATATCTACCTCGTTCAAAATACCAATTCGTGTTTTCTATAAATGACTTGCAATCACGCTCACAGGTACGTTAGGGAGAAACCGATGTATATGCTTTGGAGTACACACTTTCCAGTGCAAAGATGTACATATGATACAAAATCGTCGGTGGAGGTCTTTAGTCCATCGGAACCTATTCTAATTTGTATCTTTTCTACTATCGTTAATTTTGTATAAAATATTTGTCTAGTTTTACATATAATGTTTTGAATATTAATTTAGAATTGTTTATAACTCACATTTCTAGTTTTATTCTCCAAATAACTCTGCATACAATTATTCTACAATATTATATAAATCCATATTTGGAGTGTAAACTAATGACAATTACACTTCAAATATGAAATATATTGTATAATTTATGTTAGTATTTGTATTTTATTTACATGAAGTCGAATATACAATCGAATTTTAAATGAATATTTATTATTATTTAATATCGAATAACTCACATTCACTTCATTTTATAATTGTAAATTAGAGTTACAAGTAAGTAGAGTTACAATTTGTAACTCAATATTAGTACAACATTACCTTGCTTAAGTATAAAGAAAATTATGAACAATATACGTAAAGATCTCAGTAAAAATATAACTAATGAATTCGGCGTCATATTAAGACATATTGAGATGTATTGTTAGCAATTAAACTAGTTTCTTAAACTAGTTTCTAATATAATATTAATTTTAAGAATTAATTATTTACAAAACAGTTCTTCCTTTGTGAATACTATTTTAATATTTTCCGTTTTTATCAATTAACAGTTTTAGTTCCAAACGAACTGTTTTCAACGATTCAGTAATAAACGAAACGTTTTATTTGATGTTCGGTGATGAAAAAACTACAACAAATTTTTAGAATATTGCACCGTACATACTAACACAACAAACTGTCGCATATATCAATTTTAAAAAATGAATACGTTAAACATTTTTTAAATACATAAAGCTGTTTCCAACATTTCACTTTTAGCACAAATATTGATTAAATTAAGTTAACTTTTTACATATTTTGCTGTTTGAATACTTAATCAAACTATTGTTTTATAATATTTCATAAGGTAACATTCCTATTCATACAAAATCATTATTATCCCATTAAGATCAATATTTTAATTAGGTTAACAAATCTTGATTTATTAGTTGATCCAAACAAATCATATTATTGATTTTATCTAAACATTTTAAATGATGTGTCTACCCCAAATACAAAAAATTACCACCCCACAATAATGTTATTGTAATTATTATTAATTGCATTTGCTGACATACCAGCTCAATAAACATTCAAATCATGTTTTTCACCAAAATCATATCTCAGAGGAAATAGTTAGACTAATACTCTTAGTTTACATTTGATACCATTTGACCATATTGACTAAATATAGGATTACAACTAATGTAAAACTGCATTGGACAATATGAATGTATTAACTTACTTATATTTTGATGATATCAAATTTCCTAGACCTGGAGATCCTATGGTTTATTTTAAATATCAATTTAATTAACAATAATAAGTTGAGTTTAAAGTATCTCATAGCGATTATATTCTTATAATAGAAAAAAGAGCAGCTATATTTGAATTAAGATATGATATAACATATGTTATTGTAAATAGCTCTGTAGCTATTGTGGAGCACACAAAATATAATGGTACTGGTTGCTTTTCTAGCATTGCCATGAAGTATACCATGTATGGAGATATTGATATTTTAGCAAACCCAAACAATTGTTAAGTTGATTTTTCAGGCATTAGTGTTACTTTTGATTACACCGTTGGAAGTCAAAATAAATAAATTCCAATATATGCATGCGCTTCTGGTTGTATCGAAGGAGAATATAACAGTACAACTACAAATTTCTAAGATATTTTGAAATATCGAGTAAAGAAAACAAATGTACTTTCATCAAAATTTGATGATTTTTATTTAGCTTTTGTAGCAAATAGACTCATTAAAATGTCATTAAATATAAAATTTAATACTAATGGTGTTTAAACAACAATAACATAGTTCATTGATAACAAAACCGCTCTAGATTCCTGGGGTTGTGTAAATGATGTTTCAACTCCATCCTATTTTGGCTTAGACTTAATTACAAAAGCAAATCCAGAAGGAATATTTTTGTAAGTAAGAGGTTCTAAAAGAAATCAACTGTTGTGTAATACTTCTCCTGCTTCCAAAGTCAAAATTGATTTGTACTTAATTTAGGGTATTTAAACTTTAAGATAGTAAAAATAAATGGACATGTTTACATTTAATGAATCCGTAGGAGTGTCTTTTGATAATACTGCATAATACTAATAGTTTAGAGATAAAATTTTTGTAATGGGAAAAACACAGGCTCTTATGATTTTGTCTTTTATTGATTCCACTAATATTATAGTAAACGAGATATGTATGTACTAAATGGCTGATATTGGTTGCATTTAACAGTAAGACATTAAAATATATAATTAATAAATATGTGCTGACATTAAATTTGAAACTCGTGCTGATTGTTAGTTAAGAAATATACCACAAGGAGCTATAAATCGTGTTGCTATATATTTTATTGAAAGTGGATTACTTCAGCTACTTGGCACATATAATTTTCCATAACATATTGATTATTCTGTTGGTAATCTCACACATTGTTTTACTTGTGATTCGTTTGACCCTAATTTTTCATCAGCAGCAGGAACTTGTGCAAAGAATTGGGCCTTAACTAAATAAAAAATAAAATTATCATCGAATGCAAAAGTTGGATTGATTTATATCAACAATTTAGATAATTATAATTCATAAAACGTGATAACACAATATAATTCTGCTTGGACATTATTTATAGTAGTAAGTTCTTTATTAATACTTTTAGTAGTATTTACACTAATAATTCTAATGAAAACGTAACTTTGAGTGATAAAAATATTAATTTAATATACGTTAATGATTTTTTGTTCTATTTGTTAATTGATTGTTTGAAGTGAAATATTAAAATTATACTTTTATATCTATGGAGATATCTGCATTTTCCACTTTAGATTAACTAAAAATAATGATTGATAATTTATAACCTTGTATTTAGAAATGTGAATATTAAACGATATAATTGTATAATAATCTGTATATACCGCATAGTGTATAATAGAACAAAAATAAACAAAAAGAAGCGTCAAAATTCATCTAATTACGAATTTATAACAACTAATCTGATCTTTTGCTTCCAGCTGTGCAGTTATCTGACATCCAAGCATTGCAAGCGCTCTAAAATTGTCGGTAGTTAACTAATTTGTAGTTATATTGCAACAATATTAATAACATTTCAGCTCTATCTTCAATTAATTAATTAACTAAGCTGAATTTGGAGTAAAATATGTTAGTTGATATTTCTCCGCTGTCAAGATTAACTAATTTGAAGCAGCTGAACATTACTTGCAACTAAATCGTCGATATTTCTCCAATTTAGTACTTGACTAATTTATAGAGGCTCAGCATGAGCCACAACGCGATTACTGATCTATCTCCGTTAAGAAATCTGTAAAATCTTACCAAATTGCTCTGTTCGAGTAATTAAATTCATTAAATCACCGTTTTGCATTATTTAAGCAATTTGGAGTATTTGGCTCTCGAGAACAATTTTATATCAGATTTATTCCCCTTGCGTTCCAAATCGTTGCTCAGATACTTATATCTGTGAAATCAGTGAAAAGAGAAAAATAAAATGGGAAATATTGTAATATAGAACTAAATATAACCAATTAATAAAATTAGTAAAATACAAATTCTCACATGGATATTAGCTAAAGTGATTGTATTCATAATTAGTCTCTATCAGTATAAAATGAATGAATAAACTTAGGTGAATAAGAACAGCTCCTATTTTTGGCCAATTCGAGAATTGAACCTGACGTGATTGTTATATTTACAGTTTAAAGTGAGATAAGTTATAAAGATAATACTCTAGCTATTCATTGAGTTCCATTTTGAATTATAAAAGGGTTTTGATGCCATTTTAATATAACATTAACAATAGAATGGATCTACTGTGATTAATAATTGTTTGGATTTGAATTAAATTAAAATTACTTATATATTATTAACTATTTACAAACATTTTTTACATTATATTTTACATTATAAAATTAATCAATCAACCGAAATACTGATAATTGAACTGATACTATTAAAACATATATTTTGAACTATACATTCAAATAATAATATCAAATCTGATATGATTTTACTATTTAAATTTTGCAATCAATTCTTAATATATATGTAGAAATACATAATATGTTAATAAAACTGAAATCACTTAATAACTGAGAATACTTGATTGGATTGTATTAGATTTTATAATATTTTATGACAATGTGTGTCAATTAGATAAGTAATTCATTCCATTTAATATTACCACTTTAATGAATCTTTAGACAGGATCTTAGTGTACAAGTAATTCACAATGCAAAAGCAATGGTTGCTATTTAAATATTGTTGATAAAAGAATAAGTAATTGCGCTGATTATAGTATTGGATGTGGCTCAGATTATCCTACTTATGATCCAACAACGTAGCATGGAGTATGTTGGAGACCTCCAGGTTTTCGTTGCTATTTAGTGAATTCGTGTGCGTTTTAATGTTGTTCGATTGTTTCATAGACTTATCGCTAGTGCTCGTCGGCCATACTAGATTGTTAACCTGGATATGTTGCAGCGCTATAGTCTGTAAGCTCTACCGTTCCTTTTTGTATTAAATAAACCGGTGAAGACTGTATTTCTGGCACAGAGTGTCTTATGTAAACATGTTATCCAAGTATAAATAATTTACTTATAACCAAGTGTGCTCCATATTCTATAATATGTGACAATGAATAAGTATAACTATATTATGACAACACTACTTCAACATGCAAGTTGTTGATTGGAAAAACTTGCTAAAATATAAAATATTCTAATAATTGTATAAATAAGGCTTGCTATTAAACAATAGATGATGTTTTAGTATATAAATGCTCGATCCAGATAATTTGTAATGTTAAAGAAGTTTAACTATACATTTCTACAGAATTATCTATATGTAAATTAAAAATAACACAAATATGCGCATAAAATTCAGATTGTGTTACAAAGGCTTGTTATTAAACAATTCCAGATCAAAGCATTTATAAATGTTCTTAATAAGTATCTTGTGAATAGAACTAAATTCCAGTGTTTATTGACAAATTAATATCATAATGTAAATTTAGTAATGGTGAAGTTTGCGCTTCTTCTGTTGATTGTGTAAGCCAATAGTGTTATGTGGATATTTCTAGTTTAAATATAAATAGATGTTCATCTTTAATTTCTTGTAACTTGTCTGAAATATAAATATTTTAGGATAAATTTAATTCAGTATGTAAATATATTAACGGTGAAGTTTGTACAATATATACATAATGTGCAAGTTAATAGTGTTATATTGATAGTTCTGATTATAGCATTTATCGTTGTTCAAAATATATAAGTTGCGATCCTGTTATTGAAGTTTAAGTATTTTCAACTTTATATATTTCTTCATGTAAAAAAATGCTAGGAGAACAATGTTAATAGTAATAAGATTGTTTGAACTAAACTTGTTATTTAACACTTAACTTCAATATTAAAAAATGTGCAATTCCAATATAATGTGATGAAAACTAAACTCCTATTTATCTTTCAAACAACGAATCTAATTGTAAATTAAAAAATGGATAAATATGTTCAAAAATTTCTGATTGTTTAAGTCAAGTTTGTTATTAGACTTTAGATAATAGTAGTGTCTAAAGATGTGGAACACCCAAAATATGTACATTACCCAATATCCCATATTTCTTAAATATTTCCATTTCGGTGTGTTTGAACCCAGGTGGATAGATCTGTTTATCAAATGATGAAACATGTGCATATAATTGCTTTTCATATTAATCTAGTGGCTCTTTCCTGTGCTCTAATGCTACTGCACCTTCATGTTCTTCATAGTAAGTGGGAGTCATTTAAACCGCAGATTATCTTGTTAAATGCTATCTTATATCAAATGAACTTTGTGATTAATCCACAGATCTCTGTCAGTTCACCTGTTTAAAAGATTTGGATTCGAACTCATTTAAATGTAGTTCATCATTAATCACTTGTTCTGGTTCGTATTTGCCTTATATTTAATCTTTAATACCAGTTTGCAAACTAGCTGATGGACTTGAATGCACTTCTGATTCAGAATGTCTCTCTAACTCTTGTTATCCAGTGCTAAAGTCAACTTGCTAGAAATGCGCGTCAGGTTCAATTGACTGCTCTTCTCAGCCAGGAAAGATTCCAGCACTTGATTCCCAGAACACTCCAATTTGCGTTTTAAATACTGGATCAACTTGTTTTATTGAAGGACCAACAGATTCTTGCTTCAGTGGAGTATGCGCCCAGCTCAAGAACAACCCATCAACTCTCAAGTGTGCTTCAGTTTCTTCAACCTGTTTGTCCTGTGAATCGTCTCAAATATGTGTTTCTGACCAAAACAACATCGGTTCTTGCCTTCAAATTGATGGAACTATTTGCACTTCTGACGGTTTGTGTGCGAACTCCTGCCTTCTTTCTCTTGAGAACACTTTTATTTGTTCAGTTCCGTGCTCATTATGCAGTGCTGACAAGTGCGTTTCAGAATAAACTGGGAAGGAACCCGTGTGCAAAAACAACGTAGTGAGCAGAGGAACTATTGTTGGAATCGTCATCGCAGTTTTTATTGTTATAATTTCTTTCGTTTTGCTCGTAATTTGCGCTGCTAAGAGAAGAAAACAGAAACAGTTGTAAACTGAGTGTAAAATCACACGCGTATTATTGGTGGAGTGACTTTGCATATAATTTCATATAATTTTCATATAATTTCAATATTATATATATATATTTTGTCTTTGTAAATATCTGGATTAAATATTATCTATTGTTATCTTCATTCTTAGAATAATGGAAATCCTGACAAGTGTAGTTTAGGTTAGGAATTTATAGTTACATAATTGTCGAGTAAATAACTTATAATGCAAATAATAGGGACTGCACTAAATAACATTAAAATATATAAGATAAAAGAACATTGAAGTGGAATTATATAAATAAATTCAACAAGAATATATAATTAAATATCAGAAATAAGCTCGCTGCGTCATTTAACAGAATTGCGCATAATGTCTTTGCATTCCAATCAGATCATTGACCATCCACTGAGTTACTTAACTTATTTACTATCTTTACAACTTTTTGAGAACCCGGTGATCGATATTTCACCACTTATTAATTTGGAGGATCTGGAGGAACTCTATTTTGACAAAAACTTCATTTCTGACTTTTCAGCTCTAAATACTGAGTAATTCACAGATTATTATTTCAGCCAGTAGACCATAGAAACTGTTGTTAACACAGAAACATGTTCATATACTGAAAATAATTTTGGTTTTTTGTTTGAACATAACATTTGATAATCTTTCTTGTGAACGTGCGTTGAAGGCTTTTTGAAATATTAATAACAGAATTTAAAAAATTTGTTAAATACAGATGTGATTATGATAGCTGAATATTGTCACTACACAACTTCGCCTTCGAATATGTTATCATAGCACATGGAAATTTTTGCTTTCCAATGTTATCAAAGTCCCAACCGCTGCATTGATTTTGTTACAACTTGATATCATTCTTTGCTTCGCTACATATAAATGCGAATCAACTCTTTAGAACCATGTTTCAAATATTTTATTCAGGTCCGAGTTGAAAATCATTTGTTTGTACTCAGAAGAAAGTTTAATCTTCGAACTGAACTCTTCGTAATACGAAATCATTCTTGATGGGAAATCTGGCCCATATAGCTCGGATAACACTTCATTCTTTAGTTGGAATCCAGTTGGACCAAGTATCACATAATTAGCTATATTATGTTGATTTATCAGAATATTAGTTACTTTTGTCAATGTATTGTCTAACATATTATACGTCATTAGGATGTGCTCATTTTAATTATTTCTCGAATTGTTAATCATTAATAGCGTCCCACCATCGTAAACAGCACCTTTACGTGATACACGCTAACAACATGATATAACTTCAAATTACTTTTAACTGTAAAAATATCGTTTGGAGTTATAGCCACCAACTTATCGCAAAATTAATAGTAGAAAGTATCAAAATGTTTTCTACTCACGCTCTTCAGATCTCTTCAGCTTGTTGTTTTTAATTTCAAATAAATTTCTATACGCGTTGTGGACATATAATTTATCATTGATAGTAAACAGAAGTCCACCTGGAAAGTCATATTTTCTATACTTTTTGAGATAATAACCAAATTTAGGAAGCTGAGCTACCAATTCCACATTCGAATTCCTAATTCTAAAAACGAACTCGAAGCAAGTAAAGTATACTTCGTTGTGATAAATACATACATTAGTCGCATAACCAGGAGGCACTGCGTAATTTGAATAAACTATATTTGCTTAATATATTTTAGAATAATCAAGTTTGTAAAGAATATTTTCAGTTTATCCACTTGAAAATTAATATTTGATTTGTCGTGTGCCTAATGTAACTAAATCTTTATTGATAATTTTAATTTCATTGTCATGTACAGTTATATACCAATCTATGTTGTTACAAGGTTTGAATAGAAATAAATTTTATGATAAAGATGGGCAATAGTCATATTTTTATTGATCTACATCTTTCACTGTATTAATTTGTTTTTTCCTACCCATAGTATTACTACCATAGAATTATTATCTATTTTTACAGTTTATAATAAATGTTACTGGTTTGACAAATAATAACTATAAAATTTAATTAATTATATAATATACTAGGGTAAATGGTGAAGCAAAAATATATTTACATTACCGGAAAATTATAACTATTAGTTTAATCTCTTTCATTGGAGCGACTGGAGCGAAAATTATATTATAATACTATTTTTATACAAATAGTATTAATATATTTATCTAATCTGATCTATCTTACTCCAATTTTATCCATATCCTATCATGTCTAAACTAGACGTGTTCACTATATCAGTATATACAGCAACTTATATTGCTTCAGGTACCCTCTGATGTTCTGCACTTAATTTATTCAACCATTTTGTATTTTTAAAATTTGGTTATTTCAATTAAAAAGCTATGTGTCACTATATTTTATTACTGTTTATTGTGTAAACCACTTCAGAAAATGTAAACAGTACAAACATTTGTAATGAAGAACAAGTAGATACATCAGTTCAAATAACAGCTAAATTATTAGTAAGATATTTACATACAAGATATACACAAAAATATTCCAGTATTTCCGTGGAGCGAGAAGTTTAAAGGCCAATCAATACGTAAATCATATGTTATTGTAAATATTGAATGATTTAGGTTTATATGATTCAATGATAACATATTACTTCACTATATTTTAGTCTTTATCAGTTAGTGCTTTAATATTGTCTTTTGTTTAACAACATATTTGTTCGTATAAGTATCAATAAGCTCTCACACTTTTTAATATTGAATTTTGTGTTTATCGCAGCAATAAAAATTCCATATTTTAGTAAGTTTAAATCTTAAACTCTTTTCACTTATTTGTTTGAAACACATCATAAAAATAATAAAATATGATGCATCTTAAAACTAAGACTTGACTAAATTCATATTAAAGATATACAACACATTATTATTATTATATTATTAACTATATTGATTAAAATGAAATGACTCACTTAACTGATCTTAACCTTATCATCATTGATTAAAATATATTGACTTGATTCTATTGGATAGTTCTGTATTTTATTCTTATTATCTCCATTCTTAAATTTATCTATTATTTATTTCTGGCAGTAAATTAAATTAATTAATATAATGAGATATCACTATATTTCGTCTGATTTATGATGAGTTAGTAGAATTTATAAGTCAGGTACGTATTTTACAATATATTATGCATAATTAGTTTGTCCCATGTCTCAAATTTAAATCGAAAGTGTCTCAATTTAACTTTTAACTCTATTATTACTTTTAATTCTTCCATCTCCTTACCCTGATGATAAGTATCAAGCGGAATGCTCTATACTTCCAACTATAGACATTTTATAAATGGTCCCACAAAAAGCTAGCGAGAGTACAAATTCGTGGATCTCTAGAAAATATCATTGGCCTTGAAGTGCATGGAAGACAATAAGATAACGTTGTAGAAAACGTTAGAGTTATTTGAAATATCGAAATCGACATTGCACAGATACTAACAACAGCTCCATTATAATGTTGCCGAATTACAACAAGAAAGCTAAGTGTCATGTTATTTTGATTTAATTTGTTTTGATGATTTGTGATCAAATTATTTTATTTTCGTTATAATTTGTAGTAATTGAAGTACGACTTGTAGTTAAGTTGTTTTTGCAAATTCCTAATTTCGGGGTTTATTGCCAATGGTGGATTAGTTATTTCCTTGGGTTTAACTGCTTTAATATCTTCCTTAGTTCTCTATTGTAAGATAAACTACTTCTGATATTCCATTTGGAGCTTATATATATCGATATAAATATCACTTCCTCGAGACGGCACAAACAGACTTCATTGAGACTTTCAAAAGCAAACCATAGGCTCTATTAAAATAATATACATAATAAATAAAATTCACATCAGAGCCTCATCGAACAGGCTCTAAAACGGGGTGTAAATAATTTCTTGTGCATTGAAGTCATCGTTTTGCGGTTCCATTCTGAGTACCTTTTCTATCCACGTGTTGAAGAAGTAGTTCTTCACCTGTGTGGCCGTTTTGCTCAAAACAGCTCCCATCTGTTCCCACAATTAAATGCGACTCAGCCTCGGGTACCGTTTGAAGGACTCGTACAGTTGTTCGTAATCATTATTTTAAGTTTATTTTGAACTGTTTAGGCACTAGCTGAGAACTTTTGAAAACGTTTCGAAACTGATTGTGAACGGTCTGCCCATTTGGAGTGGAAAAAGTATTACCAAACTTTGAGTTTTGTGCTGTAACGCAAAAAATGTTATCAGTTCATTAACCGAAATTAGATTATAAATCTAAAAACACGTGAAAGATACAAATTCACAAAGTGAAAATCTCTGATAGATAATTCTGTAACGCTATCTATATATAGCGTCAATCATATTTAGTATTATAATTTGTACTAAATATGAACTTGAATTGAATACTGAGAATTATTAAACTTTCAGTAACATATTAATAAACATGCACTCTATTAATAAACATAGATACCTTATCAGTTTTTGTCTAACTTAGGTATATAGACAGAATGTATGCGCAATAAGAAAATTTATTTTACTAAATACTACTATATTCTCCTAAATACTACTATTAACACTCTTCTTAAAGTTCAGTTCTATTCATTTAATTACTTTTACATGGATACTTCTTTACAGCAAGGAAGGTAAGTAATATAGTATTCAGTAATTTTGCAACCACTGCTTTGGAGCCGAGCGACATCTATTTTATGCATCTTACGCTCCAAATATTAATTTGGTTTATTTCTGTTCCACTCCAACAAAATGTATGCCCCAGCTATCGGTATAGATCTCGGTACAACCTACTCTTGCGTTGGTGTCTTCCAGAATGAACGTGTTGAAATCATCGTCAACGACGTCGGTTCCTACACTACTCCATCCTATGTCGCCTTCACTGACAGTGAAAGACTCATCGGTGAAGCCGCCATGAATCAAACTGCCATCAACCCAGAAAACACCGTTTATGATGTCAAGCGTTTCATCGGTCGTCGTTTCTCTGACCTCGAAGTCCAAGAAGATCTCAAGCACTTCTCCTTCAAGGTTGCTGCCGACGCCGACGACAAGCCAATAATCGAAGTCAACTACAAGAACGAGACCAAGAGATTCAGCCCAGAAGAAATCAGCTCCATGGTCCTCCTCAAGATGAAGACCACCGCCCAAGACTTCCTCGGTGTGGAAGTTAAGGAAGCCGTCATCACTGTGCCAGCCTATTTCACTGATGCCCAACGTAAGGCCACCCAAAACGCCGGCCAGATCTGCGGTTTGAACGTTCTCAGAATCATCAACGAACCAACTGCTGCCTGCATTGCTTATGGTTTCCAGACCAAAGACAACAACAAGAAGAAGGGCGAAGAAAACATCATGGTTTTCGACTTCGGAGGTGGTACCTTCGACTGCTCTATCATAAACCTCGACGATGAAGTTTTCGAAGTTCGTGCCACTGCTGGTAACTCCCACCTCGGTGGCGAGGATCTCGATAACAGACTCGTCAACTACTTCGTCGCTGAATTCAAGAAGAAGCACAGCAAAGACTTCTCCGGCAACCTCCGAGCTGTCCGTAGACTCAGAACACAATGCGAACGTGCCAAGCGTACCCTCTCTTTTTCCTAAATTGCTTCCATCGAACTCGAGTCCCTCTTCGAAGGCATCGACTTCTTCACCCAGATCACTCGTGCCAAGTTCGAAGATCTGTGCATGGATTTGTTCAGAAAGACCCTCGAGCCAGTCGACCGCGTTCTCAAGGACGCCAAGATGAGCAAGAGCGAAGTCGACGAAGTCGTCCTCGTCGGTGGTTCTACCCGTATCCCAAAGGTCGTCCAATTACTCAAGGAATACTTCAATGGTAAGGAACCACTCAAGTCACTCAATCCAGACGAAGCTGTCGCTTATGGTGCAGCCGTCCAAGCAGCCGTTCTCAGCACTGATAAGAGCCTCGCCCAACATGACATCCTCCTGTTGGATGTTTGCCCACTTTCCCTCGGTATCGAAACCTCTAATTCCGACATGTCAGTCATTATCTCTCGTAACACAACCATTCCAGTCAAATAAAATGTAACTTTTAGCACTTTTGTTAACAACCAAACCACCTTCACCATCCGTGTCTTCGAAGGCGAAAGACCACTCACTAAGGACAACAACTTTCTTGGATACTTCGACATCATCGGTATCCCACCAGCACCAAAAGGTTAACCAAAAATCGAAGTAACCTTTGACTTGTCCTTCGACGGTATTCTCGCCGTTACAGCTAAGTATTTCTCAAGCATTGGTAACACCAAGAGCCTCAAAATAAATCAAAAGTCCAACAGACTATCTGACACTGAAATCAAACGCATGGTCCGTGAAGCCGAACAGTTCAAGAACGAAGACGAAAAGATCCGTGAAGGTTAGAAGGCCCGTAACGAACTCGAAGGTATCTTGTTCGGTACCCGCAGCCAGATCAACGGTGAAGGCGAACAAAAGCTCCCAGTTTCCGAAGACGACAAGAAGAAGATTGACAAGTTGATCAATTCTCAACTTGCCTGGATTGAATCCAATAAGTTCGCCTCTAAGGAAGAGTATGAAGCAAAGAAGTAGGAATTCAGACAGCTCGTTTCCTGGTGACTTTTCAACGTTTAGTTTTAGTTTTTTAATATAAGTTTTTGTATTTATAGTAACAATTGCAGTAAATAGAAACATGTTATTGGTGTGGTTATAATAGCTTAATTTATTTGTCTTCAAAAATGCAAAATGGTCTTTGTAACAAATTTGATGGTTCTAAAACAATTATTAATTTGAGCTATTGTAGTTGATCAAATATGTACAGATTCTGGCGTATAAGAACGCAAAAACAAAAATTAATATGTGTATAGTAAAAATTTACTGTAAAATACTTAAAATACCTTAATTGTTAGCATCTTTTAAATAATATTGACACGCATTTTGACATGATTTTGATAATACGTAACACTATGTGTTTGGAGTGTATTAATAAAAATTATTTTAATTTTAGAATTATTATAAATATTAATAATATGTAATTAAAAATATTATATTTCATGTATTTCAGCCGATTTTAAAATATATATTAAATTTTAAACGTAAAATAAGAAATAGCTGCAGGCCAGGGATTCCTTCATAAAGATGAAACAAGCATTACTAAATACTACTATTATTACATTATGTACCCGTAGTACTTTAAACTGTAATGAATATAAACATAAGTTAAAATTCCACTATTTCTTCAAATTTACAACTATTCCACTCTGTTAGCGGCGTGTGAGATTATTGCTGTATGGAAGATTTATGAGTCATATCGCATTAATATAAACTTTCAATAAAATTCTATGCATCATTTCTATCATCATAACTGATTTAGCTTTCATCATTTTGGGAATGAAAATTGTTTTGGGTCATAACAAAATATTATGTTGTTGACATATATAAATATATAAATCTCTTTTGAATTTACTTCTCTTACTCTTCTTCATTAAATAAATAAATATTTTAGTGAATTTTGTTGAATATTATAACTTGATCTACATGAGCTAAATGAAGTATATAAGTATATATTAGTATTAGTTATATATAGAACTATATATTTTAGCAACTTGAGATTTGAAGTCAAATACAATAATTTTCTTTAATTAATTTCTAAAGTTATGAAATAATATAGAATACTGCTTTCATCAATAATGATTAATTACTAAATACATAATATACTATAGTAATCATAGACTTGTAAATGTATTGATGATGATCAAATCAAATATATTTTTTATGTACTAAATATTTAAAAAATTCTAGCGTATGAAAATCAATTCTATGTATAATATTAGTTAGATAAGTAAACAGTATTCACACATTTAAATGATTAACATTGACGATGCTATTTGAACTAAATATTAAAATTTATATTAATTTAATAGTTAAAGTGGAAATTATAAATAATTATGATCACATATATGAATATATGGAATAATAATATATTTCCACATGTTTAATCATGATTGAAATTCATTAAATTAATTTCCGCCAAATATATACAAAATAGAAAAGACTTCATTTATGATATCAAACTAGCCTAAAAAGCTATATAAACATCATAATTATTTATAATTAGTGCTATATTTCTTTATCGATCAAAAATCTAAATATTTTGAAAAATCATAACCAAATGTTATAGGTTTGTAATACTTCCCACGTATGAAAAGTAATTTAATTTTTATGTCAATTATATTACTTGCCAATAGTTACTATCTCAGAGTTACGGGAACTTTCAAGATGTTTCTCACTTGTTATCAAATGATCGATGAAAGAAATACAGTGTAAACTATGTTTTAACTAAAATATAATGTCAATCTTAATTTCATGCATACGCTTATTATTATAGCCTATAAGAAACTGTTTCATGACAGTATACTAAATATTATGGTCTTCTTCATCAATTATATTAATATCATTCATTTGATTTTGCAAATTTTGACTTTTATTACACGAAATAATATGTTATATTATTTACTGTATTTTAATATATTTCCACTTCACCATGGACAATTAAATAGTCTTCAGTAATTAATATAATATCTAAAATTCAGTTAATTGAAGAAATTCCAGAGCTAATACTTTATTATAATTACGATTTAAATGGTATTTGGTACCATCATATTTGAAATTAATAAATTAGTGAGCTTATCCGTTAGGATAATATTCCACGTATGAAATAACGTATATATCTCCAAAAATTACGAAAATATCACAAACATCAATATTCAAATAGTTTTTATTCAATAACTAAAAAATCGTAGTGTTACATATTATTGATTTTGAATATTCTAATATGATATTTATGTATTTGGTGATGGGGCAAAAAATGATATAATATAATTGGAAAAACTTTATTAAATTTATTAAACCTTGTATAAGTAGATGCTGCAGTACGGAATCGATTTCATACATCCTACAATATTTCACTCTTCCACCTTCCCAACTGTAATTCCAAAAATATTTTCCCTTTTATCTACATTGAAAAGCGACGTATTAACTGATACAACATATCAATATAATACACTCAGTATTAAACATAATATTTTCGATCTGAATGCTATTTCATTTGCACAAAATTATAATTCATAAATTTTTGGTTTTCTGGAAAAGGTAGAGTAAATAGGGTACTCAAGTGATGATTTATACTTATTAGATATAAATTTACATCATTTTACAATTTTATAAAATATTAGTAACGTACAAACAGAGCGTACGAACAGAGCGTTGTTCAGACTGTTATATAGCTTTAAGATTCTTAATATTTTCAGTAATTATATAGACCTATTTTTTAAAAAAAATCGCGCTACTGGCTCGCTCATAGTTTCTCTGAATAAGAAATTTCTGGATTTCTCCCATATAAAAGTGGAAAACAAAAATATGTTACTTCAGCTCTAATAATTTTTTATTGTTTCCACTCCGACTCTTTTAAGTTAAGACAAGCTAACGCACATCACGTACAACACAGTTGTTATGACAATCATGTAAACGAAATCACAACGTTTATACACAGGTTTAAAGACATTGGGAGAGTTTCGACTGAAGAAAAGAAAACCTCTAGAAATGACCAAAATTTGTTGTCATGGAACCAATTATGCCGGTTAAAAGGAACCATTTCTTGGCTAGATGATCTCTACAACGCATTTGTAAATGGTTGGTACCGTCGTGAATCACAAGAGCTATTGCAAGTCTTAAAACTTGTAAATCTCAATGTGATTCTTGTCAGAAAGCATCCTTGCTCCTCTCAAACACATAGAGCTTCGTTAAACCGTCTTTTTTTCGTTAAGGAAGAGTATCGACTTGTTAGAACAAGACCTGCAGATTTCAATCAATCTTGGTCCTTACTAGTTGTTTGATGGTATTCTACTTCAAACAGCAACAAAAGCTTTTCTACCCACCCGATCTCTATTTAACCAAAGATTTGGGAAATGCTATTGATTGAGAGTAAAATGGTCTCACCAAAGTAGATCAATTGCTGAACTTTCGCTTGAGCTCACACTCTTGGGGAATTTAATGAAATTAAACACAAAGATGTTTGTTTCATGATTGAAATTGTGTTATTTAGCTAAAACACCCCATTTTCAGTTAAATCCCTATATTCTCAGTATGTTTGACTGTTAATGAAACTAACTCGAGTCAAGTTCGTCAGGATTTCATAGCCCTGCTGCTAATTCATTGAATCTTGAAGAGGTATTGAGTTGAACCACATTCTTGAAATAAAACTGTGTGTTGTTTCATTTCATCAATGATTCAGGTACCAGAATCCAAGCAAGACATCTTTGGCAATGCTCAAGTATCACCAATTGGAAAATGGGCATATTCTATAGTTAATAAAATGAAATTTAACAGGAAATAGAATTTTGAGTTCAAACATCACTAATGAACAGTAAGATAGTATTTCTTACTAAATTCATTCAAATCACACCTGCTTTGATTCACATTGTCACCAGTTGATGATTTTACGTGGCTTCAGAGATATGATTCTCTGAGTTCAGTAGTAAAGTTAATGTCCACTGCTGTATGAACTAGTTTGTTTCGTAGAAGAGTTTATTCTTGACCCCTCTAATGTAATAAATATATTAGATCCAGATATTACTCGGCACGTGTTCAAAGATTTGAAATAGTTTTCTAAAAACATAATTTCAAATATTGTAGTCGACGTAGCTTATGAAGGTCCAAGTCCAAGCAATATTGTATTAGGGCCTACTCACAATAGTTACTTACAGTAGAGACTTGCGTTTATAATTGAAGCTGCAAAGTCCAATATTGTTAAAGCTTAATTATTTTTTGTCTAACTGATGTGAGAAAATGTGTTTTATACGATATTACAAAATAATGCAGAAAATCACACATTAATTCTTATTGTTAATGTAAAAATTAGAATGGTCACCGCTCTGTACGAACCGAGAGTTTGTAACAAACTTCAACAACTCGATGATAAATAGGGTTATAAATTTCATATTCCGATTTTGTATAGAATTATTATATTATATATTATTATGAAAAATAAGTAATTCATTGTTATTATAGCCTTCAAAAACTAGATATTACAATAATATATAGTTCAATTTTTGAACAATATATAGTTTTACCAGTCTTTATATAATATTTCGTTTACATGAATACAATCTAATTGTAAAATTCAGCCAGTACATTTTGTTACTTGTTTTGACCTTTAAAACCACGATTAATATAAATATTTTACAATACGGAATTAAAGTGGAATTTAATATATCTATAGAAAATTATAATTATATAAGTAACTATAAACTATTATACAAACTATAAACTTAAATAGCAAGCAAATTACAAAATATAATTAAAATAGTATAATATTATAAGTGATAACAACAATACCAAAAACATTTAGATGTTTATGCGAGAGTTGTTCACGAAATATATAATAAGAAGTATATATGTAAAATATAAGGCCGATTGGAATTAGGATACAGTTATCAGTAATATATATTTTCAACATTTTTTTATAATTCAATTCAGAAATTGTAATCTTCAAACATTAATCTATATTTTGTTAGTACAAGTAGTAGAAAGTCATAATTAAATTAGGCATACGTTATCCATTATTTGTTCTATCTTTATTGAACAAAAATCATAAAATGTAGTATATGGAAAACTTACTTGGATAGAAATAAAAACAGATACATCATTATTTGACTTTCTTCAATTATATATTCTGTACATTATAGACCTATATGTGTAATAAATATAATATTGCTACCTACCATTATCTTTGTATCTTCTAAGATATAATATGCAAAAAAGAGGTCTTAATTTTCAATATATCTAATTCTAGCGTTGAGCTGGGAGTGAAATAATTTACAGTGTTATATATAAATATATTTACTATTATTCCACGTAACATTATAAATATTAGTCAAAATTAAATTTTATAAATGTTAATTTTTGATGATTTCCAAGAAACTTTGTCAGTTTTTATTTGCTGATATTCTAGCACATTAAAACACAGATACTGACTAATTTTCAGTCAAATAGAATAGCCATAGATTTGAACAACTTTAAAGTTGAATAATAACCTTCATTTACAACAATATATATTTACAATATATATTTACAAAATTATATTTATAATAATTATATAAAATACATCACTATATACATATTTTACACTCCAAATGAATTGAAAACTTATGAAATTTAGAATTTTATAATAAAAATAGTAGCGAAAGTCTTATATATTTAACATCAAAAATTTTATAAACATCTCACGCTCTTTTCAGCCTTCTAAATCTTAAATAAAATCCATTCACTGCATAACTCAAAAAATAAAAAGTTAACATAATAAATTCACAAATTAGTATTATAATATGTTAACATTGATCAAAACTATTTAATAACAAATATTTCATTTCCCATTATTTTTATGTAATAGAAATGTATTGAGTATTTGTATATTTTAATTCAATTCTGCCTATATCAACATTAAAATAGAATATTATAATAGAAATTAAAACGTAAAATCGATTCTGATCTCAAGATAGTAATATGTGATTTATATTTGTTTATAACAACATAATTATATAATATTATATTTATTGAGTTTTAGATTCTAAAGACAAAGTTTATAAATGTAGAAATAGTAAACATTGATAAAGATTTCTAAATTTAAAAATAACTTAATTAATACGTGTGTTTAACAAATAGTTTGAAATCTATATGAAGTGGAATATAGTAATATTTATAATATGATGTATTATAATATGTTTATTTGTTTAATTACTTTAAAAATATGAGAGAATTGGAAAATAAATTGAGATATTATTATAATTATTGTATTATAACAACATTATAAAATGAAATATTAATGAAATAACATGTTAAAAGAATTATTGATTGTCAGAAAATGCAAGTCAATAATTGAGTTACTGACAGTTAATGATTTATTCTGACCTTACGTCGAGTCATTGCTGCTAGATTTGAGTAATTCAAAATAACCCTTTTTCACTCCAGGGTACTTTTTTAGTTCTATCCAAGTGAAAACTTGATGAATAATTTATTAAAAATGATAATATTTATACTGAATGTAGTATAGAGTATTTGTATTTAAAATATATAGTTTTCCATTCCATATTCCAGATTTACAAAAATCGACACCGTCTATGGAAATATTATCAATTTCATCAATGGAAATAGTTTGAGCTTTCAAATGGAATATGCGGTTAAATAAACTCCAATATGAGTGCAGCATGATTCAAAAAATTGTCTACATCATGTAATGAATAACATTACGTATGAATAGATAATTACGTTTGAAATTAGAATCGGAAGTAAAATAGAAAATATATATTATTAATTTTTAACGATATATGCGTATTTTGTTTTAATTTTCCGCACCTCGCGCAAAAATGTTGTAAGTTCCAGATACAGCAATTTTAATTCAGCCGGAGCATCCGAAGGCGGTTCCTCCTTCTGAATAGCTAGTTTAGTCGTAGGTAATGTCAGCATAACAGTAATTATGGGCTGCGTCTTAGATATCTCAGATAAACATAGCGAACGACGGCTTTTTGCAAACTACATAGCAGTCTTCAGCATCTAAAACCGTGTTAATCGCGCCCAAGTCGTAGACCAGGTTCGAGAAAAATCAGGTGCGTCTGGTCTCGCACGAGGACGCGATTCGTGGGCGCGGGTACCTCTCCAAGCTTGAGCACGAGCGCATGCTCAAGGAGAAGGTAGTTACAGAGCCTCATTTTAACAGAGTGGGTAGAGACAAGGAGGTTTTTAACAGGAATCAGTCTCCAATTCCACGCTCTGAAATAAAGGGGATTCCGAAGTACGACTACACCGTTCCGAGGGCTCCGACGACCAAGTTCCCAAAGCAGGAGCCGATGAACGTGACCATAAAGACGAAGAAGGAGGAGATGACAATAGACCATTAGGACGGTGTTTTGAACTACAAATCAATTCAGAAAACGGCTTCGAACGCGACTAAGCCCTCGGCGGTATTTAAGAGTCCCGACAGGAATTAATCGAACAAAATAGTAACAAACAGCGAGAAGGACAAGGTAGCGTTTGAAATAAATCAATAAAAAATGAAAGAATACACCAGAACCACCGTGTGCAGCCAGGGTTCGCCTATCAGGTCACCCCTTAAATAAAATCTGTAGTCCCCTCCCAAGAAATTCGTTCCAAAAGACGTTCAGCAGTAACTTAAACCACAGTCTCCCTGGAGAGAGTGGGGCATTGACAAGGACGCGATGCAAACGAACACGAACAAAAACGCCGACGCGTTCAAAATGCTTTAATAACTCCATTACGAAGAACTTTAAAAGCAACACAAAATAAACAAACAGGAACAAAACCTAAAAAACAAACTAGTTCAACAAGAAGAATTCAATTAAAGAACGAACCCAAACTACTTCCCTAATGCGACCAATATAAACGCGAACCTAATCGTTGAGCAGAGACCGGGCTTCAACAGCTACACGAACAACTCAGTCACCAGACCCGATCTGGTCAGACTTAACAGCCAACTAATAAATAACGAGTAGAAAACACTCGACACGAAAATGGTGGCCAAACTCAAGTACCTGAACAAAACAGTCGGACAAAAAACAATCACCACAGAATACGCAGCTGCAATCGCACAGGCTGAAGCTAGAATCAGTTAACGACAGTAAACCGCGTTCAAAGAATAACCAGTTATGGAGGACAGAGGCTCGTCGCCAAACAGAACCAAATCGCCGCAAAAACCGCAAAGTAGCTTTGCGAAGCAATTTGACCGCGCATCCTCACCAGCAGCGCGTATTGATGTAGGTCTGCTTCCAACGGAGTCCTTCAGACCGCGCACTGACCGCCAACTTAAAACAGCGCAGGATCAGCGCGTGAAGCTCGAAAATCAAATCTACGACGTCTTCAAGTACCCCAACGGGTCTCCAGTATCCAAGAACATGTCCGCATAACTACTTGATAAAATCTCATACAACGCAAAGATAGTGGGCGACAAAGCTCAATTTAACGCCCCAACCTCGGATGTAAAATCAGTTAACGACTTACGCCCAAAATCCGGCCAACGACTTATTCAATTCGACCGTTAATCTTCCAGAAACATAAAAACGGGTCACAGAGGCGACTAACCCTCCGAACTAATCAGAAGAATTCAAGAGGAGAACTAGGAACCATTCACCCCTGACAAGCAGCGAACGGTTGAAGAGTGCAGAGAACACACCGAATTGGAAGAACAGAGGAACAAAAAAGCACTCGGAATGCTCTCAACTGAGAGGAAACCAATCACACCCAGCTTCAACACGGTTGGGAGGGAGACGATATCCACAAGGGGCGCTGTGTGTTAAATGACGAACCTCTCCGTTCCAGTGTGCACAGCTTTGGTAATGGGCGAGGACGGACACCTTGAGATGAGCAAAATGAACAAAAACAACTTCAAAAACGACTTCGGGGGATACAACGTGACCGAATAGTACATACAAACGAGGTACCCAAAAAGCCCAGTGAAAGACTTCGACCAAATGGACACAAACGACCACTCCAGACTCGTCACACAATTCAAACCAAAACCACCAGTTGACATATTCTACGAAAACGACAGCGAAAAAATCAAAAGAGCCACAGAAGCACAACGAGAAGTCGGAAAATTCAACCAACAAGCATCCAGAGAACAAATGCAAGGCGTAAACAAACAAGGCGCTTAAGAAATCAACGACTTCGTCTACCAAACCAAAAGAAACCTAGTAGAAAAACAAGTTGTCGGAATCGTTAAATTCGACCGCCAAAAAGGCAGAGAGTGAGTTAGAAAAATGTATCAGCTCGATTTAATATTTTACACTATATTTATATATTAATTTATAAATGTACTTTGTCAAAAGTAATAAATGTAATACATGCATCCACAGGCAATTAATTACAAAATTTGATAATGTATACAGCATTTATAAATAGTGTTTGTGTATTAAAATAATAAATTTAGTTTTAACTATCTTATCTACTATATTTTGTAGAATCACAGCTATTATTATGAGTTATAAATAATTATTTATAAATCTACAAATAATTAAAGTTTAGATTTATTTTAAAAATTTGTTAGGTCAACGCCCTTCGATTATTAATATTTAAATAATTATAGGGATATCCACTTCCATAAAAACTATAGTTAATGTTATAGTATAATGATTTTCGTATGGAACGAACGTATTATTTTTTGGTTGTTTATGTAATAATTACTGTTGCTTCGATATAACATTATTATTTAAACACAATTATTTAATCTAATTAAGAAATTATTCAATTGGTTTTAAAAACATTAAGAGCAATTAAAGCAGTAATATTACTTTTCAATATTAACTCAAAAAAATTAAAAAGTCTATAAGTTGCCAAAATAAGAAATTCTATTATTGATAGCGAAATTTCTTACTAAATATTAATAAATTGTTTAAATAAAAATCTTTAAACTCAAGTAATTTTGACCGATAATTTAATGTCAATAGGAATATGTTTATTTGGTTCCTAAACAGCATCATGTACTTAAGAAATGCTATAGTTTTTAGTAAAATGTTGTTTATATATGGTAATTATGAGTCATTTAGTTTTTGGTCCCACTATATATTTATTTTCAGCTAATTTATGCGGCATGTTTGTCATTTAGTATTATTATTAAAACCGTGGAAAACTATAACCTCTAATAGAACACTAAATTATGGAAGCTGTTTACAAAAAAATTAATAGTATTTGTATTTAAAGCAATTTAAACAAGTAGCGTATTTTAAATTAAAAAATAACTACTTAAATTACGATAATGCATTATTTATCATTGGACTCTTTAATTTAGTTTACAAGACTCATTGAATAATTTGTATTAAATACCAATAGTGTTGTAGAAAGTATATCAAAAGATCATATAATAGTATATTCATATGGTGAGATTAACTAGGTAAAAGATTACACTTAATACTTGTAATTGGTCATTAAATAATGTGCCTAACTATTTGGAATAGAAATTTCAATAATTTTACTAAATAATTCAAATATAACTGAATAAACGCATTTTTAGATTAAAAATTCGAGAGAAAACTTTCTGTTATACTATGAAAAAGAGAAGTTTAAAGAAAATGTATAAAACGAAATTTTAGAACAATATAATGAAAATAGCTAATCTTCTAATTTAACTATCACAAACACTTTGTAAGTTTCTGTATAATACACATAAATAAAGAACAATTGGATGATTTGTGTAAAATATATACAATAGATGTTTTAATTTTTACAAAAAATACTTCTAATCTCAGAAAAATTATAAAGAAATATATAATCTTAGAACATGAACATGAAATATATTAACTAAACAATGTTATTCTCGTTATTTTAATCATTTAATTCACTATTTGCATTTATCAATAATGCTTCATTTGAATATTTTAGTAAATAAGCTAATAGTTATGGATTATCAACATTTTCTGGAGTCGTTTCTCTTAAAAGTTGGTTATATGGAGTTTTATATTCACATTTACTTGAGATTGTTACTCGGATAGTTTGTATAACTGTTTTTAGATTATATGTAAACTCTAGATAAAACTTAAACAACTAAAAGCGAATTGTAATATTCACGATGTAATTAATAACAATATGTGATGTAGTCTATTACCTAGTCAATCATTACTATATTGAGTAAATGTTTAACCTAGCTCAAAATTATAAGTTCTAAAAGCAAATATGTAACTAAGCGATGGTACATGGTTGGATAGCAACTATATATTTGGTTACGAATTTAAATCACGTTTTTAATATTTCGGCATAGTGCCAGTTAATAATGTCATCAAATATTAAAGTGTTTACTGCTCTTGACTTTTTACATTGGGTACGTTTGGGAACGAAAAATCCTCGAATTATGATTGTATATATTATTTCGTAGGTTTACTAGATACCGTGGTTGTTTTATCAGTTTTATGTTTCAGCTGGAAATACCTGTAAGAAGCACAAGTTTATTTTAAACTTGTAAAATCAACTAAAAGACTTACAGCATACTCCAAATTTAATGCAGTTTGCTAGTAAGTTAATGCTAATAGCAAAAGAGGAGTAAATGTTCCAAACGTTGATTCCAAACGTATAAGTAACTTATATGAAATTAAAACCACTCAATTTTAATCACAATTTCGATTTCATGCGTGAAGTCATTGATAATTTGAAACTTTAGTCCCCGTATGCGCCTGTTTTCAATTATAAGCAAGTTTCAGTCTTCAAAATAACTTCAGAAAACTAGCCAACTCTAGATTTCGCAACAATAGTCACATAATAACATAATTCAACCATTTTCATCTCCCACCTTCCAATACACGACCTCCTCCTCAACTTGAAGCCGTTTTTAACCCAAACTACTCAGATAGTCCTGGACAACGGCGATCTAACTGGAATAACTCTCGGGTACGACACCACTTACTTCGATTTAGTAGGTTCGGCCGTTGATTCCCTCTCAGTTTTGACCGGAGAAAACGGGAAAATTGTCGTTTTGAAGAAGTTATGGGCCAAATTCGGGAAGGAAATTCGGTTTCCCTTTTAAGTTGACGAAAAAACGGTTCGGATTCGATTGGACTGAAATTATTATTATATTATTTTAATAATTGAATTTGAGTGAAAATATTTGAATATTTTAACAGGAACTGTAAGTTTACGCGAATGTTCATAAGTTTTAGATATATAAGTTATTTTTTTATTTAATGTTATTATTATTTTAGGAAAAAATGATAGTTAAGAGCTGACTGTACTATCATTAACGTTATTTATTGTATTGCATATTGTTAGATATATATTTCAAAGTCATGTTATTTTTTCAATCAATCAGTTTATAGTACAAAAGTTTTAGTACAAAAAAGACATTGAAAAGCTGAATTATCATGAATTATCAATATATATAAATATATATATAAATATATATAATATATATATATATATAAATATATATAAATATATATAACAATGTATACTTTGTATTTAATAATAACACCACATTCCCCGTGCAACCGAGGCGTACGAATATGGAGATGACTAAAGGGCAACGAGTGATGAAGTACATAAATATCTAAATGACATCATCAAACACTGAGAGTTCCCACTCAGAAAAATACAAACGAATCATGAAAACGCTCACAAGAGGACGATGCCCTTCTCCGCGCAGTCCTTCACCATCGCGTCTGGCCAAATGCTGGACTGCACCTGGCCGATGTGTGCCTTTCTCAGGTAGAACATGCACAACCTCGACTGGCCGATGCCACCTCCGATGCTCAGCGGAAGTTCGTCTTTGAGCAGGGCGCTGTGGAACGGCAGCTGCTTTCTGCTCTCGTGTCCCTTCAGAACGAGCTGGTGGTTCAACGAGTCCTTGTCCACGCGGACGCCCATGGAAGACAGCTCGAACGAGGCGCCTGTAATGTCGTTCCACACGATGATGTCCCCATTGAGGCCCTTGAAGCCGTCCTGCGTCGGGGTCGACCAGTCGTCGTAGTCTGAGGCCCTTCCGTCGTGCGGAGTCCCCGACTTCAGGTCCGCGCCGATGCCGATGATGAAGACGGCGCCGTGCTTCTTGGCGATGGCGTTCTCGCGTTCTTTCGGGGTCAACGCTGGATAGTCCTCTTCCAGCTGCTCGGTGTGCACGAAGTGGATGCTCTTCGGCAGGAGGGGCGTGATGACCGGGTACTTCTTGGCGACCAACTCTTCGGTTCTGTACATGACGGAGTAGATCTTCGTGACCTCTTCCTTTAGGTAGTCCAGATTGCGCCACTCGTTCTCGACCGTCATCTCCCAGTCGAACTGGTCAACGTAGAGAGAGTGGAGTTCGTCGAGGTCCTCGTCGGCTCGGATGGCGTTCATGTCGGTGAAGATCCCCTGGCCTGGGGCAATGTCGTACTTCTTCAGAGCCATTCGCTTCCACTTGGCCAGCGAGTGCACGATCACGGCCTTGGACATGCCGTCGGCTTTTATCGGGAACGAAACGGGACGCTCGGTGCCGTTGAGGTCGTCGTTGACGCCGGTGTCGTTGCGGACGAAAAGCGGAGCGGTGACTCTCAAGAGGCCCAGTGACTCAGAAAGGAGATCCTAAAAGGTCCTTTTGATCAGAGTTATCGCCTCTTCGGTGTCTCTGAGGCTAAGCAATTCTTTGTAGACTGTTGCCATGATTTATGGAGTG